>VDFB02379711.1:70332112-70660933 GCA_007258455.2 Sequoia sempervirens | reverse complement strand
GAAAATCAATCCACGCGACAACACGTCCAAGCAACGAGATACTGGCAGCAACACTCAAGCAATCCACGCGCAAACAAACCGAGATCAAACCTCAAAGCTCAAACGGAAGTTCTGAATCGCCAGAGCAGAAAACAAGGAAGCAATCGAAGTTGGAATGAATCTGAAAATACCCTAAATTCGCCCTTATACCCGTCTGAACCAAGATACCTCAGCCATTAATGCGCGAAAAGACGTTTCTGACAAGTCCGGAAACCCGTGCCCCAAGTGGAATTTCGGAGAATCCCAGAATGCGCGGAGACACGGATTCCGCGGAAATGCAGGAACCGGGGAAATCAGGAAGATCGGGATTTTGACGGAATCCGGGAAAATCCGACTGGACAGGAAAATCCCGAAGTTAGGAAAAAACCCGGAATCGGGGAATTCAGCAAGAGACGGACAAGGAACCAGGGCCGGAGGAATCCGCCGGAGGCGGAGAATCCCGGATCCAGGTGAAAACCCGGACTTGGCCAAAAGCTTAATTTCAAACAATATCAACCCCAAGGCAAGGGTGAAACCAGCAAAACCAACATGTCAAGACCCCAAAATGATAAATCCAATAAAATCAAAGGTCAAAGACACAACGAAGAAAGGGGGTCCCCCACTCCAAGTGGGGCGTGTGTGCAAGAACTGCACAACAAATGGCGACTCTGCTGGGGAAATGCTCCTGAGCATTTCGATGACAAACTGAAATCAAGAACCCAGAACTCTGGTTTCATCGCAAGTACCTAGCCGCCACCCTAAGTTAAAGCAAAGAAACTCCCAGACATTCAGACATTCCTATACCAGGGTCCAAGTGTGTGCAGGTGCATATATTACCTACCTTCAGTTGCAAAGAACTAGATTTGGTATGAACAGGCTACGTAAAGATTCTGACCCTAAAAGTAACCTGGATAGAGCCTCGCTGCCAGTCAGGCGTTCATAGCCCCGACGAGGTTATCGCTGTGATCCTCCTGAACATAGCTCTACTGCCAGCCAGGCGTCTATAGCCCCGGTAGAGATATTCAGATCCCCCTGATGAGTTGAATTCGAACCTCAAGATTTTCAATATCCATTTCTTTTCTTTTGCTTCTTCTCTCTTCTTTTTTTTTATATGAATATTTCTTTTTACTCAACTTATTCAACCTGTGAACAGTGAAGTTCACACTCAGGGCTGAGAACCACAGTGGCACTAGAGCAGAAAAAGATTTTTCACCTGTCCAGACCTTGTAAGGACCTTTTACGACTTCAGGTATATTTAAAGATTAAAGGTATAAGACCCCAATACATTCCTGTGCAGAGTGACCAGAAAATCTTCGCCTTACCACAAGGACAAGTAACATAGGCAACGGAATTCATACCATAACATTCTGGAAAAAAGATTAAAGTTTGTAAGGGAAATATCAGAAACATTAGACCTGTTGTGCCACCATTATCATACAGATACACCCACAATCCCACAAGGAGGTAAGACCAAAAGCAAGAGCAACGCAAAGCAAAACAAACAAACCAAAGCAGACCTACCCTAACCAAACAAAGCCAGCAAAACGAAAGGGAAACCTACCCTAACCAAAACAAACAAACAAGCAAAGAAAGCAACCTAACTAACTATTTACAGGGGAAAGAGCTGAGAACAGCTCAAGACTGGAAATAATGTTTGAGATACTGCCCATTAACAGGCAGTGGCATGTCCTCTCCCGTGAGAGTCCTCAGACGGAAGGCATTATCTCCCAGAATTTCAGCAATCTGGTAAGGACCCAGCCATAATCTATCAAACTTACCATGGCTACCCTTCTGATCATGCGGCTTGTCCCAATACAGAACAAGGTCAGAAATCCTAAAGGCTTTGACCTTAGCTCTCCTGTCAAACCATCGCTTGACTACCCCCTGATGTTTGGCGAATCTTTCAAGGGCATTATCCCGTTTTTCCTCAAGATGCAACAATTCAGCTAATCTCGCTTCCCTTCTATCACCCTCATCATAAAACTTGTTGATAAACTGCAGAGTTGGGATTTTAAGCTGGATAGGGAAAACTGGTTCCAGACCGTACACTAAATGATAAGGAGAGGTACCAATGGAGGACTTAACCCGAGTACGATCGGCCCAAAGAGCAAACCTAAGCTGGGTATGCCAATCCTTTGGGTTCTTCTCTAACAGTTTTCGGATAACAGTCAACAGGTTCTTATTAGAGGATTCAGCTAGACCATTCCCCTGGGGATAATAATTAGATGCAAACTTAACAACAATGCCATGATCAAAAGCCCAGTTTGAGAATTTCAAAGATGCAAAGGCAGGACCATTATCACACACAACAGCAAAAGGACATCCAAACCGATTGAGAATGGTAGATTCTAAGAAATCGATTACTACTTCTGATGTACACTGCGTACAAACAAATGCTTCGGTCCACCTTGTAAAATAATCAGTAATGGTGAGAATATACCTGTGTCCAGCAGAAGATGGTGGATTGATGGGGCCGATGAAATCTATACCCCATTGAGCAAAAGGTTTTACCTCAATAACAGACTGGAGCGGGAGAGCTGCACACCTTTCCCGTGTCGCTGCAGCCTGACAAGTGTGACAAGTCCGAACATGATGATGAACATCTTTGAATAGTGTAGGCCAGTAGTATCCTGCCCGTAAAATCTGGTTCGTAGTAGCAATAGCAGAACCGTGACCGGTGCCATATTTCTCATGAAACTCATTTATTACTCTCTCTGCTTCCTGTTTTCCAAGGCACCTTAAGTAAATACCTTCGTGATTCTTCTTGTATAGGACGGCTCCTTTCAGCATGAAACCATCACTTTTCAGTCTCAAGGCTCGCCTCTGTACTGCATTTAAACGATCAGGAGCTCGCTGATTCAGCAAATAATAAACTATATCATCATACCAACCATCCGGTGAAACCGCTCCCACGTCATAATTACAGACAGACAATTCAGGACCTATCTCTGCCATGGTCTGGGTGAGTCCCTGCCCTCTTACCAGCCTCATGGGCTGGATCTCAATGTCATACTCCTGTAGCATGGTTACCCATTTAGCTCTGCGCTCCCCTAACTCATTCTGCATCAGCAATAACTTAACTGCAGAATCAGGAACAATTGCAAACACCTTGTTTCTGAGGATATAGTGCCTAAATTTCTTTACTGCTCGAACAAGGGCATATGCCTGCTTCTCCACATATGGGTATTTCAACTCAGCATCCTTCAATGGCGTGCTCATGAAAGCGATAGGATGCTCATTCCCCTCATCAGACTTTTGTGTCAGCATTCCAGCACATGAGTGGTCTGAGGCAAAGGAATAAATATAGAACGGTTTACTATAATCCGGACTCACCAACACTGGAGCATCAGCGATGGCTCTCTTAATCTCTGCAAAGGACTGCTTCGCTTCTGTGGTCCACTCGATCTTGGCATCTTGTTTCAACATGGCATTTAGTGGCTTGACAATCTCAGCAAATCCAGTGATGAATTTCCTGACAAAATTAATCTTACCAAAGAAAGATTTCATCTCTTTCTTGCTAGCAGGCGGCTGAATTCTTAGGATGGCTTCCACCCTCTCTGGATCTATAGCAATGCCCTTTTCTGATATTACGTGCCCTAACAATTTTCCCTCTGTGACCCCGAAAATACACTTCTTGGGATTCAAAGAGATGCCGAATTCCCTGCACTTCTGGAACACCTTACGCAGATCTGAGATATGATCCCCTCTGTTTTTGGAGAAAACAGTCAGATCATCCATGTAAATAATAATGCACTTTCCTATGATGTCCTTGAAAGCGATATCCATAGCTCGTTGAAACGTGGCTCCTGCATTGATAAGCCCGAATGGCATCCTCCTGTAGGCGAAAGTTCCCCACTTGGTCGTAAAGGCAGTCTTGTGCCTGTCCTCATACTGGACCATCACCTGATTATATCCTGAATAGCCGTCCAGAAAGGACATCATCTGCGATCCATTAACCACTTGCAACACCTCATCCAACGAGGGAACTGGATAATTATCCTTTTTAGATGACCTGTTCAGATTTCTGAAGTCAACACAGAGCCTAATTTCACCGTTCTTTTTTCTAACTGGCACCAGGTTTGCCACCCAAGTAGAATGCCTGACAGGGAATATAATTCTAGCGGAGAGCAGTTTCTGAACTTCCTTCTGTATGAGTGGCTCCAACAGCGCATTAATAGGTCTCTGCCTCTGTCTAAAAGGCTTAGCACCTGGCTTGAGGGGTATAGTGTGAGTTATGATGGATGTATCGTAAGTCTTCAAGTCTTCATAACCCCAGGCCACTATGTCTGGAAAGTCGTATAGGGCTCTGATTATTCCCTGTCTTTCTTCAGGGGTACAAATCTTACCAATGAAAACATTCCTTACATCATCTTCAGTGCCTACATTGTGAGTGTCACACTGCCCACTGATAGACTCTTTCTTAGATTCCTGTTCCTGATCTCTGATTTTGTCCATATCGAAAATCCTCTCCAGCTGTACCATTCCTCTTGGAATAGTATTGGACTTCAAGTTTAGCACACCTTCCAGATCCAATTCTGCTTCCTGAGGTTCTGTTTCGTCAATGATCTGTGAAGCAAAAACATCCGTGTTCGTGATAAAGTCAAGGATATGCTTATCATCCTCAAACACCTGAAAATTGGTCACATTGTCAGGGACTGACGGGACAGGAGTTAATTCAACAGTAAACTTCTTCAATCCTGACAAAGACAGGGGCTGCAAAGTACTGGCCGCTTGAGCTAGAGAATCAGCAGTTTGATTCTTCTTCCTTGGGATCAATTGGATATTAAAAGCGTCGAACCCCTCAATGAGGTCCCACACTCTATGCCTATAGTTGGTCATTCTCCTGTCGTGGCAGGCATACTGCTTTCTTACTTGTTTGACCACTAATTCTGAGTCACCAAAAACTTGTAGGACCTTGACCTTTTTCTTGAGTGCCATAAGGAGTCCGAGAATTAAAGCTTCATATTCAGCCACATTATTTGTACAATGAAATTGGAGTCTATGAGCTGCGAAGAAACTCTTACCTTTGGGACTTATCAATTCAAATCCAGCTCCAGCCCCTTGCTTGGACTTAGATCCATCAAACTTCAGAGTCCAGTATTCCGCAGTGGTGGTCTTCTTCATTTTGTCTTTTGGTTTATCAGTAATAGAGGTTTTCACAGCCACAACAGGTTTCTGATTCTCAGACTTTACCTGCAGACTCTGTTCATCTGTGCCATCCTCCTGAGATGGATTTATGCTTTTGTACACTTCTTTCACCGCTGTCTGACACAAGCAACACTCCAATTCTGAGTGAGAAGCATTGTGGACTCTGCACCAATTCGGCAAGAGTAACTCCTTAAAACTTGTCCTCCTTCCCAAGTGAATTTGATTTTCGACACATTACTTGATGAAATCCTGGAAATTGTCCAGTAAGCCGATCTGTCTATCCTCAGATCCTTCTTCTTCCTCAACTGATTCTGTTAGGACTTCAACAAGACTGGACCCTGTTTCAGCGTCCACTGGCATTGTATGCAACATCAGCACCTCTTCTACATCTGATTCTTCATATGGGGCGGACAGCAAGTAGTTTCCCATTCCAGCTTCTGATATGAGAACCTCGGTCGAAGTCTTTTGGTATTCTGTTATCATGTACTTCATTCTAGGCTCCCTCTCAATCCTTATCTGATTGGGCACTCCCTTCCAGGGAAGCCACATGTGAGAGTGGTCGGTAGATACATACCCATTCAGGGCCCTGGTGAAATCTCTTCCTAAAATTAAACCGTATGCATCAGGAATGTCAGCTACCTGAATGTTAATAACCTGTTGGATTCTAGGATCAGAAGCGATCTGCATATGGATCATGTTAAGTTCCCCTACCACACTTACTTCGGTCCTATCCAACTGAGTCACCTTTTTCTGGGACTCAGCAGGTGTAATTCCCA
Organism: Sequoia sempervirens; assembly: GCA_007258455.2. Classification (NCBI taxonomy): domain Eukaryota; kingdom Viridiplantae; phylum Streptophyta; class Pinopsida; order Cupressales; family Cupressaceae; genus Sequoia; species Sequoia sempervirens. The sequence goes on along the minus strand of VDFB02379711.1, from coordinate 70,654,991 downwards.
GAGCCCTACAAACTCCAAGAGGCATCACATTAGTGGAAGCACCAGAATCCAACAGACAATTATGGAGGTTCTTACCAAAGATTCTGACAGAAATCAGAAATGGAGGAGTCTTCGTTTTTCCTTGAAACAAAGTGGGCTGAGTATCCATCTGGGCCACTTGAGTTCTGTCCTTTTCTTTTCCTCTATCTCCAGGGGGGAATTAGTCCTATTCGGTGTCTGACTTTGTGTGTTCACAGGCTGAAAACTGGAGGTCTGGCTGTCATGCTCCCCAGAAGATTTGTCCAATGTCTTTGAATTTGCATCATAAGTACCCAAGACAGCCTTTCTAATTGTAGGAAACCTCAACAATTCAAAAGCAGAAAGGTTTACCTTTAATTTTTTGAATTCCTCTGTGACGTACGAAGCCATCTGTTCTTCACTCATATCAGTAGAAACCTCTTTAGATGGTTCCTCTACCTTCTCCTTACTTATTTGAACAATCCTCTCCTTCTGTGGTTCTGCTCGAGCTTGTCTATCTTTCGAAAGGTACTGCTTGGACACCTGTGGATAAGACGGATTGTTACTTGCATTAGGATCTGGAGGAGTAGTGAAATTGTTGGGGGGAATGGAAGTGGTAAAGGGCCCTCCAGGCTGTGGGCGTCTGTGAGGCATATCCCTCAATCCCTGTCTCTGAAACATCTGAACTTCTTCAACATAGGTTTCTTCCTGATCCAAGGGGCCATTGTCATTCATCTCCCCTTCGTTAAACAGCTGAGCTACTTCATCTCCATTACAAATTTGATCAATTTCATCTTTCTGGAAATCAGGTTCTTCTGGTACATTTTCATTACTAGTGGGAAAAGGAGCATGGTTCAACACCAGCACAGGGGAATCATATGAATTGGAAGGAACAATCTCCTGCCCATTCACATTATTCTCTACCTCATACTGAAAGATAGAAGCCGCTGTCTGGAACTCAGGACATTCCAGTTCTGAATGCTGACTTGTTTTGTGAAGCCTACACCATCCTGACAGGGCTGCTTCTGCGAGATACACACCAGTGGGAGGTTTATCCTGGCTAACTGGCTGATTGGCAGATTGATTAACAATCTGATTGGCTGGCTGATCCAATGGAGTAGGAACTCCTCCATTATTAGGCCCTGTATTCCAAGTTCTGTTCTATCCTTGTGATGGCCTTTTGTCAAATCCTGACCCACTTCCTTGGCCTCTATCAAAGTTTTGCCTCCTATCGTTGTTGAAACCTCTATCCTGGTTATACCCTCTGTCATTGTAAAATCCTCTGTCATTGCGTTGTCCCCTGTCGAAATTCTGCCCTTGTGAGAACTCCCTGTTCTGATTGGATTGCATTCCCTTTTGAGCAGCTTGCAATTGGCTATTCTGGTTTCTCAAATAAGTCACCTCTAGATTTAGCTTCTTTATTTGTTCAGCCATTTCGTCAATTCTTTCCTTATTAGGGTCTCGGTAGGGAAGCTGGTTTGGGTTACTCAGAGGTGGGACAGGTACTGGGGCGGATCCCAGAGATTGATGCAACACTTCCGAATTCTGCAGATAAGCCGGGAAGCTATTTGATTGTGACTGGTACATAGGCTGGTTAACCTGCTGTTGAGGGAAGTTCATCATAGGAGAAACCTGATTCATAGGATGACCAGGGTGCGGTACCATTGATAATTGAGGGACTGGATTCATAATAGGGGTATGATTGGTGAGAGCCTGATTTACTGCCTGAATCTGGTTAGGGTGTGCGACTGGTCCCAGAGAAGGTAATGGCCCCGTCAAGTGCTGTCTCAAGTCTGTGCTAAGCTTGATAGCCTCCGTGTAAGCGTCTGTCAAGGTAGCTGGAGGGTTAGGTCTCCATTTCAGAAAGGTTGCCGTTAGACTATCCAGAGCTTCATAATATACTCCCAGGGCAGTACCATCATCTAGGACATATGGATCTTGCAATCTGGTGAACGCACGATGGAATCTATTATTGAAACTGGCTATGGGTTCGTTGACTTCTCTCTTGACTTTGATAAATTGTAGGTATAGCTCATTAGCACTGATGGGTATTCAGAACTTTTGCAGAAAGGTTTTTTCAAGGTCACCCCAGTTCTGAATTGAGCCAGCAGGGAGATGGTTGTACCAATAAAAAGCTTCTTCACCCAGGGAGTAAGGGAATAACCTACAAGCAACATCTTCATGGACAATTCCTCTGTCTTTAAGGCAAGTTTGGAAAATCCTTATATGTTCTTCTGCAGTTCTATTCGGGTCATTTACATGAAATTTTGAGCAGAAATGCTCAGGATTTTTAGGCATTACATTATAAGCTCCGAAGGACAAAGGTGACGGATTATTGGCAAGGAAAGCCATTGGTAAAAGCGGGGGTGGAGGTTGTGGTTGGTTAACGGCAGGCTGGAATTGTTGAAGGGGAACCTCTTCAGGAATGGGTATTGCTTCAACCTCAGGGTAAGAAGATATGGACGATGTTGGTGAAGGGATAGGTAAGGATGATACTCCCCTATATGAGGATGTGGATGATGTTGGTGATGGAGCGGGCGATGGTGATTCTCCTCTCCCTCTAGTCCTTCTTGACCTATTGGGAAATTGGAGTTCCTCTAAATCTTCCTCTCTGGTGGTGGATCTGGTATTTCTCCTAAATCTCTCTAGAGAGATGGCATTCAAGAAACGATCCAGTGTGCTCATTCAGGCCCTCCTTCTAGCGCCAATCTGTTGATGATGTTTTCTGCACAGCAACAACTCAGATAGAATACAAAATCCTATCTCTCTTGAAAGGTAATCTCCAATAATGAATTACTGAAAATCACCCCAAGGTCTCTCGCGTGTTAGGTCATAACAATGCATAAAACAACTCAGATGAAATGTGAAATTGCTGGTAATCACAATCGGACCTTACTACAAGCAAACTGAACCTTTTCAATTTATCAGATCTAACAATATGATGATCTTGAATCCTAAATCTAACCGAATAATAAAGAAATTGCAAAAGATAAGGATGCGGGGAAGGTAATAAAATCTAAATTACTGAACAGACAAGCAATGCAAATGACATATATTTGGAATGGACCTATCTCAAATAACCAATTCCTGTTAGACCCACAAGGCAATCTTTACAAGAACAGTGCAATCTTCTGAGGAGTATAAATTTTCAAATCATAGACTTGCATCTACAACCGAACTCAAGCACATTTGAATATATATGGTCCAGGTTGACTTCACCAGCCTACTACAATCAGATAGTTACTGGGAGTATAGACCAAAGATAGCTACCAACATTCCAAATATGAAATCATATACACCATTTATCCAACTAAACTAATTTATTTCTGAATAATAAACCCTAGATCTTCAAGCAATGTAAAAGATAGAACAAAAGAACCATGCAAGATGAGGTAACACAAAGGATTTCACCAGGAAAACCACAATGCCTTCAATTGTATTAATCATCAAATGCTGCAACAATTCAACTGTTCTGAATATGATATCTGCTTTAAGAAATTCTAAAACTCTAACTATTGCTCTTGCTAATCTCTACTATCAAAATCTTCTGAACTGTCCCTTACAATAAGGCAAAAATGCCTATTTATCAAATTTTTTTAGAACATGTCGGCCCAGCCAAACATTTTACAAAAAATAAAAACTGCCAAAACAGGTCGGCCAAGGAAACAAACTAAGGCACACATTTAATGCCATCATCCAAGTCGGCCAAGGCACAATCCCCAAGGAAATCCGGTCCAATGCATGCCCTATAATAATAGGGAAGCACAAATCTCGAGATAAACATTAACCGCTGCTTCCTTTGTCCTTTTTCCGTGCTGGTGACCCTTGGACCTTCAAGAAAACTTCCTCCAGCTCAGCAATGGGTGGCAATGGCAAAACTTTGAGCCGGCATTTAATTGACTCAATCCCATCATTGGACCGCTCAATGGTCCCCTTCCAATCCTTTCTGCTGGTCAGGTATCTATCTATTATTGCCAAATATGTAGCCGCATCATCAAGCATATGGCCAGTGACAACCTCATCAGAATCTGGGGCATAAACCTCATGCCACCATTCCTTCAATTGATCCAAACTCAGGTACTTGGGAGCCATCTTATTCCTCCCTGTCATCACTTCAAAAAACGCAATGCAACCATCATAAATTGCAGTTAGGTCGGCATCAATGGCTTTTCTTCGTTTCTTTATCTTTTTCAGGGCTCCCTGCCTGATCTGTAATGCTTCGAACCATTCCCATGGTTCATCCATCCTGGAAGAGGGAAGAATTCCATCCTTGCCCAATTGTTCCCTGCCATGTCCCAGAATAATCTTTGTCTTCTGCAACAGAGAATCGACATCATTCATATCCTGAGAAAGGATACCCTCCATCAGCTCTTTTCTTTGGACTGCATCCCTGCCAACTGACAGGATCTCCTTAATAGCTTCATCCCCTTGTGTCCGAACACTCATCAACCAGTCCATGGCAGCTTGTGTGGAAGCCTTCATCTTCTCTATGCCAGAAATTGTTTCCTTCGGCAGAAATCCGGGAGTAGAAGAGGAGGACGGATGGAGGGACTGTAGAGGTCTCATGACCTCTTCTAAGCTTTTCCTCAACCTTTCATTTTCCCTTTTCAATTCTCTCTTTGTCTGAGTCTCCTTCTTCAACCTATCCAGAATCACAGCACTTGACCCCTCGAATTCCTCAATGTCTTGTTCTAGGGAAGCCGGCCCAAGGTTAATGGTTTGGACACTGTAATCCTGGCCTACTACCTCTTCTCTTGTTTTATCTGCAACAGGGGTGGCGATGTGTATTACACGGTTATGCACCTCATCCCTTTCCACCCGGGAAATTATCCTAGCTGCCTTCTTCTTTTTCCCCATCTGATATCTCGGCTGAGGAGTTCGACGATACCTGAAAAGCGAATCTGGCCTTTGGCGGTTCACCGACTTTGTTAAGTTTTTCATGATTGCGACTTTGTTTGTCGACGGATCCATCTTTAATCTTAACTGAGACCAAGGAGTGTTCCACATGATTTTTCCTGTTCTGATCCGACTTTCTTTTACTCTCCCTGAGAGTCCTCGTGATCGTACTCAGCAAGTGTGTCTTCGCTCTCTACCTCGAGCTCCTGGCAGAAATTTCATCACAATGCCCCTTCTCAAACGCTCTCGCTTCTCCCACTCGCCATATCCTGGATTTTAATGGGTTCTCATACACCCTCGGGAGGAGAGATAGGCCTGTCCCTGTTTCACAATAGTTCCCGGCCGAGCCTCGTAGGGATAGGAGATGCACGCAGATATATATAACAAAGGAGGACATGGTGAACCTCTTTCCTTCCAAAACATTCCTCAGTTGCCTATCTATTTCCGCACTGATAAGTCCTGCCCAGTGGTAATTCGTTCCTTGGCCTATCTTGGTGATCACATGGACCATCCAACTTTCCAATACCCCGGCAGTTTTGAGTCCGGCCACCCTGCTCAACAGTGTGATGGCATCATAAATATCTGGCCTGAACTTCACCCTGTGCAACTGTTTGGGCAATTTAGAGTGGTGAGACTTGGGCTTCTCAAGCCATGAGTTAATAAGCTGTTGAGCCTTGACTGGCTCGTTCTCATAATACGTGCGAGCAGTGTCAATGTTTAGCGCGCAAACCGAGGGGAGATCCGGCATGCTGAAAGCTCGGGCAATGGAGGCTGGACTGAAATTTGCCAACACCCGCCCCTCAGTACTAACTACCATCTGTGTGTCAAAGGCGTACTGCCTAGCACACTCCAAAATCAGCTCGTAACACTGGACTGCTGGAGGGAACCCTGCCACGTGTACCAACCCTGAGTTCATCATTCCTTGCCTCAATGCCGATTGGTCCTTCTCAGCTGTTCTCTGTTTGAATTCTTCGTAACGCCAGGCACCAACGTTGGTATCAGACACATCTGCCCACACGGAGGATATCTTACTCTCTGGGACCTGACTCTTCATGTCTAATCTCAACTTTTCTGTCTCGGAAACCGCAGATGCCCCCGCACCACCTTTGGACTTCCCAGCAGCAGCTTTGCTTGATTCAGCCTGCACATCCAAGAATTATTATTAGAATTTAATTATTAAGCTCATATCCATCCAAAAGGTTAGCATACATCACACAAATCCATTAAAACCAAATGCCAATTGCCAATCTTCCGAGATCCGGAGAAATCAAATAATCCGGGAAAATCGTATAATCCGGGAAAATACATTCGGGGCGGAATTCCGGAGAAATCCGACCCAGACGGACTCCTGCCACCAAAGCACTATTAGCCATGTAAATCATTAATATGCTCGGAAATCAAAGGAAAATCATCAATTTTACTCTTTGGCAATCAAGAAATAGGCATTAACAATCACTCCATCAATTCCCTCATCGAAATATACAAAAGAATGCAATCAGACAGGAAATCCGGAAAAATCCGAATGGGACGGACTTTCGCGGACAGCATCAAATGCACCGGAAATTAACCCTGTCCGCGGAATAAAAGGAAACCGGGAAAATCCGGGAGACCGGAAATTCCGCGACAGCCTCGGAAACCCGAAAAATGGCAAAACGTGCACCAAAACAGGAGCGACCACAAGATCTTCAATATCAAAGCTCGAATGAACCCAAAACCGACGACAATCACCAGACTCGAATATGCAAAGAGGGTCCAACACTCAGAAGCACTCAAAGGAAGGATCCCATACTAAAATGACGATGCCCTAAATCGAACAACCACATATCCGCCATTAAAACCAGAGCAAGCTTTTAGGGTTAAAATATCAGTTCGGGATTTACCTAAAAGCCCTCTAATCCTCACAGGACGGGGAAGCCAACATAAAACGAGGCGAAAGTCATTCAAACACAAGATCAAATCATCGCTTTAACCGAAACACCAAGAAAACCCTAAATTCGCATGGTAACACATCCCGCACCCAAAACAATTAAGCAACACGACCCAGAATTCCGTCTAAAGTGTAAATATGCAATCAAGCGGATAAACGGAACTCATAGGGCACGAGAGATGGGCTTCAAATAAAAAAAGACGGATCAAACCGACTGAATAAATACGACACCCAAAGTCAAAATATGAGCCGACCCCAAAATTCAACAACGCCCAGTACAAGAAAATCTCAAATCACCATGCAAACAAACGGAAGGACGACGAATACATACCATGGATCAAGACGAGCAGAAATCGAGCTTGGAAAATCAATCCACGTGACAACACGTCCAGGCAACGAGATACTGGCAGCAACACTCAAGCAATCCACGCGCAAACAATCCAAGATCAAACCTCGAAGCTCAAACGGAAGTTCTGAATCGCCAGAGCAGAAAACAAGGAAGCAATCGAAGTTGGAATGAATCTGAAAATACCCTAAATTCGCCCTTATACCCGTCTGAACCAAGATACCTCAGCCATTAATGCGCGAAAAGATGTTTCTGACAAGTCCGGAAACCCGTGCCCCAAGTGGAATTTTGGAGAATCCCAGAATGCGCGGAGACACGGATTCCGCGGAAATGCAGGAACCGGGGAAATCAGCAAGATCAGGATTTTGACGGAATCCGGGAAAATCCGACTGGACAGGAAAATCCCGAAGTTAGGAAAAAACCCGGAATCGGGGAATTCAGCAAGAGACGGACAAGGAACCAGGGCCGGAGGAATCCGCCGGAGGCGGAGAATCCCGGATCCAGGTGAAAACCCGGACTTGGCCAAAAGCTTAATTTCAAACAATATCAACCCCAAGGCAAGGGTGAAACCAGCAAAACCAACATGTCAAGACCCCAAAATGATAAATCCAATAAAATCAAAGGTCAAAGACACAACGAAGAAAGGGGGTCCCCCACTCCAAGTGGGGCGTGTGTGCAAAAATTGCACAACACCTAGAAGGTTCTTCCTTGTCAGAGGATGATGGTGAACTTGTGACGGCAACAGGTATTGTTGTAAGAGACAATGCTACAAGAGAAGAATGTTGCATTTTCTGAGAACGAGGGTTAGGTTTTGGGGTTTGTTCTACCCCAGATGACTCTTCAACCTTTGTTTTTCCTCTCTCTCTCTCCTATTGGTAGCCCTAGTTTGCACCTGGGCAAAGGGCTCTGGTGTGAGAGCTGCAGGACTAGGTGCTACAAGAACAAATGATGCTTGCCCTATTCTCCTATTGGTGGATGCTATTTCCTCTTTCTTTTTTCGAGGCTGTGGGGTAAGTTCTTTAGGGGGTTCTAGATGTTGCAGGCTCTTTTGGGCAACAAATTCTTGCCAGAAAAGAGGTGATACATCTCTCAAAGAGCGTGCAATCAACAATTTTATGAGACCATGGTGAGCAATATAATTATCTTTCCCCTGCTGGGTTCCATGGGCACATTGTTCCAGAAATTTTAACAAAATGTTCAAAACATTAACAGCTAATCCATGCCTCATATGACTTAGCAATTTGAAGTGGTAAGAATGTAGGTAGGAGAAACGGCCTTCACAAGTTAAATACCTGATTATGAAAGTAGTGTATTCTGGGTATGGAGGAGGTAATGACACTCACTTGCATCCCTGCTTTGAGACCTCCAAAGGTCCATCAGTGGGTACTAAAAATTATGCCCGTGTAGAGGCAACATCCAAAGAAAAATTTTCTCCAACGGCTGGGAGTTTGGTTACTTTTGCAATTCTTTCTTCAGTTACAATAACTGTTAGACCCCATATAGTAGCCTCTCCTTCAGAAAGGGTTCTCAAAAGTTCTCCTGCAGCCTCCTCATTAAAAGCATCTAAACTCAAAAAGTAATTCAGCCAACCACAGAGGCTAAATGCTTGCGCCGTTTAAGGATTTTGCATTAACAACTCATGAGCTATAGGTTCATTCCTAACCAACTGACCACCCATGTTCATAGTTTTTCCTTAGCTGAACTCAACTCTTTTCTGAAAATAAAAAATTTCCCCTGTTCTGCTCTGGTTATTTTCTATTCCACCGTCACTTTTCTCTTCTTTTTCAAAAATGAACTTTATGAGCTTTTTAAACAAGTAGTTTTTGAATGTGATTTTCAATGAAAAACATGCAATGAAAAAGACATGTGATCATATTTGGAAAGTACCAGAAAAATAATAAAGAAAGATTATCTGAGCAGTTGTGACAACGGCGAAAGGACAAGTTTAAAAAGTGGATTATCCCGCCCTCTACTTAGAGTATGTCATGTGTCCTCTCATGTACTAAGGAATAGGCATAAATCAAGTAATAATGGCTGATACAGACAATGTAGTAAATGAATAAAATAAAATAAATCAAAAATGTGATAATCAAAAAATATTACTTACCTTTCATTAAATGCTTATACGTGCTGAGAAAGTTGATGGCTTCGGCATGAGATGACAGTTGGGAATGAGATCATAATTAGGGGTGGTGTGGATGGATGACATGGACAAATGAGATGAATGAATGGAATGGATGGATGGTATGAAAGATAAAGAAGTGAAATGTGGTGACAAGTGGAAACGAAGAAAAAGGGGTTCCCTTAAAAAGGAAACCTTTATTATGAGCATGCATTACAAAATTATGGAGAAGCTGCAGGAGAAAGGCTAAAGCCTTCAACTGTAGGAGAATTAGTGGCAAGATCATGAACAAACTGTTGCATGAATTCCTCTTTTGAAACTGGTTTATGGTACAACCGAAGGTGGTGTCCATTAACTAACAGCTTGAATCTAACAGGATCAATTGTAACAAGTTGCACTAAACCATTAGCAAATACATTCTCAATTTCATACGAGCCCAACCATCTGGTTTCTAATTTGCCTGGACTGTCCTTATATCATGAGTCATAAAGTAGAGCCCAATCTCCTACTTTGAATTTCTTCTCCTTAATGTATTTATCATGCCACCTTATTCTTTGGTTTTGTATCATCTCAGTGTGCTGCAGGGCATTCTTTCGGAGCTCATTCAGAGCATTGAGCTGTATGATTCTATCATTTTATGCATTTGTTAAATCCATGTCCATCTCCAATGTTGTTCTTAGAGTTTTATGTTCAAAATATATTGGCATCACATCTATTTTACCATACACCATTTCAAAAGGTGTATATCATGTAGTAGTCTTTCAGATAGTACAGTAGGCCCATATAGCTTCTGGTAACCTTGTGGCCCAATCCTTCCTATGCAAATCTACAGTTTTAGTCAAAATGGCCTCTATATCCCTATTTGTGACTTCAACCTGGCCATTGGCCTGGGGGTGATAAGGAGTTGATTTCTTGTGCTGTATATTATATTCATTGACTAAAGTTGTGATAAGTGTAGAAGTAAATTGTGTTTGTTGATCTATCACTATTTCTCTAGGGACACCAAACCTAGTAAATATTTTCTCATAAAGGAATTCAGCCACTTTATTGTCCCTAGCATGTTTCATAGGCTTAGCATCTACCCATTTTTTGACATAATATGTGCATACAAGGATGTAGGACTTACCATTGGAAGGTGGATCAATTGATCCTACAAAATCTAGTCCCCATTTGTTGAAGGGTGCAACTACAATTTGTGGAAATAGAGGCATCTCATCAGATCAAGTTGGTCTTCCCATCCTCTGGCATCTATCACACCTCCTGGTATATTTGGCTACATCTCTATATAAAGTTGGCCAATAGTAACCAATATTTAAAATTTTCATCGTTGTCCTTTTGGCAGCAAAATGTCCACCACACGGCTCATCATGGCTGGCATGCAGTATATCATGAGTGTCCTCCTCTGGTACACATCTCCTCATAACTTGATCTGGCCCTATATAAAACATGCAGTCTGCAATCCAAGAAAAGTTAAAGCTTTTCTCTACTAATAATCTCTTTTCCTTAGGGGAGAATTGAGGAGGAGTTCTTCCTGTGGCCAGATAATTTGCTTATATATCAGTATACCATGAGTGAATAACCTTGATTGCAAATAGGTGCTCATCAAGAAAGGAGTTTTCAATAATTGCAGAGTCATCTTGCCTTTGAAGTCTAAAAAGGAAATCGGCAACCACATTGGATTTACCTAGCTTGCCCACAATTGTAATGTCAAATTCCTGCATCAGCAATAACCATCTTGCTAGTCTCTTGGATATTGCAGCTTTGTTCATGAGATACCAGATTGCGGCATGATCAGTATGAAAAAATATATGATAACTAGTGATATAATGCCTAAATTTATTGAGGGCATAAATAATTTCCAACATTTTTTTTTTTGTAACAATGTAGTTCAATTCATCCCCTTGCAAATTTTTGCTTATGTAATAGAGTGCATGTTCTACTGAACCATCCTTCTGCCCTAACACTACACCAATGGCATAATCTGATGCAACAGTATGAATATGAAATGGAAGTGACCAATCAAGTCCTTTCAGAATAGGTTCCTGTGTAAGGGCGACTTTCAAGTCAAGGAATGCTTTTTTCACATTCCTCTGTCCAGGAAAAATTTGCATCTTTCTTCAACAGACTGTATAAAGGGCCTGCTATTTGGCTAAAGTTCTTGATGAATCTTCTGTAGTATTCGACATAGCCTAGAAAGCTCTGTACCTCCTTTTGCTTGGTAGGAGAGGGTGGCTTAGAGATAACTTCAATCTTAGCAGGATCAACCTGAATTCCTACAGCAGAAATATAGTGACCAAGTACTATTCCCTCCTACATCATCATTACGCACTTTTGACTATTCAATGATAGGTTGTGATCTTCACATCTCTGCAGTACTTTCTCCAAGTTGGCTTGAGCTTCCTCAAATTTCGTACCATAAATAGTAAAGTCATCCATGTATATTTCCATGCAATCATATGAGATGTCTGAGAATATACTTATGACTACCCTCTGAAAAGTTGCAGGAGCATTACAGAGACCAAAAGGAAAAACTGAATAGGCAAATGTTCCCCAAGGGCATGTAAAATTAGTCTTTTCTTGATCCTCAGGAGCAATCTTGATTTGATTGTACCCACTGAAGCCATCTAAGAATGAGTACTTTTTCCCAACTAAATTATCTAGAACTTGATCAATGAATGGAAGAGGAAAGTAATCTTTCTTTGTTGCCAAGTTGAGCTCTCTGTAATCTACACATACCCTCCATTTTCCTCCTTTTTTTAGGAACAATGACCAATGGGGAAACCCACTGACTATTGGAGATTGGGTAGATAAAGCCAGCTGCTAACATTTTATGCAATTCTTCTTTAATAGTTTTTCTCAAAGCTAGATTAATTCTTCTTTGAGGCTGCCTGATAGGTTTGAAGTCACTATCAATATATATGCAATGTGTACAAAGTTTTGGGTATAAACCCCTCATATCCCCATAGTCTCATGCAAAATCTCTTTTGTGGGCTTGCAACATTGTGGCTAGGGTAGTTTGTTGAGGCGGAGGCAACTTATTATTAATATACAGACAGTGGCCTAAAGATACTTCTATCTGTTTGGTGAGATCATTTATTGAGGTCGCTGATAAATGTGGTTCCTGTATATCACATAATAGTAAATCATGATGGCTCTCACGATCCAGTTGCTGCAAGAAACATTGCTGAGAATGGCTATCCAAAACAGATGGGCTATTCAAACCAGAACTAAACTATAGAATGTGTAGAAGCAAGTTATCTTCACTTTGAAGCTGGGAAAATGGATCAGTTTGTAGCATCATTAACTAAGCTAATGAATTGACTTCTTCAGAATCCTCTCCTAGATCTGGCCAAACTGGTTGAGACAAATCTGGCAGAGGTTGTGCAGGTGGGTATAAAGCCAATTTTTTCCTTGACTGACCATCAGAAATTGTTATGTCTCTTGAATGACATCCTATAAGGGCATCAACTATAGCTAACCAAGGTTGGCCTAAGATAATAGGATATCCTCCTAAGGTTTCCTTAGTGGACAATATGGTGAAATCAGCAAGGTATTCCCAAGATTCAAGGGTGACAATGGCATCTTATATCACTCCATCAGGTGTAACTGTGGAATTATCAACAAGCTGCAGGACAGTCAGTGTAGACCGAATGTTTGGAATATTCAAACACTCCATAGTGTGCTTGGTCATCACATTAATGGCTGCACCAAGGTCAACCAAAACATTTCTTACTACTTGACTATTGATATTTATTTTTACTACAGGACTTCTAGGATCAGTATATTTTGGAATGCCAACCTTTCCCAACATAATATCAGCTAACTGTCCTAGGACATGGATAGTTTGGGGGTCCTTTTTCTTTCTTCCTTGTTTCTTTAAACAAGCCTCTTTAATGGCTTTTCCATAATTTGAAACATCTTTAATAGCTTGAAAAAGAGGAATTTGGACTTGTACATTCTTTAGCTGCTCCAAAATATCAAAGGTGGGCTCTTCAATGGTCTTGGGTGTAGTAATCTACAATCTCTAAGGATAAGGTGGTGTAGCCTGAGGTTGTAGGATAGGTTCCTTGGAGGCAGTAGCTGATACAGATATATCTCCTGCATGATCAGTAGGTTGTTCAGTAGCAGAGTCTAGAATTTTTGTTATTACAGGTGGTTGTGGAGCAGAGAGAGTGGTTCTAGACCTAAGATGGATATCATTGATATTCAGGGCATAAGATGGATATTGCTTGGCTTCTGCAAAATACATAGGTTGTTGTTGTTGCTGCTACTTATTATTAGGATTTGGCAATGGTTGAACAGGCATAGGCATTTGTTTTGGAGGGCCAGTATTTGCTATAGGAGCTACAGGAGGTGGCATAAGGGCCAGAGGTTGTGGCTGTTGAGACTGCAAGAATTCAGAGGGTTGGTTCTACCATTGCTAAGAACCTCTCCATTGAGGTTATGATGCCAGTTACCTGGAGGTGGAGTCCATTTTCCTTGTGGGTGCTTCCAACCTCCTTGAGGGGGTTGCCATTGAGGGCTATGATAGTTAGGCTAGTATGGTTGAGGAGCATTCCAAGGTGGAGATGGGCCATACGTAGGTTGCCATTGGTTACTATAATTAGAGTAAGGATTACCAAAAGTCAAAGGATCTTGAGGCATACCTTGTTTTGGAGCCCATGGTCTCCTTTGTGCAACAAAGAAGACTTGGTCATCATCACCTTCTATCATCTTAAAATCAGTAGGTAACTATTTAGCCTCCATATTGGCCACCAGCTTGCATCTGCAGTCACATTTCTTCTGTCTACAATGTGGATAGAACTCAGCCAAGATTGCCTCAGCCTCCTCATGTTTCTTGCAAGCTTGCATGGTATCCAACTGTGTAGCCATGTTTTTTATGATGTCCTGCTTGAAATCGAACAACAAATTTGTGATCTCCATTTGGGAAACTCTGCTAGAAGAAGTTTTTCCCACTATAGTTTGATGACCTCTACCCTTCTTCAAATTTTCTTAGGAGTAATTGAGACATATCTTCATGATATCATCCCAAGATGCTTGAGTGATATCACCACCTCCCATCAGGTCCAAGGAATCTATACAAGTATCATTGATTCCCCTTAGAAAAAATAATTTCTGAGATTCCTCATTAAGAGTATGGTCTGAATTATTTTTTAGAGAAAATAGGAATCTGGATATATAATCCTCCAAAATTTCTTCATTCTATTGAATTCGTAATATATCATCACATTTACTACCACTCTTACAATATTTCTTGTATTTCTCAAGAAATTTTGAATGCATGGCTGCCCAACTATCGACAACACCCCTTCCTAGACTCATGAACCATCTGAGAGCTCCCTCCTTCAAGGTAGCAGGAAACAATTTCAGTTTGTGAGCATCTGAAGTGTAGTCATAACTGTGACAAAAGATATCAAACTCGAACAAGAAGGTCTTAGGGTCTTCTGTAACTAAGCCATAGAACTTGGGAAGTAATGAAGAAGGAATATTCTTAAGGTTGTCATTGTTTTGTTGAGGAATAATGGGGAATTCAAAAGTAGGAGGTCGATTCGATGGATTACGTGCCATGTTCACCTGACCAAGTATAGGAGCAAATAGATTTTCTTCAGGTTCTTCATCAAATGGGCCGAATAGCAAGTCAACACATAAACCTTCAGCAAATGGGTCAATATCTAAGTCTCCTTCATCCTCAAATAGGCTATAAGCTGGTTTAGTTTTCTTAGCAATGAATGGCAAGTTGGGGAGAAATCTTCCCTAAGCATCTCTCCTTCTATGCATGCAATGAAAATGGATGGCATTTTAAAAGATTTTGAAAATACTTGAAAAACTACTGTGAACAATGACTGCAACAGGTTCTTATATTGACACTATCCCCAACAACAGTGCCAAAAATGGTCACACCCACAAAAGGATATGAAAATCATGGCAAAAAATATCCTGGGAATTGGACATTCCAGCAAGTGACTAATACCTCTTTGTGGACGTTCATTTACTTGTCAAACTAGGGAACGTAAACTTTAAATGGAGTGGCACTATATGTGCACTAAGAACTAGTTTCAGTCACAATCTATTAAAAAATAAATACTTGGAAAGAAATTCTACCTATGCTACAGGAAGGTAATGCAAAGTTCTCTTAACTCAATCATAATCTAACCAAAGCAGAAATCGTATTAGCTACAATTAAAAGACAAACTATAAACTGGCCTTATGCTATAGGAACAAACACAGGGATGGATTCCCGATGCTGCAGGAACAGTATAAGATTGAGCTTGTGCTAAAAATTCTAAAATGAAATCTAATTTAAATTAACAAAGGAAAAAAAACTACGCTCCTACAAATACTTACTAAGTGGGCCCCCTTAGCAAGCATCAACTAATTTACATAGAAGATTGTGCTTAAAAGTCCATCAACTTTTATTCATATCATGAAATCATTTACATTGACTATTCTGCTTCAAAAAACTAACAAAAACTTTGATTCATATTATAACTCTAACTCTTAGATAATCTGCTTCTCTATCTATCTATCTATTTCTTTCTCATTCACCCATGCAGGAGGAACACTTATTTTAAAATTAGGAGAACAACTGACTAACTAAATCTAACAGAGAAAGACGTGGATATAAAAATGCATCCTAAAATCGAGGAACAGATTTCATAAATGAGTTTATCCGTTCAACTTGATCTAGAGAGAATCTAGCACTCCACTCTTTCCAAATTAAATGTCATTTAAAATCCTTCCCAATGGTTTCGGTCAAAGAGTCTTTGCCAAAGCTTCTTCGAAGTTGTGCAGGAAATCGACTTTACTGCAAGGCTGAGATTGACTACACTTGACTTGATCATACTTTCTTCAAAAACCTGCAAAACACAAGGTAACAAATGTGAAAAAAAAGGCGAATGACACATACACAATATCCATTCATTAATCACATATTTAAATATATTTCATCATTCAAAAACTACATGCGTTATACCAGTCATTTGGGAAGTCAAACAAGGTAATAAATATAGACATGCCAACATGATAGGCTATAGGAACATGAAAGTGTATTGCTACAGGATATCCCCCAATAAAAGGTTTCAAGAGAGTTAAACAACCATAATCAACAGAAGTAAAGGTATTAAAAGTACACCATGATATCCAAATTATGAGCATATTTTGGGCTCATCAGGGACCATGGGGAAAGAAGAGGATGGTGCCATTAGATTTTGTGATGGTAATGACACACTAGGAACTTGAGTCCATTGATTAAAAAGATTCCCTCGCCCCATGTCTTGAGGATTTCCTTGTGCTAGAGATGTAAAAAAAGTATTATCTAGGTTGATGGGATTCGTGACCAAGGGATTGTTTTGAGATGGGTTGATAATGGATGGGATGGATGTGTTTTGTGAAACCAATGGTATGGATGAATTGGTTGGAGGATTGGATGTCCCTATTTGCATTAAAGGTTGACTTTGTGTGAGGGTATTTCCTTGTCCTTTCAAATTTACTTGTGATACTTGGTCTACACTACTTTGCGTGATGGTGGGCACACTTGCGATACTCATGGATATGGATGAAGAGAGGTGTCCTCGATATGTGGAGGTTGTTGTGGAGTAATGAAGTTCAATTGTTTTACATGGTTGTTTGGGATCTTCGAGAATGAGAGGATCCCCAAAGGTAGGTGTCCAAGTGGTTATTTGGGATGGAGGATTGGTATCAAGGGTACCCACAAGTGTGTTGCTTTCAAATGGAAGAGTTAGACCAAAGTCATTAGCAAGGCTAGTTGTAAGGCTATGAGTGGATGTTTTATTTATCCCTAGTGATGAAGTTGTGAAGCCTTGTCTCAAATTTTTTGCAACAAATGATGGGGAAATTTGAGCTACACTTCCCAAGGCTTGATTTTCCATGATTTCCTCCCTAGTAAGTTCAAATGGATTGTTTGTGATGTCTTCTATCTCATATGGCCCTGATGGAGATGATGGTTGTTGTGATGGGGTGACTTCTTAGATCAAATTTCTAGAGGATTTGGATCACTTGAGGTAAATGTGACTTTGGTTTTTTCCATGCTTCTCTTGTATTGTGATCTTGTCTTTACCATAAATTTTGTGTCACCTTTGGGAGATTTGTGTTGAGATTTGTAATGTTTGAACTCTCTAGTTGACTCAAATTTAGGTAAAAGGGATGCTCTAAGTCTTTTCGAAGCAATGAGACTTAGAGCAATGATGATAATGGGGTATGAAAAGGTGGATGATGTGGAGAATGATCTTTGCAAACATTTTGGGACAACACTTTTGACTTGAGTTTGATGTTTTGATGTTAGGATAAAAGGATGTTTATGAACTTGGAAATATTTAGGGTAGAATCATGACCTACAAGATAAACTAGTTCAAAGATGATAACTAACTCAACCAAATGCATGTAAAAGGATATGTTTCACATACAAAGTAGCTAAGTTAGGGTTTGGTTTGATTGGTGTTCAAGTCAAAAACTGTTGGTGTTTTCAAAAAAATTGCAAAGTTTGGTGAGGTGAAGGATGAAATTTGATGGAGGAGTGCATGAAGTGTTTGACCCAATGTTGACCTAAAGTGAACCTTTATTTGATAAGACCAAGGTAGTGAGAAACATGTTAGACCTCTAAAGTTTTCAAATTTTTAAGACCCAATGTTTTAGATAGGCTAATTATCAAGAACAAGACCTGGGTTTTGACTCATAATGAATGCGTACATGTCTCCTTAGTGTGTGTTCATAAAATTTTATTAACAACTTGTTTATGTTTTGGTAGAGTGCAAAAATGTGATCTTTGATTGCCTTTGAACTATGATTCCTAAGTTTGAAGTGACGACCTGAAGACCTTCTCTTGGGGATTCTAATTTTGTGTGAGATCATTTAGAGAAGTCTATGTCCATGGAAGAAAAGAGGATATTTATTGCTATATGAGTGGTGGTAATATGGGCCTTCCAGCCTTAATATAGGTTTGTTCCTCTTCTTTATCTAAGATGTATGTGGTGTTTCTCCACTAAGCGGGTGTTTCTTTTGTGTCAAAAGTGAAGCTTCTCAAACTACTAATTATGTCAGTTTGTTCTCCTTCAATGAGTTCAAAGTTCAGTTGAATAATAGTTGGTGTAAGATTAGGTTGTTCAATGGGAGCAATCGGTCTCCAAATAGTCATGCGGGGTTGAATTTTTCAAGTTTATCTTGCTTAATGAGTTTATTTTACCACAAACACTTGTCTTGATTATTTTTTCAAACTAAATGTTTATGTCAAAAACATCATAACTTTCATAATGTCCATTTTGTGAAAAATCATGAGGTTGAAGCCCTAATTACCTATGTTGTCTTTGGAAAATATGGATTGAGATTTAAGCTAAGATATTTAGAAATCTCTAAGGATAGAAATCCTTAGAATTAGCATTAATATCAAGGCCTTTTCAAAAGGTATCCATATTTAAGCCAAAGTGTTTGAAATTTTGAGGAAGATAGTGAATGTTTGTTTGTAACTTTTTGGAAACAAGCAATGTATCAAACTGACTCATAATCATTTACCACCTAGGTTTGAACAACCATACTTGTTGAGTCCAAACACTAAGACATTGCAAGCAGTTAGATATTTGGCGACACTAGCCCCCCTCCACGACACACACTTCTCGAGACCACCAAATCTCAAAACCCTTAAAATCTTAAGGTCAAAAGGATTTTTTTGTTTCAACAATGAATAGTACAAATGTGGGGTGACTTCAGAATGACTGTTCTTGCACCAACAAGTATTAAGGATTTTTGGTAACTAAACAATTTGGTTCTTAGTATCAAATCACGAACACACAACTGTATACACACCCACTTTGCCACTTAAGGCTCTTACTACTATTCCTGTTCCACTTAAGGCATGGTACTAGATCGATTATGTTATATAGTCCAAGATAGAAGGTACTTTCTCACAATTTCCCAACCTTTAATATAGCCCATCGGTAAACATTTTTGCAAGAACTTGCCTATGAGTTTCCCATTGCGAGGTGTATCTCATAGTAAGTCCTCTCTTAAGGGTGACACAAAGAATAAAGTGTACTTAAGTATTTCTCTTCGCCCAAGATTGCACGAAGTGCAAGGGGATTGGATGCGTACTATAAGTGCACATAAATAATAAAGTACACTTGGAGTGTTTCTCTTCACCCAAGATTGCATGAAGTGCAAGGGGATTGGATACGCACTACAAATGTGTCATAATGAAGAAGCACTCATTCATTTTACCCTCTAAAGCTAAGATGAATTCATTTTATCCACCAAATTAAATGTTAAGTTTCCTTGTTCAATTTTAAACCCAAAAGACAATGAGGAAATGAGGGTTCAATTTTAGTCTCATTTGAGCATTCGTTTTAAACCCAAATGAAAATTAGTGAGGTTCTAGAGCATAAAGTAAAAAGCATAAGAAATTGGGTTATAATTGCCCCAAAGCGTCAAGCGTTCGTTACAATCATAAGATATTAAGATGAGAATACTTCTTCACTTTTAGCTTCGTGTCATCCAATCTTGCAAAACTTCATTAGTCTAAAAACTAGAACAATATTAGAGGCATGTTAGTACTCTGATGAAGCAAAAAAATTAAAACACATGCTGAAAATGATTATTAAATTTCTTACTAGAGTTGGGTGTCTCTATTCATGATAGTGTCGCTCTGGTGAACAAGGGCATCGCTCTAGTGAATTTGGGCATCACTTTGCAAAGAAAATACTTATGACAATAGCATCGCTATTTGGTTGGGCATCACCGCTTACTTTGATACCTCTAGAAAGTATTAGTGTCACCATTTGTTTAATCAACATTGGTGTATTTAATAGGCGTCGCTATTTTAGATGATGATGGCATCACTATATGGCGACGTCTTGCAAAGGCGTTGCTAAAATTGTTTTAGGTGTCGCTCTATCCTGCAAAAATAAAAATGAATGTAATTCGAGCTAGAAATTGATTAAATTTGATCGGTTTTCCCCTCCTAGTGCTAGAATGTGATCAAGGATATTAGTATGGGTTGATTACGCTTGATCCATGAAGAATCAAAGCATAATTAAGCCACTAATACTCAATCTAAACATGGTCAATCAAATTGAATTTAACTAGACATTCATTAAAAAAAAACATTCCAGATTATGAAAACATTTAAAATGTCTATTCTAACCCATTCGAAACTTATCCCATTTTGGGAGTGGTGTCTTGTTGATGTGGAATGGTGATCCTTTCCCAATCTTGTTATCAATGAGCTTTTTGCAATTGATTATATTGAAGAGAATTGATGAAAGGGTTGTGAAATGTGCATAAAAACTTGATTTTAATCTAAATGAGAATTATGCAAAAGCTAATCTAACATGATTTTATGCTAAAATATGTAGACATGCAATTTCTAAGCTAATATAAATGAGATTTAAACCAAAAGGATTCAAACACTAATTATCTAATTAGTTAAATGGATGCATTATGGAAGCCATTAATGGAAGCTAAGCTATTTATGCAACTAATTTAACTAAAATACGCTAAATGTGAGTTAAAATGAGTGTGAGTGTGAGTGATTTCAACAACATAAGTTTTCTTTAAAAAATATGGATCTATTTGTCTCCAAATAGTGAACTATTTATAGGAGATCAAATGAGAAATGAAGGGTTGAGATTGTAAAAAGCTAATCAATGGTCAAGAATGGAGGTATGGATCATGGATTTTCATCAATGGATGAGAATGCAAGATGAGATTTAATCAAGGGTTCTCATTCCTTCCAAACAAGCACACTTTTGACCTATACAAGAGGTCAAAAGTTAACTTGCATAAGAAGCTAAGTGAGAATATTCCCTTTTTTAAATGATTGGAGGAGAGAGAATATTCTTTGGAATATTCTCATGGGTGGGGAAAAAGGATATTTTACAAATTAAAACAAAGTTTAATTGTACAAAAGGGGAAGTGGAGGAATGTGCAAAGGAGGAATATTCCCTTGCAAGTGGGAGGAATCAGATTAATTAGATAATTGCTAATTAAACAAGGGTTTAATCATACAATTAGGGGAAATAGAAGAATTAGATGATGTTCATTAAATAAAATGATTTAATTAATGGGGGAAAGGTGAAATGACATTTAATTAAATAACTTAGGGTTATTTAATTAAATAAGAAGACTTAGGGAATTAAATTAAATAGTTTGATGTATTTAATTTAATGAGATGAAATGTTAGCGCGAAAGGGGTTGAATTAACTTGATTAAATGAATTAGGTTAATAGATGCAAATGAGGCAATTAATTAAATACCTAGGCTAATTTAATCAATTAAGTGAAAATGAGATGGGTTTCAAGAGGAAATGATGTTAGTATACCTGATTTGAGTGCATGATATCATTCAAGACATTTTTCAGTGTCTATAAGATCCTATATTAAGAAATTGCTAACATTAATTAAAATAGCTTGGAAATTGAGTGTCTTGGACTTAGGTCCTAGGACCCATTCACCCAAGGGTGAAAGGGTCCTCTTTGAGTCCTGGTTCCCAATTTTTAATATATTTTTGTCAACATTTTAATGATTCAAATTCAAGTTTCAATTGTCAGCTTTTGAAATCTAATTTTTGAGAAATTAGATAAACACCTATAAATACATAGTCTTTTATTAATTCAAAACATCTAGCATTAAAGGCATATTTCCTATAGAAAATATTATTGTCAAGATCATTGAAGAGCAGATTTATTAGTCATCTATGACAACAATCAAGATCATATCATCATGTCAAAGTTCATGTGTGTTCATGTTCATGTTTTGGAGCTAACATTATGATGTAGGTTTCAGTCATTCAAGTATCAAATCAATCAATCAATCAATCCAATTCATGCAAGATCCAAACCTTAGAGTGATGTGTTTGACTTTAGTCCTCAAGGGTAGCCATTAAGGGTTTGGTGAGTTGTAACAAGCAAATTTTCATTCATCAATTCCTTCATATTATCATTATTTCATTATCAAGGTTTAATTACCAACAAGGGGTTTGACTGAGGCAAACCCCCATCACCCAAAAAACAAACATTTTTCTTCTCTCTTTGTATGTATAGATTTATGGGTGAAGAAGGACTGAAAGTGGATCTTGAAAGAGAAATTTTGCAAAGTTTTCATCATTGTTGTTAAGCTATGGAAACTCACCAATAGGTTTTTTTTTGGCTTTCTGATAGCCAAACTTGGAGGAATCAAAATCTTAGATTCAAGACTAGAGGAATGCAAAAAGTATTTTTAGACCCCTACACTAGGACCCATTCGCCCTAGGGTAAACCAATCTTGCTATAGGCCCTAAAACCTACTTTTTGGCACAGGTGTACACCATTTTTCCCTTCTCAGATTTTCCTATAAACTGTCATTTCTATTTTTGTTATCATACAATTTTGCATTTCAAGCATTAGGTCATATAGTTTAGTTAGTTAATGCATTTCAAATCATCTCCCAATATAATATATTAGTCATTTCTATCATAAGAAAACAACAGATCCCAAAATAGGGTTGAATCACCTTAAGGTTGAAAGCCAACCCTACCCCTTTGAGATCTCTATTTCTAGTGAAATTAGGAAAAGTGTAGGTGGGTTTAAACCTTTTAATCATTCCATATTGACCATACACATAACTCCCCTTTTTTTTTATATGTTTCATTTTGGAGAACCTGACATTATACATCAAATTTTATGATTTGGAAGTCTTTAAGACCCTAGATCTAGAATTTGCATTAGTTTGTTTTGCACCTCATTTAGGGTTTCAAAATTGCATATATGCATCATTTAAATTCACAAAAATCCAAAAATATTTCATAAATATTGTATACATCTTGCATATTAGTTCTATCAATGGTGTCTTTCAATCATTTAGATCAAAAAATTCAATCAAAATTGCATCTCAAAATTTATCATTTTGTTCACTTTCTGCCATCAAACTGCATTTGAAGTTAATCATCGAATTCTAGAAATTTGTAACTAAAACAATCTAATTGCAACTTGAAACATAATTTAAACATTAACTTGAAAACTCAAATTTTAATTTTTCAAATCGTTGTACAAAGACCCATTCGCCCTTGGGAAAACCTGTCCTTGTATAGGCCATTTTCCAAAGTTTTTAGCATAAATTTGTCTTTGTCTACTTTATTTCTTGTTGTTTGCATATCTCAGTTTTAGTTTTAGAAATTGTTGCTTTTTGTAATTTTTTGCATTTAAGTCAATTAATCAAAATGAGTGCATTGTTCAAAATTAAAATTTGCATTCAAAATAAATCATTTTCAATTTTTTACATTCTAAAATTAGTAAATCTCATATGCTTGATCTGAAAAATTACAATATCTTTTCTTATGAAACTTGTATGAGTACTACAACTTGGTGTCCTACTGTCAATACTTTAGTGAGATGTAGTTTAATACTTGTGGCATCTCGTGTTGGTACATCCATTATGGATTTTAAATTTTCCAACTCTTTCACTTATAGTGTTGACACTAGTCAATCCATGTTGGAATCCATCCTTGAAATCACATGTCCTGTGACTTCCAATCCTATTGATGTTGGAACCATTGTTACCGATGTCCCTCAAGAGAAACTAAAACAAATGGATAAAGCCTTAGAAATATTACAAGACTTTGTAAGTGTTGAATATATTGTTGATACTGTGGTTCCTATCATATATAACATGAGGAAAATGCTTGATAATGAATAAGGATTAGATATTGTGCGTAGCCTAGCCCACATTATTGATAAGAATGTTCCTACATTGTTCAAATAGTTGTGCTAAAACTTTGGGATACACTCAAAGTCAAGGTAGAAATAAAATTCCTCCCCCCTCAACCACAACCTCTATTCCTATATACATTAATTCAACTGTTACTACAACAACGCAAGCAACTAGCCACGTCACTCGAACTTTAGGTCTTTCCACTGGGAATCCTTATAGCTTTGTGAATTCAAACATCATATCTCCTAACCTCTCACCTCTCACAAAATTGCAATTCACTTGTCCTCCCAACACATATACACTCCACCATATTCCCCTCCATCTCAAAACACAACCAATGGTGTCACCCTCAACTAAATTTTGTAAAATGTTTCATCCCTACAATAACAAATTTCCACATTAAACCAAAATCAAAATGGAAAACCTTCATAATATGACAAACAAAACCCATTATCATTGGAGATATTGAGAGAAAAAATTCCACAACTAGATTTGATAAATGTGGTGGTAAAGGAGATCCTAGTAACCATGTTTCAACATACACAACCTTATGTAATGACTTCATTTTTTAAGACAAGGTCTTGGGTAAGCTTTTTCCTAGGTCCTTGAAAGATATAGCCTTGGAATGGGTTTTCTCTTTACCAAATAAATTAATTCACTCATTTTAATGAGATTTTTGATGCCTTTCTTATCATTTCCAAGTTCAAATTGGTCCCAATATGACCTTACCTTATTTAATACAATGTAAACACAAGGATGATGAAAAGTTCATTGATTTCATAGCTCACTATTAATTGCTTTACTCACAAATCAACATCAAGATTCTCGATACCTATCTTCAAACAATGTTCATTGAGAACTTGCACATAAAGATTCAAGATAAGTTTGGGATGCTTAAATTCCCCTCCTTCATCCACTTATGCATGGATCTCCATGTCTATCAAAATTCAATTAGTCATCATGAAGCAAAAATATCCTCCAACTGTCCTAAAAAATCTGAATCTATGCCTCATAATAATTTCCAACCATTCAAGAAAAAAATATGGGCTTTATAAAAATCAATCCACCTCAAACAACTCAACATGTTGAGTCTCAAGTGGCTACTATAAAAAAAACAAATCCATATCAATATCGGGAAAATAATAGGCATTTTACCCCATCACCTGATACCCTCCATTTGATCATGTTGCAACTCTTGTGTAAGAACATAATCACCTTACCTACCATTAGAGCTCTTGATACCACTAAGCCTTTACCTCAAAACCATAATCCCAATGCCTTTTGTCAATATCACCGACAAGTTGGACATGATACAAAATGATGTAGATGACTTAAACATATAGTGTAAGACCTCATTGATTCTAATCATATTCAGTTGAGTGGTGTTAATGATCAAGGAAATAAATTTGTCACTCCACCTAATAAAAACTTGAAAATATTTACCAATCCAATGCCAAACCATAATAACTCATTTGTAAAAGCTAGTGATACCAAGAATGATGTGATTAATGTTGACAACATACAATATATAACTAATGATAATAAGGGTAATAATGAATACGATATAGATGCTATGATTGGATTCATTAGCATTCAACCTTATAAGGGCCAAACTAAAATATCTCTTGACATTTATTTCTCACAAAAGGACATAATTAAGAATGCACCTAATGGTCCTCTTCACATAACTAGGAGAATCAGTGACAAGACTAATAATGGGATATTAATTGATCCTATGTGTGTAGAGAATGTGATCATTGAGGAATTCTTGTTTGTGCATGAAATTTACCAAGATTCTTATGAAAAATCAAAATCATGGATCAAAACACAGGATGGTTTTGCTCGCCCTATGATAGGTTTGATCACTCTCCCATTAAAATTTGGATTGAAACAATTAGATGTCTCATTCTCCATCATCCCATCATTAGACCAATTCCATGTGAAGTTAGGCTACCCATGGCTACACTCCATGGATTCCATCTTGTTGGTTATTCATAAATGCTTGAAATTTCCATTTGGCAATGCAATTTTTACAATGCATCATAGTGGGTTTAATCTTGTGTCTTCCCATGGGAACTTTTCATTGGATTTCTTTTGGCCCGAACCTATGGAACCTATTAAGCCTTATGAAGACTTCTTTTTCAAATCTTATCAAAATTTCAAGGCAAAAAAATAGCAAAATTATCTCTTAGCAATATTCCTAATTCCACGAATGTTCTACCTCCCCAACCTATCATTGATGAACCTATAATTGAACCAAAATTTCTTCCAAGTAACCAAGGAAAATCCAACACAATTCCTCCACCCATTTCCTACAAAAGACCAAGAGATAATAATACAACTCCTTTGGTGCCTCCTAAAATCAAATAAGTTTATAAACCTAAAGAGAAAGTGGTTGACCAATGCTTGATGATTCCTTCCATTCCTCCCTTGCGAGAAGAAAAGAAACCAATGGTTGATAAACCCACTCCTACACCAGATGTCAGAACTTGAAAATTGTGCAAGAATAAACCGAAATGCTAAAGAGAATAGGTGTAGATGTTGTGATATTTCTTGTCAGTTAAAAGAAAAGAACAAACCAAAAAACTAAGATAAAAATCTAAGTTAAGCACAGCATGATGATTCTCCACCTTTGCCACAACAAAAATATAAACCTACAGTGGAAATTTTCATTAGACTTCCTATTGTGATTAATCCGGATGATTATGATGAGGTTGTTAAGATTGATGAGGAAGTGCATAATGAGCTGAATTTGTCATTTTCCTCTTCCATGAATTTAGATGAGGTTAACCGTGATTATCCTTCTAATAAGAGTGCATCACCGTGTGTTGAACCTGGTGATTGTCCTAGTATGGCACTTGTCATTGCCCCTTTGGCTAGCTATCTGCCTTTCATATACAGTGAGCAATATTGGGACACAAACAAATTGCTATAGGTTGGATCACATTTCTCTAGGGTCTTGCTCAAATTCTAAAAGATCCCCACATGTGGGATCTTGACCATCCTCCATATATGAGACCCTTAAAGGCTCACCATGAAAGAAGGGTGGGTTTGAAGATGTTCCTTCCTCATGTTGACCCATGCTTATTAGAATGTCAGATTCTTATTGATGGGATTCCATATTTTTCTTATATTGAGATCTTGTAATTGGCATATACAATAGAAGACCTTAGATAAAATAGGCTTTATTTTTAACATTTCTTATGCTTGTTGCTCAAAATAAAAAATAGACCTAAAGTTAAGTTAGATCTCCCAATGATGATAATGATAATGATTAATAAAATGATAGATTCTTACTTGAACTAGACTTGTGAGTCCAATAAATTAAGATCAAGATTGATAGTGTACTTGAACTATACTTACATGAGTTGAAGAAAACTTGATAAATAATAGAGGTTTCTAACTAAAGAGTAGATTTGAAGATCTAAAGCTGGTATATCCACAAATGGTATAAGATAAAGATAAAGATAAGAGATCCAATTTAAACTTTGATAATGATAAGATACCAAAAATTTGTCCACTCAAATCTAATCAAGGAAAATGAAATAATTTCAATGAAATGTTTGTTTCATCTCTATTTATTTGATAGTTTGATACTTATAATAGTTTGATTTTCTACTGTTGATTTTATTTTTAATAATTTTTGATTTTTTGTAATTTGTTCAAATATTAGAAGTTACACACAAAGATACAATGAAAAAAGGTAATGTCCTAGGCTCAATTTTGAATGGATATCTCCCCTTTAGTTTTAAGTGGAGATGATGATCTAAACAATCAAACACACAAGACACATTAACAAGCCTACTCAAGAGGGTATGGAAAATAATTTTTGACTAGGATTTACAAGTTCAACTAGGGGTATCCTCAAGATATGCCACAAGGGTATGTGAGGCCCAATATGTAGATAAAAGGAAATTTACCAATCAATCAGGAGGAGAGGGTAACACACTCTCCATCTTCACTTCTTTAAGGTATGAATTTCATAGAGGTTTATCTTAGATTAACAATATTCCACTTCCAAAAGGCATGTATTTCAATTCATCCCCCACTCTTTATACTGCACTAGAACATAAGAGTTGAGGTCATCCCCTAGAATGATCACTTATCTAGGTAGGAACTCTAAAAAGAAAAACAAGATCACTTATTTTTTATCCTCAAGATCACCATTGGCTGTGACAAGAGAGCATACATAAGTATATCTTGGGGATTTAAATACACTTGTTTATTTTAGAGCCCAAATCCAAATGTCAGAGATTAATTTTAGCCCACTTTCCAATGTGAAGGAAACACACTAAATAAGATTGTCTAAAACAATGATACCAAAAATGATAAAGAAATAATGATTACTTTGAAATTTTAAGATAGAAATGGCGATTAAAATGAAGGTACACAAATTCAAACATTAAATTTGAAAAGATAATTTGATCCAATATGAAGAGCTCCAAATTAGCTTTTGCAACCCTTTGAATTTTCAATCTCTACACACAAAGACCAACAAACAAGCCTAGAAAAGAAAAGAAAGATCACTTAGTTTAGATCCTCAAGATCACTCTAAGGTTCAAGAAGAGAGCATACATAAGTATATCTTAGGTACTAAAAGAAAATGATTCATTTTAGATCGCAAATCAAAATGTTAATGGTGAATTTTAAGCCCCAATTTCAAATGTATGAAAACATGCAAAATGAGAGTCTAAGGAAAAAAATGATAGCACTGGAATGGATTCCTTATGATTTTATAGATAATAATATAATTCTTGCAAATATCAACAAATAGTGTTATAATGCAACAAATAGATGTTTAGAAAAATATATGCTCATCACAAGGTTGCAATTTTAATTTTTTTATTTTCACCTAATAAAACTAGATCTTATTATTTTGCAATATTTTTAATCCCAGAATTAAAAATGAAAAGAATAAAACCCTACTAAATTTTTGAGAGCTTTCAAAAATGTAAAAATATTTGAAAACTTCCTTAATTTATGCTCTAAAAAGTAGATTTGTGGTCAAACCCTAATTTCCAAAGGTATTATTTGTTGTCACTACTTTGACCTAAAATATTAAAATACAAAGAATATACCCCTATTTAATTTTGTGAGATTTCAAAAAATATTTCTTTTTTCCAAAATATTTGTTGTTTGCAACCTTAAAACTATATTTATGAAAAAAAATAAAAACTGGCAATAACTCACCAACTATTGATGATATGAGTTTGATTTTTTTATTGTATCCTCCTAATATGATCCCTAACCTTTAGTAAAATATTTGTAAAAAAATTCAAGATATGATAGAATCTTTGAAAAATATGGTTTTTCCCTATTTGATAATTTCATCATTATTTTGATCTCAAAAATTAAAATACAAAGAACATATCCTTGTTCAATTTCTAAGAACTTTCAAAAAATATATAAATATTTATGAATTTTTTTGCTGATTTGTAACCTAAAAATCAAATTTATAAAAAATCATAAAATGTTAATAGTGCACCAAATTTTGATAATCTAAACTTGATTGTTTTATTAGAGCATCTTGAGATCATCCAAAACCTTCAATATAAAATTGTGTAGAAAAAAATTGTAGTTGTTTGAAAGATATGATGAAATATTTGAAACCCTAGTGTTTTGACTTCAACTTACAAAAGTTAGCTCCAATTTTTTTTACATAAAAGAGCTAAAAACAAGCAATCTAGGGTTAGAAAAATTCAAAAACAAAGATCTAATAGGGATGTGGGTCCCACCGACCATGCCAACATGTGGATGATGAAAATGTGAATCACAAATAGTAACAATACAATGGAAGATCTAATTTCACACTTCAAGAATCACTCAATAAAGCCCAAGATCTATGCATAAAATCAAATGATAAATAATAATACCATAGCAAAAACCTTAGATTGCTCTATTATTTATTTGATAAATACTTGAATGCTTGATGTAGATTGGTCTCATATTTTCAGCATAATCTTGATATCAACATGATATAATGAAGACTTGATGTTTGATAATACTTTATATGGATGCTTGATAAAAGCTTGTTTGATAACAACAACTTGATAATATTAACTTGATAATGATAGCTTGATAACACTTCATTGTAAAAGTGTTAATATTTGATCATGAGATATGAATGAAATTAAAATTTCTTATTTATATGCTTCACTTATATTTGATCAATAGTGGAGATTAATTAAAAAGATTGATGGATAGGAAAATTCAAGATAGGATATATCTAAATTTGAATTTCAATGGAAGAAAAATTAGAAGAAATTAAAAAATAGATATATTTAATTCAAAATGATAGTTGCAAAAATAAATAAATATTAATTTATTTATTATACAAGAAAATATGTAATTTAAATAAATTATTTTAATTAATTTAAAAGAGGTGTTATTTAATTATAGAGGACCAAAGATAAATTGAATTTAATGATGGAGGGAAAATGATAAATGATGAATTAATTAAGTAATTAAAAATATTTAATTAATATAGATTTGATAAAAATATTTAAGATAATTAAAGAATTAATAATTATTTAATTAATATGGATAGAAGAAATGATAAAGATAATGATGTAATGATAAGATGAAAATGCACTAGTCATTTTTTAAGTGTCTATAGATCCTATTAACCCTTAATAACTAAAGATGGCTTTATGACTAATATAAATTTGAATATGAAGTGTCCTTGTGCCAAGACAATTGGATATCATATTGGTCATCACCTTGGAATCAAAAAAATTTCATGCCACTATTTAGGGAAAAATCTAGGACCACAAAATTGTTCTATGTGATTTGTCTAGATTGGTTTACTTTGCTTCCCCTAATATATGGTAGTATGTTTTGATCTATCTTCATGAATATTTGGGGATTTGACAATATATAGAAATATCTTAAAAGGATTGTTGATTAGTAATAAGGATTCAAGTTCTCTTAGATCAACCATTAAAAATTAAATAATAATAAAAAATATAATCTTTAGTAATGTAAGTACCTTATAAAATAATTGTATAGAGCTAGATTCCTTTTAGAAAACTAATTGAAGTGTGTAAATGCAAGCGACATTCAAATTACTAATTGATTCCAATATGATTCAAGAATAAACACTTTGAATTGCTTTAAGTACAAAAATATGAACATATCACACAAACTTGTGCTCTATTGGCCATAGGTAGGAAATGCACATGTGGAAGTCAATTATTTCTGAACTTAAATAAATAAATTTTGGTGGAAGTTCATGACCTCAAGCATGACCTTGCAAATACAAACTAGTCTCAATAAAAAAGAGGTCAAATCATAGTGGACAACATGTGCATAGAAATGAGTGTGAACATTGGTGTGACAATCAAGTGAATACAACACATGTATAAGGGTGTCTAGACATATAAATGTGGATGACTAATATGGAAATTGAAACATGTATAATGATGTTGAGGTAGGCAATGACCTCATGACTATGAACTAGTCATGGGATAGAAAAGGGGCCAAATTATAGGGAAGTGACTATTCTCCTTAAAAATGCACATGTGGCCATCAAAGGCACATGTATGGCCATCTTGTCGTATAGAAAATATTTAGAATGTTTTTTAATTATATTTTTTAACACTTTATTATGTAAATAAGCTAGGATTCAAACTTGTGACTTGTATTTTATTAGTGCCTATGCCAATCAACTTTGCTTCATGGGGCAACAATGCTACTCAATGTAATGAGATAATTTTTTGAAAGTAAATGACTTTGACCTTTTTTTACCAGCCATGTGCATGGTATGGATGCATGCATGATGGACATATTTGTGTATTTAATGGCATAGATGCATTCTATATGGATAATAGCCAATCCCAAATCATAATGGATAGCATGTGCATTGAATGAGTGAGTATATATGTGACAATCAAGTGAATAAGTCAAGCATATAAAAGTATGTGGATATATAAAAGTGAATGAGTGAAAAGTGCAAATAAATATTTGTAATGAGGTAGATCGATCGAAGAGGGAAAGAGATCCAATTTTATACAAAATTGTGTTTGTAGACACCTAAAAATAATTAATGCATTTTCATCTTATTATTTCATCATTATCCTTATCATTTCTAAGCTAACATTTTCCTCTTTTTATCCATAAAAAATAAATAATTATTTAATTATCTTAATCTTTTTATCATATCTAAATTAATTACTTTATCATTTTTCCTCCAATATAATGAAAAATAAATTCAAAATTATCTTTGATCTTCTATAATTAAATATTAATTAAAATTAATTTAATTTAAATTAAATATTTTCCTCTATAATTAAATAATTTTAATTAGTTAACACTTCTCTTTAAAATAAATTAAAAATAATTTATTTAAATTTTTTCTTCTAAAATAAATATTAATTTATTTATTTCTCCAAACTATCAAACTTTATTTATTTAATTCCCTTTTCTTTCAAATTCAAAATTTAGGTTTTATCCTATCTTAAATTTTCATATCCATTGATCTTGGGAATCAACTCCACCATTGATCAAACATACACTTTTATTGTAATTATTTATTAGTATAATTCTCTTTTTAACCAATGAGAGCTCAAACATTTTTTCTATTTGATTTTTTTAATCTATTATCAATGTATGCATACCAATTATATAACAAAACAAATTTCAAAATTCAATTATTTTCAATCTAATTGGTAGACAAATTTCACCCGATATAATCGCTCAAACCTTTTGAGCGATAAAGGGTGGATTTTCAGGAGCATAAATTTTTTATCACAATTTTTTAAGGTTTTTTGCCACAAACATTATAATAAAAAAGAATTCTAATTTTTTAAGGCACTTTTTACCACAAAATATTTTTCCACCACAAAGTTAAACTATTATTCAAGGGATTTAATAGAAGTATTTTTCATTTGACAATTAATTATTTTTATGCATTCTAAATATTTATTTACTTTTATTTCTTAAAATATAATTAATAAATTATTATATAGTATATGAAAAAATTAAAAATATATACTATATAATATACAACATTTAATACATAATTTAATATATTATTAGTATATTATATTATAAAATTATTTTTAATATATTATATATTTTATATAATATGAAACATATATAACATATATAATTTAATATATTAGATAATAATTTTATAATATTATATTAATTTTTAATAATGTGATATATTATTTTTTAATAGTTTAATATATATTGGATTATATATTATATTAAATTAACATCTAATATATTAAATTAATTTTGTGATGAGAAACATTGTTATCTTGTTTTTTTATTTATATTTATAATAAATTTATTTATTTTATATTAAAAAAATTATTGATTCAAATAATTCATATGTTTACTTTAAACATAAAATTATAATAATGAAGAAGTTGAAATTTTGTACTTTTGTTTATTTTAAAATTTATTAATTATATTTGAAAACTTTAATATTAAAATATCAAATTGTTTTAATAAATATTATAAAATCAACCTCTTTAAATTGTAATACCAAACTTAACTTGACATTATAAAACTATTTATTTATACAAAAATATATTATAAGAGTATTGTAACTTTGTAATGTGAAATTCACAAACTACAAGTAAATATTATAAAATATTTAAATAATGTAAAGGATGTTGGTTCTTTGAAAAAATATATATTTTAAAATATTTGGAGTAAGTTTATTATTTTAAAATGTAATTAGCATCATATTTTTTAGAGTAAAGGATGTTTCAATTCTACTAATGTGATTTAATTTTTAAATTAAAAATTAAATAAATAATTTTATGTTGTATAAAATATAAATATTATATAATATTCACAACTAGATCATGACAATATTCTCATTATTTTCATTGAAAGAAATTATATTGTTCATTGAACAAAAAATAACCATGAAAATAATCTAGATGCAACAAATGTGCATGGAAAGCTTTACAATCCTCAATTGTATTACTAAAAAAAATATCCCATTATAAATTGGAGACAATATAGATTGCAACATGTATTCATTTAAGCTACAATAAAAGTTTCATTTAAGTTACAATCGAAGTACACAATGTAGTTATAGGAAATTGAACAATCTCAGACACTATTTCCTATATCAAATTAGAGAAATTCCTATCCCTATGCCTCTTCTTTAGAGTTTCAAAAGTCATAACCCTTTTAAATGACAAAGAGATTAAATTTTAAAGAGGGATACATCCAGATTGAAGACACATTTGACACTTGAGACTAGTTGAACCCTCAAATTTGTAACAAATTGGCATCTAGAATATACCCTTTTCACCCTTATCCTTAATGCAAACCTTTTACTGCCTATAAAAATGCTTTTACCAATCACATTTCACTTACAATTGAAAAAATTTTACCCCCAAACATTTTACCCACATACTAGTATTTAAAATAATACATTTAACTCAATATTTTTTAACTAGCATTTTATCTATTAAACCTTGAAAATACTCTCTGAAATTAGTTTTCACATTTTGTCTAACATTTTCTACCTTATGCAACAAACTCATCTTCTTTGTCAATGCTTAAATCCTATCATAAAAATGCCTTAATTTCATGGATGTTCAGTTGACCTTGCAAATGTAAATGCTTCTCAACCCCCTTTTGCTTTCCTAGATCAAATGACTGCTTTCCAACTCAGCGAGGACCCTGGCCAATCATTTGTATATTGCGAGGAAATAAGCCATTGCGGGTTTGTTTCATTTAAAAGCCTTATAGCTGCGATGCAATGATCTTCATACACTTTGGGGATCAAAAGATGGCATAGTGTAAGGTTTGGAATTTCTAAACAACAAGTGGTTTGTTTCATTTAAAAGCCTTATAGCTGCGATGCAATGATCTTCTTACACTTTGGGGAGTCAAAAGATGGAATAGTGTAAGGTTTGGAATTTCTAAACAACAAGTGAATAACTGCCCTCAACACCAACAAAGAGTAGTTAATAATTTTCAATAATATAAAATAATTATTATTTAATTTATAGTCATATTTGTCATTTTTAGTTGCTACCATTGAAAATATAATCTTATGACCTTCATTGTATTTCATGTACCTATGGTGAGATCTATGATCTAAAAGAAAATTTTGATCCCATGAGAATTACACATTGTAGGTATGTTTTACCTCACGAAATACAATGAGACCCATTAGATGATATTTTAGATCAATGGTGGTAACTAAATATTAGAATCTTTATTTAATTTAAATGGAAGGATTCACCATGGTAATTCATAAATTTTTCTATTGTTTTCCAAGATTTACCAAGATTTTCTATAAAATCTAGCATATGCATATTATTATAGTTTATATACTTGATAATTAATCCAAATTTTGAAATAATAAGAATATAATATTCTACTATTTATACTCTTATATATATTCAAACAAAGAAGATATTTTCTCAAAACTAAATTGATTAAGAGTAACCTACCTAATTAGTGTCTTAGTCATATAGTTAATAAATCGAATACATAAAATATAATCTCTTGCATCCACCTAATCAAAATACAAAGAAAAATATAACATAGTCTAGGAGCTTCAAAAATGGGATGTGACAAATTCATCTTTATTGGTGAGTTGAAAGGATATTTAAATATGCCTTATTTTATCCTAGAACAAAGTCCATCACTATTTAAGCATTATTTATATGATTATATTAATTTTTAAATAACACACATTCATCTTTGACAAAACAAAACAGTGAGTGGATTTACATGTTGATGGGATCTTATGCTTTTTTTGAGGTCAGTAATAGCTCCATGATATCTAAAAATATCATGAAGAATAATAAACCAATTTCCTTGATGTCACTTTTGAATTTTTTGGTTTTATGCTTATTTATTTTGTTTAAGACAACTTGCTTGTTTGCTCTAGTGGAGAATTTGAACGAAAATTTTCTTTTTATGTACCTATTATTTATTTGTTTTATAAACATTGTTACTAAAACTTAGCAAACACAACAAATTAAAACAAAACTATTCTATAACTTTTATAGAACTTCGCCTCTTCTTGTTAGTTATGATGACTTTGCTTATTATCTAAATTCTATAAGATTTGCATTGTTGATATTTGTAATTCACACTTTCATCATTCACAATGTTAAAATAGATAAAAAAATTAAAGCCATCATTCTAAATATGTTTTTTATTTTTATTTTTTAGGGCACATCCCCATGCTACTGCTTAGTTTATTTTGGGTAGCACCCACTACTCAACATTTTAAGGAACATTTTGTGGAGCTGGTGGCCCCATGATTGGTTCTTTTATGCTTACTTCTAAGCAATCAATTTAAATTTGATTATTTCAACTGCTAATCAATATTTTGTGCAAGTAAAAATTGGAGGCAAATAGGAAAAGATTCCACAAAAATAAGAAAAGATTTCAATTTTCAATTTTTAGGTAGTTGCTACTTCACAGCCTATTTTCAATTTTCACCACTTGCCACTTCACAAAAATAGGAAAAGATTCCAAATTATCCTATTCCCATAAATAATTTTTTCCATAGAGACATCTGCTGCTTAATTGGAGACATCTAGCTGCTTCATTTTAAACAGAAAATAGACTTTTTTTTTTATTATTGTGAATTCCCAGTTTGGGTGGATGAGCCTCCTTATATGGATTTGAATACAGATTAGATTTTGGGGATCATCTCATCAGGTTCAATAAATTGTGTTCAACCCTCTTTATATTCAGGGGATTTCACCTAATTGGATGATGAATCTGCGATGATGGACCATGAACTATGAAAGCCAACAGCAAGGAATTTACCCTACCCAGCTGGATCTACCGGACAACAGAATGAATTACACAAATACTGATGATAACTCCACAACTGAAATTAAGAGCTGTGAGTTCACCGTCGATCATAATGGCTTCTACGAACCTGTAAGTGCAATTGTCCACTTTTATTAATTTATGATGAGATACAAATGCTTTTTTATTCTCCCTTTTGCGTTTTTGGCTTTCATAGTTCATGGTCCATCCTCGCAGATTCATCATCCAATTAGGTGAAATCCCCTGAATATAAAGAGGGTTGAACACAATTTAATGAACCTGATGAGATGATCCCCAAAATCTAATCTGTATTCAAATCCATTTAAGGAGGCACATCCACCCAAACTCGGAATTCACAATTCAATTCAAGGTGAACAAAGTCAACAAACTATACTGAATTGTGCCTGTATGAACCCCAGTTAAATCAATCAACACACACTAAAGGTTTAGAAAACTATCAAACTTCTACCAAACATCGTCAAAAGAATCAAATGTCTATCAAACTTTATTTTGAATCATATAAACCATTTATATCGGTGGCATGAG
Organism: Sequoia sempervirens; assembly: GCA_007258455.2. Taxonomy (NCBI): domain Eukaryota; kingdom Viridiplantae; phylum Streptophyta; class Pinopsida; order Cupressales; family Cupressaceae; genus Sequoia; species Sequoia sempervirens. The sequence goes on along the minus strand of VDFB02379711.1, from coordinate 70,617,696 downwards.
AACATATGAGTCGGATCTCAAGGAACAAGCACAATTGTCTGTTTTAGCCTTTGACCTTCATTGTCCTAAATAAATTATATGCTGTCTCTTCCCAGACAAGGTGGCTGCTTTCCGAGACGCGGTTTATATGTGTGAGGGTGACATTTGGCCTGGCCATTCCTATTTTAACCTCCCATGTGTTAGGGTGACATTTGGCCTGGCCATTCCTATTTTAACCTCTGTCCCCACCCTGCTGATTAAAATAAGAATGGCCAGGCCAAATGTCATAATCAGCAGGGTGGGGACAGAGGTTAAAATAGGAATGGCCAGGCCAAATGTCACCCTAACACATGGGACAGAGGTTAAAATAGGAACGGCCAGGCCAAATGTCACCCTGACACATATAAACCGCACCTTGTCTGGGAAGAGACAGCATATAATTTTTTTTAGGACAATGAAGGTCAAAGGCTAAAACAGACAATTGTGCTTGTTCCTTGAGATCCGACTCATACATTCTCATGCCACCGATATAAATGGTTTATATGATTCAGAATAAAGTTTGATAGACATTTGATTCTTATGATGATGTTTGGTAGAAGTTTGATTGTTTTCTAAACCTTTAGTGTGCATTAACTGGGGTTCATACAGGGACAATTCGGTATAGTTTGTTCACCTTGAATTGAATTGTGAATTCCAAGTTTGGGTGGATGCGCCTCCTTATATGGATTTGAATACAGATTAGATTTTGGGGATCATCTCATCAGGTTTCATTAAATTGTGTTCAACCCTCTTTATATTCAGGGGATTTCACCTAATTGCATCATGAATCTGCGAGGATGGACCATGAACTATGAAAGCCAACAGCAAAGAATTTACCCTACCCAGCTGGATATACCGGAGAACAGAATGAATTACACAAATACTGATGATAAATCCATAACTGAAATTAAGAGCTGTGAGTTCACCGTCGATCATGATGGCTTCTACGAAACTGTAAGTGCAATTGTCTACTTTTATTAATTTATGATGAGATACAAATGCTTTTATATTCTCTCTTTTGCTGAACTAACATAATTTTAATTTCTGAGATCTTTCTTTAAGGTTAGCTAAACATTTTGAGATAGATTAAGGTGCTTGAATTTTTGAACCGGGTTTGCGTTTTTGGTGGATCAGAGTGATGATTTGGCAGAGCTTCACTGGCTTGCGAGCTTATAGATTAACCTTTACTAGGAAATGTACCAAAATCACTGGTTTCTCCTCGTTTTGGAGCAGAAACCAAGGATATACATGGCGTAGAACAAAGTTCTGATGAGTTTAGAAGCTCAAGTAATATATCAGCATTGGAAAGTAGCTCTGGAAGTATACCTACTTGTACTCCTGATGTGACTGCTCCAGGAAAGGTAGGAAGTATCACGGCAAGAGTCCCGTTTAGCAATTTGGATTCCAGTAGTCCTGCTCTTGCTAACTCTAATGCAGTTTTGGAGAATTGTCCAAACTCTTCTGTCTCTGCTAATGCTGCTGTCTCCAGTTATTCAGATTTCTTGAGTTCTGAGCAAGCAAAATCCCATCCCTCAAACAGACTTTCAGAGACAGATAGTATACCTACTTGTATTCTTGATGTGACGGCTCCAGGAAAGGTAAGAAGTATCACGGCAAGAGTCCCGTTTAGAGTCCCGTTTAGCAGTTGGGATTCCAATAGTCCTGCCCTTACTAACTCTAATACAGTTTTGGAGAATTGTCCAAATTCTTCTGTCTCTGCTAATGCTGCTGTCTCCAGTTCAAACAGACTTTCTGAGACAGATCAGGGGATTGAAGCAAAGTGGGAGGATGCGACAGAGGTCATTAAATGCATGAACTGTGACACACAGAAAACCTCTCAATGGATAGATGGAGAAAAGACACAATGTGCTGCTTGCCATACAGGATATACGCCTTTAGGCAATCTACATCACTTCGTCTCTGAGCAAGATAAATGCCATCTTTCAAACAAAATTTCCAAGAGAAATCAGGGGATCAAAAAGAAGGAACAGGGCAAGTTACATGTCCTAAAATGCATGCACTGTGGCACCAAGAAAACTCCACAGTGGAGACCTGGACCAATGGGTCCTAAGACACTATGCAATGCCTGCGGCCTGAGATATAGATCTGGAAGACTTGTACCAGAATACAGACCTTCTGCAAGTCCTACATTTTCAGTTGATAAGCACTCCAACTCCCACAAGAAGATATTGAAAATGATCGGTCAAAAGGAGTTTATATCACAAGCCTTGCAGCAAAACAACAATGTTCTGGTTCTGAAGTACAAGCTTCCTACGCGAAACCATCACAAGAAGTATTGGAAAACTGCCCAAACTCCTCTCTCTTTTCTAATACTGCAGTATCTAGTGGTCCGATTACTTTGCTTCCAAGCAAACAAAATCTGATTCCTTAAAAAAAATCCCAAAGACGAAGCAGGAGATTATGACAAAGGGGCAGGATGCAATGAAGGTCAGGAAATGTGTTGACTGTGGCAACCAGAGAAGCCGACACTGGAGAGCTGGACCAATGGATTCTAAGACACCATGCAACATTTGTGGTGTGAAATATAGGTCTGGAAGAAGTGTGTCAGAGTACAGACCTGTTGCAAGTCCTACATTTTCAGTTGATAAACACTCTTACTCCCACAAGTTGATCTTGGAAAGGAAGGCTCAGAGGGAACTTGCTTATCAGGAAAAACAGACACATATTGCTTCCGAAGTACAAGATTCGTGTGCAGAACCACCACAAAATGGATTTGGAGGATCAACCAAAATCTCTTCTCTCTGCTAATACTTCAGTCTGTAGTGTTTCTAAGCAAGTAAACTCTGATCCATTAAAAAAAATTCAAAAGACAAACCAGGGATTCATTAGAAAGGTGCAGAAGGCAATGAAGGTCAGGAAATGCATGCACTGCAGCACAAGTAAAACCCCACAATGGAGAGATGGCCCATTGGGTCCTAAGACACTATTCAATGCTTGTGGGGTGAGATACAGGTCTGGAAAACTTCTACCAGAATACAGACCTGCTGCTAGTCCTACATTTTCAGCCAATAAACACTCAAACTCCCACAAAAAAGTCTTGGAAATGAGGTATCAAAAGGAATTAGCAGCTCAACCTCCATAGATAAAATTAACATATTTTGGTAACCAAATACAGCCTTCTTATATGAAACCATCACAAAAAGCTGGTAATATTAATTATTGAGGAATTGAGACATTCAAAGCTCATCTCAGCCATGTGGCTTTTTAGTAAGTAGGGATTTTTTATATTGTTTGTATTTGGTGCAAAGCTCAGGAGGTTGCTCGGTGAAATCAGTTTTGCAGACATTTATCTTTAATAAATACAATTAATATCTAAAGTTCAAAATTTTAGCTTCTTGCAGTCAGAACATGTATATTGTCTTGAGGGAAGGCGATAAGAGATGAGGTTTTAGATTTATCGAATGTAGTATTTTCTGTCTCTGTGTTGCTTACATGAAGTTGAGGGTGGAATGCTCTAGGAGAATAACAAATGTCCCTAGGTGTGAAGCGAACCCAATGGTCTCGTAAAATTGAATTTGGACAATGCAAACAACAGAAATCCATAGCTTGATAGCATTGGGGATGTCCTCTGTCCTAGTAATGGTCATAAAGATCTCCCATGTGCTTATATTATTGGCTTTCCCAAAGCCTCAAACAATGATTTTGAAGCTTCAGCACTAGTGCTAGGTCTATATGGAAAATATAAGGATGGTGATGAGGGTCACTCAGTGTTTGTTATCATTAACTTGAAAAATAAGGGTTAGAGATACGCCGGTTATACAAGGTACATAGTCATACCAAAGACATCTTCTGTAGTCTGGAATACGTTACTTTCAAAACTCAAAAAATCATCTAACTAAAAACTTGATAAACTATTATTAGTACTCAGAAAAGTACATGAAATCTAATGCAGAGGGGACTTCATCACGAGAGATGCAGTAAAATGCATAACATATAAATCTGAATAAAAAGTACATGTTATTCATTCTTTAGGAGAGTTACATACTACAATAATTCGGTCTTTGGTTTATTCACATATGTGTAACTAACTTGCCATTCTAGAAGCTAACTCTTCTACTCTCTCTACCCAATATAACTTATAGATCTGTCTCATTGGTTTCCCTTTCTAAATGTTTCAGATTAAAAATTGTTTCTCTTCCCTAGCCATTACAAGTCAGCTTGTTTTCCTCTACCTATTCTAACTTTCTACACGGTACAGAACACTGAATCATACAAACTTCTACTTCAAGCAACAGAAAGGTCAACTTCACACTTAATTACATACATAGCAAAATACGTATATAAGTCCATATTACATTTATACAAGGAGTATACAGAAACCCCCTAACAGTAAGGCAATCACTAGCTGCCCCATGAAGACCATCTTGGATGAAGGCCATCCTGGATGAGACGTGCCAGAATTGGTGTCTTACATGATATTACTGCATGGCGTACATAATGTTGCTGCCTGGCAAACAAGATTGACGATCACCTAACTAACAAGGAACTTCTCTTCTCACAGACCAAAATCAGACGATTACAAGCCACATTTCAAAGCGTTAGGGGGGGTTAGTGAGCCCTCTAGAAAACACACTTCATAAAGCTCAAGGTATTGGCACACTAATTAAGAAGAGTGGGATAGCTATAACGAAGAGCAAGTTACCTATACATTCAACAAAAGTATTGTGTTTCTGGTTGGGCCATGCTAGGTCATCAACTGTGCTTGCCCCTAGAATATTTGATATAAAGTGATACGTTTACAAGCAAAGACTCTGCTGGGGCATATGCATCACTGGAGTTACCAATGCAACAGGAAGATTGACAGAAGAAATTCAGACATCAAGGCCAGTGTTACGCATCAGGTGCACCTTGCAGATTGAATTGCTGGGAAGAGTTTACAAACTTGAAACAGATAGGTGATCTGATTTAAGCTGGTAATTCAGGAAACAATGCACTTGTTGAGGAACTTAATGCATTGTAAGCAGCGATTGAACAAAACTCAAACAAGACAAAATTGACAAGAAGAAATTTTTATATTGTCATCCTAATGATGGATCATGGTGTGATCTGAAATGTTTTTTGATGAAACATAAAGTAGACACTGGTTTTTCCAGAACCTTACTAGTCTTTAACTCATAAGTTGTGAAAACCTCATGGTCATGAGTCAAGATTGACAACTACAAATTGGGGAACAGCATAGATTCTTATTTCGATTGAAAGCTAATAAGAGCTCGATTATAGCTATGTTGGACATAGGGTAAGTTCTCATCTCATGTACAGGCATGTTTTGAGTGATACACTTGGAGAATGTGCATAATCACGAGTTGACAACTTCTATATGAATTAATCTATATATTTTCAGATCAATTGCTAGAAACTACCCTAGAAAATTACCTATCCCTTGATAACAGGTATCCACCAAAACTAGAGTGGAAGATAAGGTAGCCTAATCCAAACTGGCATAATCAAAAAAGATTTAGTCATTGAATTAAACTCCATAAACCACGGCTTTAACAAAAGCACTGATTTATCCCAAAACACGGCCCATTGGTGAGAATATACCCTGTAACTTCCACACATTGTCACCACAAGACAAAGAACCCTTGAGCACTTAGATAAATTTAAAATTTCCAAATTATCTGTTACCCTTTCAGACCAAATTTTCATTATCCAAAAATGCAGATCTACTAGTCTTGGCCATAAAGTATTAAAACAACATATCAAACCTCTACTAGAAAACTTTTCTTCCTCAGAAACAATTTCATGGTCCAAAGAAAGGATCATTTGCTCACTGAAACAAGGGATCAGATTTGGCTGCTGCATTTGAGGAGCCAATCTTGTTGACTCATTCTTGCCCACCATTGCTTGCACTTCATTTGCTAGCACACACCTATCAGACAGAAACAAAGATATTCAAGTTTTACCTTGCTTCTCTGAAGATTTACACACCCTTTTAACATTGTCTGGTTTGCAAGGAGTAACCAGGGCTTTATGCCCCTTCACACCGACAGCAAGGGGCCTAGAGTTGACTTCACAGCCTCACAGGATAGACCATAAGCCTCCAAACCTGCCATGCCTGTGCCTGCCACTTGGGATGGAACCTGCATTGCGGCCACTTTGAGGCTACACACTAGGGTTTCCTACTGTTTGAGTGGGAGAAAAAAATTGAAATTCCACCATGCTTTGTCTCCACTAACCGGAGAGGCAAATTACCAAATTGTGTTATGAAGGGCTTAAAAAATGCAAAATACAAAAATGTAGAAAAGATACCGAAAAAAGATTTTAAAAAATCTTACCAAGACTGCCACTTGGATGAGTTGAGATGTTTACTAGATTGGTGATTTATATTAAATTTGTCTATGTTGGAAGACCTCTTCCTTTCCAATTTGATTTTGGGATGAAGAGAAATATATTCTGAAATACTAAAAACAGTCCTCACCATTGTTATTCATTATCAGAAGATTCTTCAAGAGTATCTAAAGAGAAAAATCTAGCAGCCTTTATCTACCAATTTGGATCATTATGGGAATTGTTTAAATAGATCTGTGCCCTTCAATTCCCGCAATGACATTCCCTTAAATCTTAACAAGAAGTCAGATAACTCCATATCCGGGAGCCCTCACAAAGACATTACTTTATAAGTGGTCCAATCGACTTCAGCAACAGAAGTCCATTCTCAGATCGCAGTCCTCCATGTTTTAGCTCCTTTTCCTTATCAAATCAAGCCAACAAATCCATATGTGCTTTAGAGGTATTGAAAACTGAGAAATTTCAAAATGGTAGTCTATTCATGCTCACCAGATGCAGAGCAAGGTTAGGTTCAACAACTCAAATTAGCCTTCATACACCTTCCAATGGTTTCATGAGCAGCAATGGCAGAGGCAGTTTCTACACTTTGACACTGTTGGCCATTTGACATATTGGCCTCTCAATGATGGAAAACATTTCAACAATGTGGAACAGCATATGATGATGGGGCAGTGATGTCACAATCCTTTCAACAGGGTTTGATAACCTCTCTATGTCCGGAAACAAGTTCAATGGTGGCAACATTCACAAAGACAGTCAATTGTCTCATTCAAACTTGGTGCAAACATCAACCAATGATGGAAATGGCTTCCCAATGGGTTCCAATGGTGTAAAATTCAACCTTTCACTTGTCACAACATTCATCAAACACAATCCAATGATCCATTGCCAAAGTTTGGCCAATCAATCACAATGAGGGTTTTTGACTGCGAACAAGATCAAAATGCAGCATACTGTCTTCTTGTTCTCCTTCACACGTGCGAACCCAAGCCCCAAATCTTGCAAGGTGTCAGAATACCTCAATACAGAATTACTTACAAAGTTTCTTCATCTGCTCATGGAGGAAACTCGAGAAAAAGCATTTTTATTGTTCCCTGTAACCCTAGGTAGGGTTTCTGGGAAGTTTCACTAAAACGATATATCTCCCTCCAAACTCAATGAATCTTGATCAAACTAAAAGAATATTAAATGCAAGACATCCCTTCACATCATACAAACAATATTCAGACCGTACAGTAAGTATATTGTCCGTACAGCGTGACAGAATGTATAGAAATGCAAGAAAAATACAGATTCAATGTGCAAGAATGGAACTTCTGCTTCAAAATCTTCATCCAATCCCCTCATCCGAGGATAAAAGGCATATTTTAGTTCTTACAAGCGACCTCCAACTGTTTCCAACCATATTTTGGTTAGTGAGTTAACCAAACATCATTTTGACTTTTGTTGCAAAAGTTGCTTGACAACTTTTTTGCAATTTTGACAACATTTACACTTTTGCACTACCTTGCACCTAAAGACTCAAACTTGACTCCAAATGACTTGAAATGGCCTAAAAAGACCTTATTAGCATGAAACCAACATCAACATGACAAAAAAACCAAAATGGCATTACATGACAGCAAGGGTGCACCTGAAACAAAGGGTGCCCCTGCACGACACAAGTCTCTCAAAAGGAACAAAACTTTATACTGTATCATTTCCAGGATATACTTTCTCAAAGTCGAGTGTGAGAAAGCCAGCCATGGGAGGGAAGACCTTTATCCTATGCCGACACCTTTAGGCAGATGAGTTGGAAATGGCATAAATAATATGCGATGATTTTTATTACTCTTTAGGCCAAACTAGTTTGCAGAACTTAAGATATATGTTTATATGGTTCTGCTTCTCTGATAAAGTATCTAAGTTTTTTTTTATTGTCTTGGTTTAATATTTTTATTTTACTCTCATGGTTATGATTGCAAATATGAATGTAATTGTGCCTAATATCCTATTATATAGGATGAAATTCAAGACAGTGTGCTTCATTCTTTGCTTCATTTAAGTTAAATGCTTTAGAGATTATCTGAACCTATGGTGCCTTCAAGTAGGTTACTCTACAGGTTAGGCACAGGATCAAAAAATGATATGTGCTTGGTACAAGTTGACAATGTGATCAATATGTTCATCAGAGGAGGGATGGAATTTCTAGTTATTGTTGGATTGTGTTATTACAAAACTAGGCTGTGGAATTTCGCTTCTATCAGTTTTTATACCAGCACTTCATAGGATACATGGACAAGGAAATCATGTATTTATGACTCAAGTATGTTTTTCTTGAGGGATGTTAGATAATGTATCCTCAGTGGACCGTGTGAGCCATATAACTGTCAATTTGAAAGCAGCCTTGAGTTTGCAAGTCCCCAGGATGATGTCGTAGAATCTTCCTCTATGGTGCTGACATGCTTAGTAATTCTAATGATCTTTGTAGGTCTTCTTGCCATGATACTATTTTGAATGTTTCAAACATTACAAGCTTAATTAAAGAACAAAACAACTTCATTTTGCTGCTTTGGAATCAGAACGAGAAATTTTCATTTTGAAGCAAATTTCTTCCAATTGATAAATCCTGGGACATGCTTATATTGATTATTTGCTAAAACTGATTGATCTAGAAGAGAAAAAATATGTATAATCTCTCTTTAAATCTTTTACTTAGAAAGCTTTATAACTACCTAGTACAAGTTAATAAGGATTTTGTGGAGCAAAGATGTGCAACTATTTTGGCGTGGCTACTATTTTAGTTCTTCATTTCGCTAAGCGATGTAATAGATTATTTTTGCATTATGTTCTTGAAAGAAGATAGTTGTATATTCATCCAACTGGGGTAGTGGTTAGCTTTACAGCCATTACATTTCTCTTTGGTTCTATTTTGTCTTGATCAGTTGGATCTTTAGCATTCCTGAGAAGACAGAAGGTTGAAGGTTATACCCATTTGTATAGGTCATGAAATAGAGGGTGGTAAATATCAAGTAACACAGATTTTTCCAGAAGCTCTGCCCTCATTCTAATGGACTCTGAAAACCTATCGAGTAATTGAATTTTATTCATTAACCCTCAGGGAGAAATTCTCCAGTCAATAATATTCATCGATTTCGTCTGTTTTCAGTTTTCAGTTTTAATTATTTCATTGGTTCAGTCTGCCCCTCCAATAGAAAGGGTACTTAAACGTAAAGTTTTTGCATGTAATTGGAAAATGGTCATCGGCATGCCTCATAGGCGTCACTTAGATGATAAAGAAGCATTTCTCACTCTCCCATGGACTGTGAAAACCTTACGTTCTTAATAAATATTTTTCTTCCAACCAGTAACATTATTCTGACCTTAGACGCTAATTTTACTCCCAGCAACAACTAGTTCTATTTGAGAAAAAAAAATCCAGCCGACAATAACACATTTCTACTGTGACTTTTGCATGTTAGAATTTCAAGTGAAATAATTCTAATACTGTCGTCAATTTATCTTTGACAAGTCTTTTTTTAGGGATCTAAAAGGTCTCAATTTTGAGCCTCCACAATATAAAAAAAAACTTATCTTTGACAACTTTAGATGGTCTAAGTTAAAGTATTCTTTGCAAGGGCACTAGCTATTCAGAAGCACTATTCTCTATTCAGACCCTAGAATGCACATTTGATGGTAATTATTAATTAATTGAAATTAGAATAAAACAGATTTTGTTTATTTTCAATTAAATGCAACTATTCTCCCCACAAATAACATGTCTTAGACATCATAACATACATAACATCATACAAAATGAACCCATATGGGTAGCGTAGTTGGTTTGGGTCATGGGTTTGCTCTCCATTGGTTTTGGGTTTGACTCCACTCCCAAGTTTACTTGGTTGGTTGTTGGGTCCCCCTCCAGGGAACTAGTCTCACCTCAACTCACCCCCTTGGATGTTGGGCTACGTTGTGGTGATACCCTTGTCGTTAACCAAAAACAAAACATCATACAAAACGGTACATACATCATATAGAGGGACTCACCAAGACTTGTAGGGAACTAGTCTCGCCTCAGCTGACCCCCTTGGGCACTTGGTTGGGTCACGAGAATACCCTTTGTTGGTAACAAAAGAAAAAAACATCATTCAAAATGGTACATAACATCATATGGAGGGACCCACCAAGACGAGGAGCTAATTGACGAGACTTGTTGATGAAAGGGATGAAAATGACAATCAAATGGTGTGTCGTTGGGTATAACAATGTTTTGTACCATATTCCTATAATGAATGGTGCGCCATTGGGTATAACAATAGCCTTTCATGCCATATACCTATAATGAATGGTGTGCCATTGGGTATAACGATAGCCTTTCGTGCCATATTCCTATAATGAACATACGAATGTGGTGTATTGTTGTGTAAGGGGGAAATCTTCAAGTATAAACGAGATCAAAACAAGGAATAGAAACTAATCTAATCCAAAATAATGATCTAGATCTATGCCCATTACTCACGAAATGAAGCTAAACTGTTAAGGAAATCAAGAATGCAATTGACAAAAAGCAATGATAATGAAATCCAAAACAAATAGTGTTACCATCCCGTGTCGAATTGTATTTGTGAAGATGTGGTTGCTTGATCAATGTGAAGCCTCCATAGTTGTGCTGCGAAAGCTTGAAGAATGTGCATGTTGATCAAATATATATGTTGAAGCTTCAAAAATTGGTTATGGATTCTTGCATTACTCTGTTGTTCGAATGATGTTGATTCCCTGTGTAGACATCCAAATTTGACCACTTCCATATGGTCAAAGTCGTCTCCTTATTCATCCATTTGCTCATTTAAATCATCCTCTTTACTGGTATTAATTAAATCAATCATTTAATTAATATTGTGTATCTTGCATAAGGTTTCCCAAAGTATTTAATTTAATAAATACTTTTCCCCTCTTTCCTCTCTAAATTAAATAAATGCATCACTTTATTTAATTTAGTCATATTATCTTTTGAAATTTTAAATTTATTTTTTAAATTCCTTATTTTCTCTCTCATTGTCACATTCTCCAACTTTTGCAAGTTGGCCTCTAATCCCTCTTAGCAATCTAACCCTCTTTTTTAGTCATAATTAATTTATGATTAAGATGTGCACACCCCTAATCATCATTAGGGTCCCATCCTCCATAATTTCCCACTTGTCTCTAACATGTCACTAATTAGTATAATCAAGTACTTGCACAACCTTAATCACCTAATTAGGTCATCTCTAATCCCCATATCATTTATGGAATGTGTCCTTAGTCAACTTCATTAAAAACTTTCTCTTTTTGAACAAGACACTCCATTTCCCATGTGAATTAAAAATTTACATTTAATCCCACAATGCATTTAAAGGAATTTTAAATTCTTTCTCTCATCCCCATGAGAATATTTGAGGAATTTTTAATTCCCCATGTGTCCTCTCACCCACATGGGGACAAGGACCTCATTTATGAAGAGATCTTGTCTAATCCCAAGGTACTATGTACCACCTCCATGTCATGTACTATCCTTCCACCTCATGTACACATCACCTTTTTTTAGGCCATATCACATGCCACATGTCAAGATGTGAGGGCTTGTGAGTTATCAACTCATTATAACCCTACATCTTGATCTTGGTGGCTCAATCTTGACTATCCATTTCCCTAGAGAATTCTAAACTCTATAAATACCCCCTCTTTTTTCTTATTTTGGGGGAAATCATTGATTGTAGCCAAACTCTTGCAAAAAATTTATAAAATCCATGCTTAGCCATTTTTCATGCTTGCATCCACTTTCATCCATCCTCATATCATCATCTAACTTGCATCTTGTGCCATTCAAGGAGCATACAACACCAAAGATCGAAGGGCCAACCAAAGGATCAGTTCAACACAAAGTAAAAAGTTCTATTTTATGTTGTATTGAATCCAACTAGGCTAATCTTGAGGTGTAGGTTGTTTTTAGTGTTATTTGTATTCTCTTGTTTGATGCTCGTATTCTAGCATGTAAATTCGCCCTCACATTTCTGACACACTTGGTGGGACCCACAAACGGGTCTCTTGCTTTCACATTTTCTGTTTTTTGACTTTTTGTAGGTATAGGTTACAGAGGGGCAGACCCGACCTACAAAGGGGCAGATTTGATCTTCCTGGGGCGAACCCGCCCTCCACAGGCAGACCTGACCTTTTCTAAGGGCAGACCTACCCTCCACAGACCTCAGAAATTGTTTTTGACAAACTTTTCACAAAGGGGCGGATTTTCCCTCACAAATAGGCAGATTTTCCCTCACAAACAAGCGGATTTTCCCTCACAATCAACCGGATTTTCCCTCATAGACAGTCGGAGTTGCCATAGACAACATTTTTCAAAAGGAAAAATTTCACTTTTTAGCAATCTTTTTGGCTATTTAAGGGTTTTTAACCCCTAATTTCGGAACATAGTTTAACTAGGAGGGGTCAATCAACTTTGTTTGCCATGTATTTGGGTGAGCTATTTGACGTATCCAATCCCCTTGCACTATTCGACGATCCTGGGTGACGAGAAATCATAGCTTACCATGTCCTTTAAGTCCACCCCTTTATTTTTCTTAGCGGGACCTGCTTGGGGATTTCATCACCCCAAGGGACGATTCCAACCACGTGTACTAGTGGGGTATATAAAGGGGGGAGAGCAAAAGTTGTACCTCAATCCAACCGCGTTGTAATTGGCGAAGCATCAAGATGATGTGAAGAGTTGGTCTAAGCCTTTAAGGTTCCCAACTCACGCTTGTAATGGGTTGGTGTTCACGGTTTGGGCCTCACATACCGGGTGTATATCGAGGACTCCCTAGTGAGCATGTTCATCTTAGATTAGAGGACTTTTTCAACCATACCCTTTCTACTAGACTTAGGCTTGTGCCGTCTGAATTGTTTTCTTTGTGCAAAACCAGTGATTCTCTTATTTATTTCACTCAGCCATATCCTTTTGATTGATGATTGTTGTGTTTTGAGTCTTTGGCCTTAGTCTTTTGTCAAAAGTGAAGTCAAACCTGCAAACAACTAGTCCCTCCTTTATAAAAAAAAATTGCTCCTTGGGCGGACCTGACCTCTAAACCAATCCTTTGGAGCCTGTTTTTTACCAAATTTGATCATTTTTGCTCCTTGGGTGGACCTGACCCATCCGGGGGCGGACTTGACCTGTTGACCTACCCCTTTCAGGCCAGTTCTTAACTAAATTTGATCATTTTTGTTCCTTGGGCGGACCTGACCCATCCAGGGGCAGACTTGACATGTTGACCTACACCTTTCAAGCCTATTCTTAACCAAATTTGATCATTTTTGCTCCTTGGGAAGACCTGACCCATCCAGGGGTGGACTTGACCTATTGACCCACCCCTTTCAGCCCTGTTTTTGACCAAAATTGTTCATTTTGCTCCTTGGGCAGACCTGACCCATCTAGGGGCGGACTTGACATGTTGACCCACCCCTTTAAGGCCTGTTTTGACTTAATTTGATCAATTTTTTCTCCTTGGATGGACCTAACCCAACCAGGGGCAGACTGGACCTATTGACCCACTTCTTTCAAGCCTGTTCTGATCAAGTTTGACCATTTTTCTCTTTGGGTGGACCTACCCTTCACAGAGGCGGACCTGACCCTTGACCAATCAACCTTTTTATCTACTTCACCATTCGGGACCCTCGTTTCACTGTCTCGATCACTCGTCTCCCCGTTTCAAACATTCGTACACCCATTTCGAGAATCCCTTCACCATCCTAAACATTCATCCCCTCAGCTCGTGCATCCGTTCACCCATTCAAAATCCACGTTCTAATTAGCGTTCCCCTATGTCAGGCCATCAGTATCCCATTGAGACCTCGTTAGAACAGTTATCCAAATTGACCTAGGTGTTCATCCCTCATTTTCATCCAGCAAAACCAACTTCGAATCGTCATCCGTCCTAAGTCAATCGTCTGTGTTGGCCTAATCAATCTGCTTCTATCTCAAGTTGGATTCAACACCATTATCATACATCACCCCTTTAATCGATTAATCAACACCTAGCGTTACCAAGGATCACTCTTGAACTTGGTTTCAGATTCCAATCACTATCATTCATCCTAATCAATCATTAATCCAAATTGAATCGTTATATCATCCAATTTGGATCAACTCATTATCTACCAATCAACCCAATCCACTTTAGTTAAATTGAATCAATCCTATCAAGCCACCTCCTCGTTGGCTAATCAATCACCAAATCAAATCAATCCTATCAAGCCATCTCCTCGTCAGCTAATCAATCATTAAATCAAATCGATCCTTTCATCGCCAAGGTCATTCTAGCATCCTATTCCATCATAGCATCTTGCATGCCCATTCAGACCCAGTCACAAACAAGGAAAATGGCTAAACAACAAGACCCGACCAACACAGCTAATGTCTCACAAGACCCCAATAATGATGCGAACATCCCTTGGGATCCACATAATGGTACGTCATCACAATTCAATATTGACAGTCAAAACACATCACCCCCCAGGGATGAAAACATGGTTGTTCAACCCGAAGTCACATTCGAGGAACACTTTAGTAACCCGGTCAATGTACAAATGACAGATCGCCTTTTTGAAAAACATGGGAAAGAAATCTTGGTTCACTTAATCAAAAAAGGTGTCAAGCTTCCATCTGGTATCGAACTATCCAAGTATAATGACTCCACACCTAACATACCCCAAGGATCACATAACGCACCAAGCAGTTCACACGTCCCCAATGTTCCTCCCATAGAGGGTTGGCATCAACCTGAATTCAACAATGTCATTTTGTACCCCCTTGGCAATCCCTCACATCCCATAATCTCAATCACAGGGGCTCCCCAAATCACTGATCCCAATGATCCTTTTGTCTTTGGCATGCCACAAAACGTCCTGCAATCACAACCATTAATGCTAACAGCACCATCCCCTTCAAATCCACCTCCCGCCAACACTGGGGGCAACCCTTTCATTGCATTGCTTCCACCTTCTAGGGCCATAAACCAACTGTCGCCTTCATATGCATCCCCACAGCTAGCTCAATCTAATCTACCACCTCCCCAAGTTCCCTTTGGTACCCAACATCCTCCCTTTCAAAATCCCCTCACGCTATCTCAGTCGCCCCAACAATAGCAACCACTATATAACACGCCAATTTCCTTGCAACAACCACCATACCCATCACAAAGCAATCCGTCTCGACCTCCCACTCAAACCATATCCCCTTTCCTCGCATCCATCCTACGTCCGTGAGCTCAAACACAATACAACATCCTGTCTCGGCCTTCGCAACATCTTACATCATATCAGCAACCACCGTAGCATCATTATTACCATAACCAATAGCAGTCCCAATAGTAATCGTCATATGCGGCCTCCCAACACTCACAACAATACCATCAATATCAGTAGGTCAATCTGCAACATCACATTCAAGCGCATCAATGGCCTACCTCACATTTTTATCAAACAAATCCATACTATACCTCACAACAACAACACCCATATCAACAAAATCCCTTGGCATACCAACAAGGGATGTCATCATCCCACTATCAAAATCCATACCTCAACAATCTGACACTCTCTCAGCAGGATCCTTTATTGTCCTACTATCCATATCCATCCAACTTGCCACTCGTCAACTCGGATCTGTTGGAAATCAAGGCCACTTTGAAAGACCTTCAAGCTCGGACTAGCAAACAATCATTCAAATTTGAGGACATATGTCCATATCCATTCGATCCCTCCATCTCATTGATCCCCTTCCCTAAACATTTGGAGATGCCAAATTTCAACAAATACAAGGGGAACAAAGATCCAAAAGCCCACTTCTAGGAGTTTTACTCCTAGTGTCAAGAGGTCATGCATAATGTCAACTATCTCTTGCGCCTGTTCCCACGAAGCCTAGCAAACAATGCCCTAGAGTGGTTCATGACCCTCGAAAAAGGGTCCATAAAATATTTTGCTGACCTGTCAAAAAAATTGTCTCCTACTTCTCCTTCAATTTGGAAAAGGACACTAACACCTTAGATCTCCTCAAAGAGAAACAACGTGAGGGCGAAACCTTTGCTAGCTACCTTCAAAGGTGGCGAGCGTTAGCAAGTCAAATGAAAACTCCTCTAAAAGAGAAGGGCATGGTCACCCTCTTCGTGGAGAACTCTCATCCCGACATGGCTCATAAATTTAGGTTACATTGTGTCACCACTTTCACGAAGATAGTGGAGAAGGGACCCATCCTTGAGCGTGCCCTTGTTGCCAATGGGTACATCAAAATACATAGCCATGATAAAGAAAGGTCATTTGGAGATAAGCCACATTTTTGGAACAAGAACAAGAACGCAGTGAATGATGGCGTGACTGATACTAAACACGTCCAAGTGGCTAATACATCCCAGAGACAACAACCATCTGTACCTAACGCCATATCTGTACCACAAGGGGCACCTCGTCCTCCCCAACAGTCAAATCAAAATAGCCAGGGGAACACTAAATGTCGGTATGCTCAATTAGGAGAACCCCTAAGTGTCGTCTTCAATAAGTTGTTATAGATCAACTATCCAATCACATATCCTGTCACCAAGCCACTTGACGAATCCAAACCCAAGCCGGCATGGTTTAGGGAAAATGGATATTGTGAGTTCCATAAAATCAAAGGACACTCTTTAAATAAGTGTCAAGGTCTGAAAAACTATGTCCAAGATCTTATTGATCGGGGAGATATCAAAGTTGACACTAGTCAAGCTTCATCATCCAATGCTCAATTGCAAATATATCAAAACACCTTTCCAAATCATAATCAAGGTGCAAGAACCTCCAGTAGCAATCCCCAAGACAGCAACACAAATAATGTAAGCTATAAGAATGTGCCCCTCAATTATGAGGGCATTATTCATTACATTGAGCAGGTAGAACCCCGTGTATCTATGATACATGTCAAAGCCAGAGATCCTCATTGTATAGTTACTACACGACGAGCCTGCATCACTGTCCCTGCAGCCTCCGCATCCACCTAGCCAAGCCCTGTAAACTCTCAGTAGAACCTTCTAGATCACTTACGAAAGACCCCTGCCTAGATCTCAATCTTGGATCTACTTAAGTCTTCCCATGTGCATCAAGAAAACCTCAATAGAGCCTTACAAGAAACCCATGTGCCCAATGACATCAATCCTACATGATTTCAAGCTTTGGTAGGACACCTGGCTCTATTTCATCAGCTGCACTTCAGCCAAAATGACATGCCCAATATCGATACCAATCATAATCGCCTCTTGCATATCGAAGTCATAGTTGCTTGTCATAAAGTAAAAAGGGTCTTGGTAGATAATGGCTCTGCCCTCAATCTATGTACTCTGAAATTCATAAAATAGGTGGGGTACACTCAAGTAGACTTAAGCAATCAAATCATCATGATCAATGCCTATGATAATGCAGAAAGGAATTCAGAAGGAATTATCAGTCTTCCTATTTAAGTTGGACCTATAGTTCAGTACACTACCTGTCATGTCCCTAATTTGGACTTACCATATAATCTCCTCCTTGGCAGCCCATGGCTCCACGCTATGCAAGTCGTCCCCTCCACGTACCATCAATGCCTAAAATTCCCAATCAATGGACAAGAAGTCACCATTTATGCTGACCCCCAACCATTTGAATACTATCGCGCTTTAGAGGTGTCATTTCCCCATTTACATTATTGTCCTGGGGTTGAAATGGGGGCATCTCAGTTATCACCCGCTAATCCATCCTCCACGACAATAACCACTCCATCTCTTGCCACCGATCCTACTGTCACAAAGGTCCAAATCATTGACAAGGGTTGTGGTGAGTACAAAATGCATACTGCTCTTAATGTAGCAACCATGCCACCATCACCACATGAGTATGGTCAACCTTCATATGCTACTCCAAAGGAAGACAAGACTATCACCTTCAGTGCAAAAACATTCATACTACCACTTTTAGGTCCCCAAGTATCAAGATTGATGCACCAGAAGAGGATATAAGTCAATGGGTGTACTGTGAAGAACCCCAACCAGATCCTCCTTTGAAGGAATATTTTCAGGAAGCATATCCTTGGTTAGCTAAGTTTGCAAAAAAATATAACTACCAAGGTAGGGGGCTAGGAAAAGAAGAACAAGGGCGGTTGCAACCTATTGATACATCAAAGCTACCAAAAAACATAGGCATCAGATATGACAAAAAGAAAACAGGCCCTACAACATCGTCTAATACCTCCAATAGTGTCATCGTGGATGATGGCTCATTGGAAGACATACCCGAGGAGGAATCCATCATAAGTGCATATGATGACGTTGATCACACTAACCTATCATCCATGTTTGAATGCCTATTTGTCTGTACCATCAGCCTATCCCTTTGTCACCTTGAGCTCATTGATTGGGACCTACGGGATAGTACACCAGTTAATATGTCTGCGGATACATATGTCAACCTCATGGGATTGGGGGAGGATGAACACTCCAGTCAGAAAAATAAGAAGAAGAAAGGTAAAAAGTGGTCATCTAGTGAAAACCTCCCTGAGGCACTTCCTAACCTTGGAAAAGTAAAAATAAAGGATGCATCTAATGGCGAAAACCTCAAAGAGGCATCAGAGGATGAAGATGTTCATCTTCCCCTTGTGGGAACTCAGTTATCCACAAGGTCATCCATCCTAATTGAAGAAACTCATGAAGTTAATCTAGGTACTATTGAAAATCCTAAGATCACCTATGTAGCTAAGTCACTCTCAGAACAAGAGTATCCAATCATCGTGCAACTACTCCAAGAGGGAATCATTAACTTTGCTTGGTCATATTCAGACATGCCAGGCTTAGACCCCGCTCTAGTGGTTCATCACCTAGACTGTCAAACAGAAGCTCTGCAAGATGCATCCATAGGTAGCATTGTTAGTCAAGAAGGAACTGGAGAAGTTACTAGATGCAGGTTTTATTGGACCAATTGAATACTCTAAATAGATTTCCAATATAGTACCAGTTGCCAAACCAAATGGAGACATTCAGATCTGCACAAACTTTAGAGATCTTAACAAGGTCTGCCCAAAAGATGACTTCCCTCTGCCTAATATTGACATGTTGGTCGACCTCATAGTAGGACATGAGATGTTATCCCTTATGGATGGCTTCTCTGGCTATAATCAAATCCAAATTGCACCTGAGGACCAACACAAGACTTCCTTCACAACACCTTGGGGTACTTTTTGTTACAATGTTATGCCCTTTGGTCTCAAAAATGCAGGGGCAACATATCAGAGGGCAATGAAAGTCATCTTCCATGACCTCATCTATATTATCATGGAAGATTATGTTGACCATTTGTTAGGGAAATCCAGAACCCGAGCAGAACATCCTACTGTCATGAAAAAGATCTTTGAATGGTTGGAACATTACAAGTTGTGACTAAATCCCAAAAAGTGCGTCTTTGGTGTCACATCAGGAAAATTATTGGGTTTCATAGTCTCTCGAAGGGGTATTAAATTTGATCCCGCCAAGGTGAAGGCTATCCTGGACATGCCACCCCTATGCAATCTGAAACAGTTAAGAAGCCTCCAAGGGAAGATGTAGTCCATCCGCCAGTTCATAGCCTAGCTCGCAGATAAGTGCCAGCGATTCACTCATCTCTTGAAGAAAGACTCCACCTTCCGATGGAACCAACAGTGCCAAATAGGTTTTGATAAGATAAAAGAATAGTTAGCTCATCCTCTGATCTTGATGCCACCTATTCCAGGGAAAACCCTGCTGTTGTATATCTCTACCACTTCAATCGCGCTGGGGGCATTATTGGCACAACATGATGAATCATAGAAAGAGAGGGCAATCTACTACATTAGTCGAACATTGGTCAGCTATAAATTAAACTACTCTCCCATGGAAAAGGCCTACCTCGCACTATTCTTTAGCACACTGAAACTCCAACATTACATGCTCAACCATCCAGTCAAATTAATTGCTAAAATTGATCCACTAAAGTATCTGTTATCTAGAACCACTCTGACTAGCCACATGGCCAAGTGGGTCATACTCCTAAGCGAATTTGACATAGAGTATGTGGAGTGAAAAGCCATAAAGGGACAAGTCATAGCTGATCAGTTGGCCGAGGCACCATTAGTAGATGCTTATCCTCTAGACACTAAATTTTTGGATGAAGAAGTTTACACAGTTACAGAAGAACTAGTTTGGACGTTGTATTTTGATGGCTCATACACTCATAATGGATCAGGTGTACGGATTTTATTAGTGATCCCTCAAGGTGACTACATTCCAAAATCATTCAGGATATCATTCCCATGTACCAACAACATCGCAGAGTACGAAGCCCTCCTCACCGGCCTCTGAATTGCAAAACAATGGCATATAACTCACTTGAACGTCTTTGGTGATTCATTATTAGTCATCAAGCAAGTTAATGATGAATTCCTCACAAAGGATGATAAGTTGTTACCCTATAAGTGCATGGTGGATGATTTCAAGAAATATTTCACCTTCATACAATTTGACCAAATCCCTAGGGTATGGAATAAAGCAGCAGATGCAATGGCCACTATCGCTTCCTTGATTGACATGCCTAAGGATCGGACGAAATGTGAATTCCTTTTCAAACAACTTTTAATCCCGGTGTATGATGTTCCTGAGACTGATATGGTGTGCAATATCATAGGTTACACCTCCCCTGGTACCAGGACATATATACCTATCTCTGTGATAATATCCTACCCCCAGACCTCACATGAAACCAACAAAAATCCTTTATTCAATGTTCGGCCCATTACATTATCATCAGTGATACACTTTATCGTCGCAGGTATGATGGGATCCTCCTTAGGTGTTTGAATGAGACCAAAGCCCGCATGGCACTAATGGAGGTACATAGCGGTGTTTGTGGAGCTCATTCTAATGGTATGGCCCTAGCCAAAAGGATTCTCTGAGCAAGATATTATTGGCCTATGTTAGAGCATGATGCTTGTGAATTTGTGAAGAAGTGTCTTCCATGCCAACAACATGCAGATTTGATTCACACTCCAGCACAGGATCTTTAGCCCCTCCTAGCACCATGGCCCTTCTCTCAATGGGGTTTTAACTTGATTGGAAAGATTTACACACCATCATCCGATGGCCACACATTCATAATCACTGCCACTGAATAATTCACTAAGTGGGTGGAAGCAATGCTGCTCTCACAGATCACCGGTATTCAAATCTCAAAGTTCATCATTTACCATATTCTTTGCAAATATGGTATTCCATCCACCATCTTTTTTGATAATGGAAAACCCTTCAAAAACCAAGCCATGAAACACCTCTGCGACACCTTTCATATCCAGCATCATTGGTCAACGCCTTATTACCCCCAGGGTAATGGTCAGGCAGAAACAACCAACAAGACCCTCATCCGCATCCTTAAAAAGGTTGTCAGTAGCACTGGTCGAGATTGGAACCTCCATATTCATCCTGCCCTCTGGGCATATCGCACCTCCATCCGCACCCCTACAGGCACCACTCCCTATTCTCTAGTCTATGGCACCGAAGCCATCTTTCCAATTGAAGTTGAGATCCCATCACTAAGAATTTCCTTAAAAAATATTATTAGTAAGGAGGATACTCATGTAGCACGACTTGCCCAACTAGAGTTGCTTGATGAAAGAAGAATCAAAGCCTATGATCACCTGCATGTATATCAGAACCGTCTCAAGCGCCACTATAGCAAGAAGGTTCACCCTTGACAGTTTTAGGTGGGTGACCTTGTCCTTAAAGAGAATCAGTGTACTCAACAAGACTGAGACAAGAAAGGAAAATTCGAGGCGAACTGGTTGGGGCCTTAACTCATAGCCGCCAAATATGGATCTGGGGCATACAAATTGACTACCCTTGAAGGAGAGCCCCTCAAAGAACCCATCAACATCATGCATCTGAAGAAGTTAATCATTATCTACCTGTCATCCTAATTATTTTATGCTTTCATCCACACTATCATCCTCATCCACTCCATCCTTGGTCGCTTGGTGTACTATGATTGAGCATTGGACGACCCATCTAGCCTATCCCCCATCCTAATCTTTTCAGTATCCCACTTTGAGCTTATGTCAGTCACCTCCTCGCCGGTCGGTCTGTGTCATCACATAGGATCATCCATCATGTCATTCTTCATCTAGATCTCATCCTGTCACGTCACTAGTCAAACTACGTTTCCCCTACACTATCACATAGGTAAGGCTAATCATTTGATCTGTCCTTGGGGCATTCTGACCATCACGTGTTGGTGGTCTATCATCTATCTTCACCATCCTATTTTTTCTTTATCCATGGTATTTTCATGAACTATGAGGGCTCTGCGCTTTCATGTAGGCAAGGCTAATCTCTGATCGGCCCCCAAGCCCCTAGGTCTGTAGGATATGTCAATTCGTGTCCTTGTCTGGCTCATTATTCTCAATCAAAATCCCCTACTACAAGAATATTTGGTTAATGAAAAATATCTAGCATCAAACTAGGTCATTCTAGTTTAGTATCTATCATTGGTCTTAACAGGATGCATCCTTCCTAGCAGACCTCATCAATCCCATCCACCCCCTTGATCCTATGGCAAAGGACATTTTGAAATTGATTGTGATCTTTAATGTTTCAAATTTTATTTATCATTTGAGCTCACTATCAACACTTGTCATGATCGCCTTGATCCATGATATCAAGGTGTACTTTGAATTGTCTACATAGGGGCTTATTTTGGTCTTTTCTTTGTTGTTGTCTTCTCAGTTGTCCCACATAGTACCCACCAAGATCCCTGAGGTCTTGTATTACACTGGGGCATCCTTGTGTCTTTGTGGTTATCCCAATACCTGGCCCGACCAAGGTCGCCACGACCTTGGGGTGTTGGGGTAGCCTTTCTGTTTGTTTTGTTTGTTTTATGCATTGAATGCCAACTTGCCTTGGTCTTACATGTCAGGGTATCCGGTATCTTATGCTATAGAAAAAATCAGTGCTCTAAAGATGGAAATTCATATTAAGATTGCATTTCATCATCTTTTGCATTGCATTCACCCTATGATTTTGGTTGTACAAATACTTTATCCCCCTCTCCCCCATTCTTCTCAAGATACTAAAAGTTTTTGGACAGGTGACAAATTACACCCATTTTTCACAATCACTACATACCCATCTTCCATTATCATGTCAATTCTTATTGACGCTTATGACCATGTGTTATTTCCTTTCATTATTAATTCACTATAAATTACAAGAACATTATCATATATTAGGTTCATTCTATTAACCACACATACATCGCCACCTGCATCACAAAGTGTCATACTCATAATACATCACATCCTGCATATATATAAAATATTCATACTGAATCCATCATACACATATACATACATGTCAATAAATCAACGAGGAATCCATACACATAAGTCATCATAGATATAACATATGCATACATCATATCATCATGTGAATATCTACATTAATAAAATCATCCATATTCCGCAAATACATAAACCCAATCATCCATTCTCAATATGTGCATAAATAAATATACTCATACATCCACATAGGCATAAAGTATCATATCCCCATACATCCACATAGGCATAAAGTATCATATCCTCATATATCCACATAAGCATGCAATATCATAAACATGTGCATAAATAAACTAAAGTATCCATCTACATAAGTAGGAAATATCATATACATGTGCATACTGAATCACCCATCACACAAGGAAACACACTGCATAGTGTCAATAAGGATTGTCCCATATCATAATCAAAATAATACAATGTACGACATATGTCCATCATACATCAAAATATATCATGTATCCATCACATATACCTCATACATCATCAAATAAGGTACAAAATCCAGAGATGTAGAGCATCTCTAATCTCTGTCGATAAGCACTACACGCTCCACCCTACATCTATCAAAAACTAGTATCCTGTCATCTCCCGAATGAGCTACCCACATCTGATCTCTATGGTGAATCTGATACTGATCTCCTGCCTGGTGAAGCACCCGGTGAATCACTATAACCTTGGGTTTGTGTCCCCAATAACTGGGATGGCGTTGAAATCTATGGTGGCTGTCGAACATACTGGAACATCCACTATGTTGGGTTTGGAATTGCATGGTAGTACATGGCCATCCAAAATCCTACCTCCCTAACATTCTCCTCTCGCTCAACCACCTAAACCTGAGCAGAATTCCGCTCCTGATGATATCTATCCCAATCTCTCGTGATCAATCTCCTCTCCTGCTCCCAAGCCTCCTAGGATAGTCGTAACTATGTCATCTCTGTCTGAACCTGATCTCTCATCTCCTCAGCAGCCACTGTTGCATCCCTCTCCCCCTATAATCTCTATGTATCTAACCCTATCACATCATTGACCTGCACTGACAGCCAATGAGCCACTACTGTGTCCCACTCTCCCTGTAGCATCTGCATCTATACCTCTGCAACATCCCTCTCTCTGTGTGTGGCTTGTTCCCTAGCCTCTATTGCATCCATGTCCCTTTACAATGCTTGAAGTCTCAACTCGGCTGAATCTCGCTCTTGCCGAAGACCTAACACCTGTGACACTGTTGCATCCCTATCCCTCTGAAGAGACTGCACCTCTGACTTTGCCACCTACCTCTCACTCTCTGCCACCTGAGCCCATTCCTGTAGCACATCCCTATCTTCCTCTAAAGCTTGCACCTATGCCTGTGCCACATCTCTCTCTAATCGCAACATGTGCATATCTCTCCTCGTCTCCTCCTCTCTCCACTACATCAACCACATATCCCCAATGGTCTGTTCTAAGCACTCCACCCTGTCTCTGAGCTCGGCTCACTCCCAGTCCAAATCTACTCTCTCCCTCCGTAACTGCTCTAACTGTCCCTACAGATCCACCATATCTCTGACAGTCCTTGTCCCGGTCCCTGATGGCTCCTACCTTGTCCCCCTCCAACTGCCTGTCATATCGCTGCCTCTGCCACCAAACGGTCTCGCTCCCATCTCGTTGCGTCTCCCTCCTCATGCCTCCTGGCCACCTCTGCTTGCAGGTCCACTGCCTCATCTTGTGCCTCATCTCTCTCTCTCATCAATCTTCTCTCCACATCGGGCACTAGAGCGGCCAAGATTGCATAGTCTCTCTCACCCTAGGTGAATCATACCTATAGCTCACTCAGCGTTGCCTCTAATCTGACCCGCTCTGCCTCTATCTGCCAAAATCGCTGCTTGTTGAGGTGTAGTCTCTCCAAATTCTCTCTTAGCACCACTGCGGGATCCTCTCCTATGGGGGGGTGTTGTTGACAGTGGTCAGAGGTCATACACATCAGTGTCAATGTCCATCTCTCGTGGCTCGTACCCCTCACTCTCTGTCAATGCTTCCATCGCATCCACATCTGTCACCGAGGGGGCTCCCTCTCTCCCTATCATCCTCTCCTATGCTCTACTAGCCTTGCCCTCCTCCTGCCTCTATCACTAATGCCTTCCTGTGGCCATGTCTACCTCCTGTCTCTCCCACACTGTGCTGGTCTCAGCCTCCTCCCCTCTCTCCTACTGCTAACCTCCTGGGGATGCACGTGCCTCCTGGATCCTTTCTCCCTAGCTCTCCTGCCCCCTATCCTGTTGTGTTGTAGCCCTGACCTCATCCTCTCCCTCCTCTACTCCATCTCCTCGGGATCTGCGCTATCGTCTCCTCCTGGCCGCCCTCGTTGGCTCCTCCGTTGCTCCAACAGCCTCCTCTCTCCCCCTCCTGGCTGCCCTTGTGGGCTCCTCAGCTGCTTCCACCACCTCCTATCCCCCCTACTATCCTCTTCTCACCTAACCTCCTCTCTATTGTCCTCGGGGTATAGGTCCCACTGCCCTTAGTCATTTCTCGTTCGTTGACCCGAACCCTAGTGCTCCCTCAATCGACACTACTGGGGTAATCCGTGACGGTGGATGTCTCCTGAACTACTGCCAATATCAATCTATCACTCCTGCATCCCTCTGTCCCTCCCACCTATTTGGGTATGGTGTAAACTGTAGTGTCTCCAACTTCTCCCACACTGCATCCAGGCTTAGTGGAGCCCCCATGGCCACTCCTATGATAGTCGTCAAAATCTCACCCACCCTGCAGGAATATCCTGCCTCACTCCAAACTGTTATGTCACTCGATCGAGCCTATGTAGCTCCACTATAATCAGAATCCTCCCAACAATATAACAACGGGTGAAGAAGTAACCGCTATGTGCCTCCTCATCATGCCTCCAACCCCTGAAGGACCACAACATTTAAGGATATCACATTATCATCTCCGCCTACACATCATCTAACCATCTCCTCCATATGTCTACATCTCTCACATCCTGATACCACAGTATCACTCCTACCTTTGCTCCCCAACCCCAAGCCACATTATCTTTGTCATTATGCTCTCCTAATCTGTGCACAATCGGTCTGGTCACCCTGATGTGCTCCCACACCCAAACCTATAGTAGTGTGACATGGGCCACACTCAACGCCCTTTGATAGCATACTCGGTGCATGTCCTGATATAGTTGTGCCTATCCCCCATACAAACTACCCCTCTCAGCCCTTAATGATATACCAAATCACCTCAATGAATCTGAGATGTAGTAATCGACCACTCCGGTCTAGCACCAAGATCCCGCTAATCAGTCCTACTAAGTACAAAGACAATATCAGTACCCTGCAGGACATACACTTATCCACATCTAGCTGCCTCGGCTGAATCAGTAGATCATCACTGCCAAAGACAACACGCACAGACTCATCCAACACCTCGTCTACTGACTAGCACTCGCTAATCGCAAGTCCTACTATAAGGAGCCTCAAAATCCTCCAAACATCCTCCAAGGTCACCGTCATCTCCCCAGTCGATAGATGGAATGTCCATGTCTTCGAGTCCCAACGCTCTATCAAGGTTGTCAGAATGGCCCTGTGGGCCTTAATCGTCGAATATGACAACATGTACAATAGTTCTACTTCTGACAGTCTCTGGTGCTCCGCGTCCATCATCTGTGCTATGCATCTCGTCAAAACCTCAGACCATCTCTCTCACATTTGCAAACTCTCCACTTTTTGCATCCATCACAACAACACCCTATTAGTTTCTTCTAGCATCGTCTTGTCCTACTTTTTCTTGCCCCAGGACTTCCCTTCCCCATCCTATTATTTCTCCATCCCCCCTTGCCCTCCTTTTTTTCTATATTTTTTCTGTCTTCTACCTTTTCTCGACTTCGCCCCTGGCCCTTGGGCAGACTCGACCGCACCCACGGGTACCCACCCAAGCTTCGGGGCAAGCCCACCCAAGCACGAGCAGACCCGCGGGAGCTCCCGGGCAGACCCACCCGATCCCGGGTGGACCCACTCAAGCCCGGGTGGACCCGCTCGGGCTGGCTAGGCAGGCCTCCGCCTAGCTCGAGTGGACCCTCTCGTGTTGGCTGGGTGGACCCGCCCCGCTGGCTAGGCAGACCCTCCCGAGCCCAACTGATGCCCCCCCCAACCTAGTCTTGCCCCCTCCCCCTGCGAAACTTTTTTTAACCCTTTTTTCCTCCCGAGAGCCCCAACAAAACCCATATTTTGTTTTTTGCAAAAAATTGGAAAAAATGACTAAACTCACAAATTGGGGTTTCAGACTCACCTGGCGTGGTACGACACACTCAATGAAGAATCGTCATCTCTTGTCCCCCCAATGAATGATGTCTGAATCATACTTTGGCATCGTGTCTCCTCCCTCTTGCTCTCTCCTCTTCTTCTTCCTCTCCTCACTTGACAACTATCCAAATGAGGAGAGGTAACTCCCTAATTTGCCTTTTATAGCTTTTTCCCCCCTTTTTTCACTTTTAAAATTAAATGAATTTTTTCCTTTTATTCAACCTTTTTTTAGCCTCAACTAATTCCTTACCCACTTTATCTTCCTGGGGCTGCCATTTCCACACTATAAACCTATTTTCCTCTGTTCAAGCGCTAATCTTCTCGATTTTCCATGCTCTTTCCATTAATATATACCACTTCATACTTTCAAGAAGTTGTCCGGGGCCTATTTTCCTTCCCCGTTCACCTTCTCAAGGGGGCATACCCTACCATTCTCTCTCAATCTTTCATTATAAGCCTTCTCTTGCGAGACCGAGACATCCCCTTTAATTATCCTCTGTTAGGATAACTCATAATCTCTCTCATGTTGGGGCATCCCTTCTTCATTCGCTTCTTCCACAGAGTCGTTTGTGTTTTATTTTTCTTCGAAACCTTATTATCTTAATAGTGTTTTGAAGAGGGGCAAAATGTAGACATCCAAATTTGACTACTTCCATATAGTCAAAGTCGTCTCCTTAATCATCCATTTGCTCATTTAAATCGTTCTCTTTGCCAGTATTAATTAAATCAATCATTTAATTAATATTGTGTATCTTGCATAAGGTTTCCCAAAGTATTTAATTTAATAAATATTTTTCCCCTCTTTCCTCTCTAAATTAAATAAATGCATCACTTTATTTAATTTAGTCATATTATCTTTTGGAATTTTAAATTTATTTTTTAAATTCCTTATTTTCTCTCTCATTGTCACATCCTCCAACTTTTGCAAGTTAGCCTCTAATCCCTCTTAGCAATCTAACCCTCTTTCTTAGTCATAATTAATTTATGATTAAGATGTGCACACCCCTAATCATCATTAGGGTCCCATCCTCCATAATTTTCCACTTGCCTTTAACATGTCACTAATTAGTCTAATCAAGTACTTGCACAACCTTAATCACCTAATGAGGTCATCTTTAATCCCCATATCATTTATGGAATGTGTTCTTAGTCAACTTCATTAAAAACTTTCTCTTTTTGAACAAGACACTCTATTCCCCATGTGAATTAAAAATTCACATTTAATCCCCCAATGCATTTAAAGGAATTTTAAATTCCTTTTCTCATCCCCATGAGAATATTTGAGGAATTTTCAATTCCCCATGCGTTTTCTCACCCACATGGGGACAAGGACCTCCTTTATGAAGAGATCTTGTCTAATCCCAAGGTATTATGTACCACCTCCATGTCATGTACTATCCTTCCACCTCATGTACACATCACCCTTTTTAGGCCATATCACATTCCACATGTCAAGATGTGAGGGCTTGTGAGTTCTCAACTCACCATTGCCCTACATCTTGATCTTGGTGGCTCAATCTTGACCGTCCATTTCCTTAGAGAATTCCAAATTCTCTATAAATACCCCCTCTTTTTTCTTATTTTGGGGGAGATCATTTATTGTAGCCAAACTCTTGCAAAAATTTTTTATAATCCATACTTAGCCATTTTTCATGCTTGCATCCACTTTCATCCATCCTCATTTTCATTTTATGTTGTATTGAATCCAACTAGGCTAATCTTGAGGTGTAGGTTGTTTTTAGTGCTATTTGCATTCTCTTATTTGCTACTTATATTCTAGCACGTAAATTCGCCCTATCACACCCTGGTCATTTTTTAGAGGAAAGGAGTTTGTTTTATAGATTTCAAGATTTAGATGGACGATCAAGATTAAACAATGTTGAATCAAGATCGATGGTTGAAGGTTTTTGAAAGGATATAGATTGATCAGTCAATTGGGTTGATTGATCAAAGGACTAGATGTGAGAAAGAGTTAACCAATTTAGATTGGACAGTCAACTAGATAGATTGAATAGTCAATCTTAATTGAAGAAAGAGTGTGTGAGTAAGTTGATGACGAGTTAACTAAATAGATATTTTAGTCAACTAGAAGAAAGTATTTGTTACATTCGAGTAGATTATGCATGAAGAGATAATGAGACATTTAACTAAATAGATATTTTAGTCAACTGATTTACAATAGTTAAGTTTTTGAGGGAAATTATTTAATTAAATAATTAATTAATATCAAGAGGAGCGTGCACATGTGAATTTGACTTTAATAAATAAAATTTATTTATTAAAGTGATGATGTTAAATGAATTTGGAAAAGGGGAAAGTTGTTTAATTAAATAATTAAATTGATAATTAAAATAATTGTTTAACATAGAAGTTGAAAGAAGATTAAATGAATAGTTAACTAAATAGGTTGTTTAGTCAACTAAGAGAAAGTAGTCGTTATGTTTAAGAGAATAATGCATGGAGAGATAATTGAATAGTTAACTAAATAGATTGATTAGTTAACTAAAACAAGAATTAGTCCATGTGGAGAAGATAATTAATTAATTAAATTAATTAATTAATATTAAGAGGAACATGCATGATGAATTGATTTTAATAAATAAAAGATTATTTATTAAAGAGATGATGTTGAATGAATTAAATAATTTAATTTAATTATTTAATTTGGAAAAGGTGAAATTAAATAATTGAAATAATTATTTAATGTAGAAGTTGAAAGAGGATTGAATAATATTTAAAATTATTTAATTTATGAGGGGGGGTTGATTTTTTAATTTAAATAATTAATTAATAACTATTTAATTAAAGTAGAATAATAAGTTAAGTTAGTGGCATAATTAAATAAATAACATTTATTTATTTAGTCAAGAAGATTAATTGAAATGAATTAATTAAATAACATAAAGTCATTAAATTAAAAATGGAAATATGATTTTAGACAATAATAATATAATTGAACATTATTTAATCATTAAAAAAAGATGAATATTAGTGTTAAAATGTTAGTTCGTAGCTAGACAATTTCAGGGATCTACAATTGTATTTTGCAACCACATTTTCCACCACTTAGCATGCCATTTTGTAGAGAGAATAGTTATAAAGTTCTTTTTTAATATTTAATTTAAGTTAATAGTTATTTAAATACTCATCTAATTTAATAATTTTTTAAAACTTTAAAACTATTAAATTCAATTACATTAATTTAAAGTTAAACTATCAAATCTAAATTATTATTTTTTAACAAATTAAATTCAATATCCAATTTTCCTAAAATTATTTAAACTATAAATTTTAAAATATTAAATTTAAACTATTAAATTTTAATTAATTAAATTAAATTGAACTAAACTTTTAAACCTAATTTCAATAAATTTTCTCTTTCAAAATGATATGATAATTTAATTAATATTCTATTTTATTTAATTAAAATTTCAATAACACAATTTAAAATTTATATTTAAATTTGAAATAAGAATCTTATAAACTTAAAAGTAACTAAAACATTCATATATTTAGATAATTTGGTTAAATTGAAAATAAAACTAATTGATTCTTTATAGTGGGATTAAAGAACTCACCCACCCACTTAATTTTCGTAGTCTTTTTCCTTTTTTTTGTTTCTCTTCATGTACTAGTTACACTATTTTCTAATGCTTTATTATTATTATTTTAAAATCAATTTATTGCTTAAAAACTTCTCTTAAATCTTTAAAACAAATTTCTAGATGAATAGAAAATACAAATATTAATAGTGATGTTCTATTAAATAAATTGATTGATGATTTATTAAGGCTCGAGGTGTGCATGGCTTTCATTGCGTGGCAGGTTATTATGTCAAAGGCTGGTAAACCAGATATGGATCGAGTTGATTGTACCATGGTTGATATCTGTATGGAACGAAACTCTAGGTTCATTATTTTCTCCTGGCTCAAACTGATTGTGGGAATTCTTTGTATCGTCTTCTCAAGGTTTCTCCTCATTACGTTCAAAGTTCTCAAGCTTCTCAACTTTGCAAATTTTGTAGCTATAGGAGGTGATATGAACCACGCAGAACCTTTCTCTTGTGATGTTGTCAAGAAGAAGCTGAAGGTGTGGAGGATTTTAGAGAGAAGTGGGTTAACTTTGTACTTGGAAAGGTTGCATGGTAACAACTCACAAACGACTGCATTGTTTGCAAAAGCATGGAATAATAGGGATTTGAAGTTGGGTGGAACAATGTGAACAAAGATTTCATAGCCAATATCACTGGGTTGTCTATGGATGACAAGAAATTCTTCAAAGACAAGAGGAATCGCAGGCTACCATGCAATTTTTTTTCAAAGAAGAGGAAGCTCAAGACCTAAAGACAGTGAAGAGTGGTGGTTACCAAAGGAGCTCACTCAAGGCATTGTGGGGGGATGTGGTCGAGGAAATCATGTGATACATTACCCTTGAAGGACGCTTCTCTGTGGTAAATGACTACCATTTTGTTATGCTTAATCACTTCTACCATAAAAAAAGATAATTTATTTTCCCTATTATCTCTTGGCATCACTAGATTCTGGCCTTAAGGGCCATAAAAAAAACCCCAAAAATTTGGTTCTACATGTCGGGCTCATTCTCTTAATATCTGATTATGCTAAAGCATTTGAGGTGGCTAAGCTGATTGCTACCCCTAAGGGTAAGTAACAAAATCCGGTAGAGGAATATGATATGGTGTCTAAAGAGGATCTGGTTAGCAAGAAAGGGAAGAATAGGAAACTTGTCTTGAAAATGAGTCAAATTTTAAGGAGGATGTGGACTATGTCCCAAATTCTCTTGCTTCCATGGAGGTGGTCCCACAACCCCCTGCATTGGGCAAGTCTAAGAAAGGGGTGTCGAGCCCTAATAATGGTTATGAAACCTGCGTTGAGGAGCTAGTTGATGAAATGTCGAGTAGATGCCTAAAGGAGAAGAATGAATTGGTTGGTGAGGTGTCTTCGTTGCCCCTTGTTTTGGGGACAAAGCATAAAAAGGAGATGGAGGTGGGAAGTAACAAGAAATTGGTTGTAACGTCTATGAGCCAATTGTTGGAGATGATTCTCCCCTCAAGCTGGTGGGTGGACAGGGTGTTGTGGATTCCCAAGTTGAGAACATGGATATGCAGAGGAAAAGAAAGGTTGTGGCTGACGTTGGAAAGGGTGTTGTAGATTCCCTGGTTGTGGAATCGGATTGGAAAAAGAAAAGAAAGGTTGTGGCTAGGGAGATTGTGAAATCCATCCAAAAAATCAAAACACCGGTTGGTGTTGAGAAGGGTAAGAACATCTCTGCCATTCAAGATAAGGTAAGCTCTTCTTAAGAGGGCGATGTTGTGGGTAAGGGTGTTTTCAACTTTGATAGGGAAGACATTTCTAATGTTTTGGGAACTGCTAGAGAGGTTTCCATTGTTTTATTCAAATTGTTTAAATGGGTGTTCCATGAACTTAACATGACTAATTTTAAAGTTCGGGGTGCGATGAGTAAAGCTGATGAGTCTTCAGTTCAAAACCAAATTGGTGAACTATTTAACTCTTTGAAAATTGTGGTGGATGAAATGATTAAGATGAAACATAATCTTGATCGTAGAGTTCTCACCCTAGAGAACAAATTGGAGAGGATTTGTGCTAGCATGGACAAGGGTGGGGAGGAGACTAAATTTGTGGTTAATTTTGAGTTTGTTGGTATTACCTCTCCTTTTGATAGTGCCAAGAATGTAAGGAGATTGTTCATTCTAAAGAAATTGGTGCTAGTGGTAAGTTGTTGTAGGAAGAGGTGTTTGTTGATAAAGGTGGTGATAAGAATAATGTTTTGATTAATGAGGTGAATGTGGGTGGGCCTGGGGCTAGAACGCAAAACAAGATTGAGGTTCAAGTTGGGGCTCCTGTTAAAGAATTGTTTGATGTCTTGGATGATGGTCAAAAGGCTGTGGTATGTGATGTGGAGGCTACTGATATCCTGAAGAATATGTAGTGTTGTTGTTTGTTTTCCTCCTTTTTGGTTGATATTTTGTTGATGGTGCATTGCATATGGGCTGATATATACTTTATGTAGTTTTCTTTAGTTTTAGTTGCTCTTTTTTGTAAAGGGTTCCAAGCCCCTTCAAAACCCATTTTTTACCTCTAATAAAAAACATCATTCTATTAAATGTTTAATCTCAAATATGTTTAGAATAATTCAAAATATTTTTCAAGATAAAATTTGAGATAGAAAAATGATAGTACATTAAATTTAATGTAGGATAATTTCAACTCTATGCATAATTATCTCATTTGGACTTTCTAATATTTTTCTCCACAAAGAAAATAATTTAATTTTCTTCTAATTAAAATCTAAAAGAATCTTATTTCAAATTTTCTTTTTGAACTTAATAATATTTTAATGTTTTTAATATTTATTTGTAATAATTTTTTATTTAATTATATAAAATTTATTATTTTAAAAATAATTATAATTTTTATTTAATAAATGTTTACCTTTAAAATTAACTAAATTATAAAGTTTTTAAAGTACTAGTATGAAGGGGTCATGACACCTTGCCACCCTAAAGTTGATTGA
The DNA here is from genome assembly GCA_007258455.2 of Sequoia sempervirens. Lineage (NCBI taxonomy): Eukaryota > Viridiplantae > Streptophyta > Pinopsida > Cupressales > Cupressaceae > Sequoia > Sequoia sempervirens. Next base: position 70,583,130 of record VDFB02379711.1, on the reverse strand, counting down.
AGAAGATATTGAGATTTTTTCTACCATAAACTTACCTCAAAGTCTTCAAAACCTTGCACTTGCTAATCACTTGTGCTATTAATAAAACACATAACTCTATACTCCATCTTCGAGTTTGCTTCTTTGTATATTGCTAGCTCTAGTGGGAGTTTTTTATGGTTAGATAGTTTATTTCCTAGGCTCCCTATCCTCTCTATAATTACTGATAATTAAATGGTCCTAGTTTATTATGGTCTCTACTATTTCAAATTCTATATTTCTTCTTCCTAGGTAGTGTTGGGGTATGCTCATTATTGTATCTTGTTTAAGTTTCCTTTTGGTACTTTTTTTGTTTAGTGTACTTAAACTTTGATTAATTTTTAGTTCCTTCTACTATTTAATATATAGGTGATCCCTGATCACCATTGTTCAAGGAAAAAAGATGTAGAATAAGTTTAGGATGGCCTAGGTGTATTTGATTAAGATAGTGACATTTAGTTACTTACACAATAAAGTGTTGCCAACTTTGTGAGCTTTTCCCAAGATGATTGCCAAGAATTTCCCATAGCCTTCCTTTACCCACTTGCTAACATTATTCATATAGATGAAACCTTTTCCAAGGAAATCACCACCTTTCACATGCTTCAACCATATTCTTATCCTTTAAAGACTATGATGAATGAATAAAAAATCATCTCTTCACCTCATCCTAGCATGAAGCAAATTATGATTCTCCTAGGAAATAATTCAACATAAATAATTTGTTATTAGATAATCAAGAGATGAAGCTATTTGATGTGCTAATATCTCACACAAAATCATTCACTTGGGGGTATAAGTATATGACAAGAATTCCCCCTAACATCTACACTCACCACATTTGCATAAAATATTCAATGCTTGTTAGTTGTAGAGGATTATCAATAATGAAAATTGTTGGGGCTATTCGGGGTTTTCCTTAGTCAAACCCCCATTTTGGTGTTTCCACCTCCATGAACATCCAAGAAGACAAGTAGATAAATAAATAGATAATAGACGATATAGATTGACAAGATAAAGAAAGTAGAAATGTTATAATGCAAATATGCTACTACACAAAGATGATAATGCAAATAAAAGAGTGTTTACTCTCCCTTCAACAAGCTTGTAAATCCAAGAGATAGTGCAACACTTGAGAGAGTTGAGACAACGATGTAGAAGCCAAGAAATTGCAAGAGAGCTTGAGAAAATGAGAATGCAAGAAGATGAATAAGAGAATGAAATATTGAGTGATAGATTGAATGAGAGAATGAATGGATGCTTGGAATAGAAGAATAGCATGCAAAAAAGTCATTTTTGGGAACATCTATGACCATAGAGGCTTTAAACTTGGCAAGCAGGTAGAAGTCTAATGTCCCAATGACCACAAACTTGAGAATCTTGTTAGGAAATTCCCGCAACAAACAAACATTTGTGCAGTGTGGAAGTGTCCTTGACGAAAATTCCCTTAAAGACTGAAAAAAATGGGCTTAAGAAAGAATTTGAAGGCAAGGAAAAGGGGAATTTTCATTATCATCTTTATTAGGCTATAGGGAGGGTTGTGTAATATGAAATTGCATATGGTACAATTTTACAACAATACATTAGGAAACCATGACAAAGACTAAACCCAACACTTAAGTCACACTATTAAAATAGAAACTAAAAAAATTCTACAAGTAGGATTTGTCTACCCTTTAATAGATAACTATTAGGTGTCACCATTAGTCATTGTCTCTAAAAAGAATGGTAAATGGTGAATTTGTGTTGGTTATAGAGAGCTCAATAAGGAAACTTGATGAGATCAATTTCCCATGCTATTAATTTATTAAGTCTTAAATAATTTGGCTTGGAAGAAATACTCATATTTTCTTGACATATTAAGTGGGTTCAACTAGATACAAATAGCTCTAGAAGACCAAGATAAAAATAAATTTAGCTACCATTAGGGAACCTTTTTCTTATATAGTTCTTCCTCTGGTCCATTTAATGTACTAGAAAAGTTCTTTCAAATGATTTTTTTCATATTTACTAAATTAGTGAATGAGTGCCTAGAGGTGTATATGGACAATTTGTTACACCCCTAACTTTAACTATGTTTTACTTATTACTTTTGAATTAATTATTAGATGATTATGCATGATTCAATGATTTGATGTTTAGGAAAATGTCTGGAAAAATCAATGTTTTCATGAGTTATGTTTATTTGACTAAAATTGACATGTGTTTAAATTTTTTCAAGAGGTGATGATTCCATGAGGATTATGAACTGATTAATGATACACTCATATTGTGTTGTTGATGGTGAGTTGCATTCAGGAAATAGGTTTCTTCCCTTAGAGAAAGGGGGGAGAGCATCATCGGAAAGAAGGGTATAGATACAAGGAAAAGAATAGGTTGTCACCATTTGAGGTCTAGTGTTGATGCAAATGGTGAACCTGGTTGAATCGGGTGAGTGATACTCAACCCTTTTGGTTTAAGTTTATTTCTCGACTCGACAAGTTGTTAATGTCATTTAATTCCAGTTCATGTTGTTTAACATCTTCAGAAGCTTGTCGATAGTAATCAATTAGTCAAACTTTGTGTTGATATGATTCTCTTAAGGATTGTTAACTCTCTTTTTTATTATATAAAACAAATGAATATATGAATGTAGTTTTACGTGGGATAAGGTAAGCATATGTACTTGTATAGATGGGTGCATGGATGCATTTATGTGTATAAAGACATAGATATTGTCAATGTACCAGCATTTACATTCAAGTACGTATGGATACATACACACATGCATAAGTTATTACAATGAAAATGACTCATGTATAAATATGTTCATATATGTATGATGTGTCACCTTTATATGCTTTTAATTATTGGTTCTCATCATGATATTGCATGAGGATGTTGATCGTTTAGATCAATGTTGAGTTCATTTTTTTTTGGCGAGTACATTGCTTGGACAACATAACAAACTATGTCATCAACTCTTGCCCATGAAACTTTTAGTTTTTTAAAAGGTTATTATGTTAAAATATATGATTAAAATCTATAATGGCTAGATAAGCCAAGAGTCAACCAATGAGACTCAATTCTTAATAAAGAGGATCTCATGATTCATATTGTTCAATTCTTTTAATCTATATTAGATCAGACTAAGATACCACCAACCACATAGTTTTTAGTATTTAAACCATTTGCACACCCCTTGGGTAATGCCAAGAATTTCTTGTCATCAACTATATCCATTGTATCATATTTAAATATCCTCATAAGGTTATAAGAGCCACAAATGGATAAGGTGGAGTTAGGCATAGATGCATCAATATATAAATATAAATATATATCTCTGCTAAAATACCAATTGGTTCTTTGTGTAAGCCACATTGATAATGTTTTGGTGGCAAAATTTTATAATGTTAAAATTCTCTTGTATGCCATAAAAGGTTGCATACATCTTTTTCAAGCTACCGCATAATGGAATGTGATACCTTGTTCCACATTTTTTTTCTCTGGGATTATTTAGTTATTGTAACCATTCTGTTTGGGGAGAGATAGTGAGTTATTCTGAGGAGTCAAAAAGATCACCCTCTCACTCTAGGCGGTTACCTTGATACAATTACTCAACTACTTTGGTGATGGGCCTCTGGTTTTGGAATGTCGGGAGTGTGGTCATTTTGGAGGGATCTCTTGGCTAGCATATGGAGGGAACGAGTCTCTTGGCTAGTGTATGGAGGAAGCGGGTCTCTTGGCCAGCATATGGGATAAAAAGAGGAGGTCGATAGTCTTGGAGGGAGGGTGTGTGAGTGGGTGGCGAACACTCCTTTCTCAAGTTGCAAAGAACCACAATTGGTGAGGATGACTAGAACAATCGGTGTTCGAGAACTATGAGCTATATTGGTAACACTCTACATTGTATGTTATCAAGTAACTTATATTAGAGCCCTCGTCTCATCTAATGCATTATCTGCAATATAGAGTTATCTCCTTTCGAATGATGGAAATGTTGGCACTGTCGGCTATAAATATTAAGAAATGCAATGTTTTCTTTTATGCACAGTGATGAAACTATATACTTGACAATGGATAATGATGAATATGACGGCTCTTGGAGCCCCAAATGAGTATAATCCTCCATACTAGAACCTTTTTCTCTTTGAGGTGTTCAATCAGCTTGAGACCATAAACCCTATGTGGGTTTTCTTGTACGAGCACCACAGTTCTAAATCGATACTTTCTGCCCTGTACTATGCACCTTGCATATTAAATGATGCCTGATAACTTATGTCATCCAATTGTTAACTCTTTCAAACCTAGTATTATTACTAAGCTCACTAGGACGATAATCATTTGTTAAGGGTAGGTCAAGGGTATTGGCCTATGAAATTGATACCACGAAATTGTTGCATGCCATAATAACAATGGCCACATTCTTGAAAGACACAACACTTTAAACTCAATGGTACAACTGAGTTGGCACCGGGTGCACTTGATTCTTTATCTTTCCAACAAGATAGTAAATGATGTTGAACCATGATTGTTTGTGCATATTGTGTATATCGTGGTTATTATGACTCTTCATGGAGGTGAGCAGGTTATATATATATATATATATATATATATATATATATATATATATATATATATATATATATATATATATATATATATTATGGCTTTCTTGAAATCATGACTTTAAGTCATATTCCCTATGTGAAGTGACTACTTGATAGGTTCTTTGATTACAAGAACTTACCCTAGTTATTCTATAAACTAGTGGTAATAAGGAAGGTAAATGCTAACTTTGCGAATGGCAATATTTTTATATATGGCATTAGGAATTTTCTTAAGGAGGAACTTATAAAAGAGATTAACTCTATGAGTCTTTATGAGCATTTCATAGGTATTTTAATTTGAGCCTTTTATATTTATTATGATTTGATTCTAAATTCATCAATAGCTAAACAAAGTAAACATTGACCAGATGGGGCCAGTGTGGTAAACAAGAATGTACCTTTGTCCAAGAAAATTGGATAATGTGATGTGGAGTCACTAGTTCCCGAGTGTCTATGAAACCAAAAACCTAAATATGGGTTTTTCAGGATAAGATCAAGTATCCAAGGAGTGGACATAGAAGTATTGAAAACCTAACATAGGTTGGAATTCAATTGTTCCACGTAGACCAAATGGTCAAAAGAAAATAAATAATCCATTAAGAGATTTTATGATAACTTAGAGATTTTATAACACCTTAAGAGATTTTATGATAATGTTGAAAACTCGATTTAACGCATCAAAGATGTTGGGTATTGAATCTTGAGAGTAAATGATAGGAATTCATAAACCATAGATATTGAAAGAATGCAATAAGGGACTTTTAAAAGGTTGAAATACCTAAATCTTTACATTACATGTATATCCTAGATTAAGGATTAGTTCTAAGTCAAATTGGCTAGAATGGTTTTCTATACAGACTAGTTTGTGTCTAGATTACTAATAGAGTAAGTAAAACTATAGAATGTGATAGTTCTAAGATGAGTCAGAGGTGTGTGTCTAGATGGCATGACTAATAACAATGATCATACTTAGCTAGAAGTGATCTAGAGTTGTATGGTCGATTGAGTTTTGTAGGACACATCACTAGGACTCAGATGGAGAAACTTGACAATTCCTTATATCTATACCCTTCGTGAAGGTTCAGGGTGCTTCCAATTAGGAAGTGTGTGGGGGACCACTTAAGTCCACGGTTGGAGGAAAAGCACTCAGATGATGCTCTCCCTCTATAGCAGAAGACTCACGAGTCTCATGAAGATCAATATCAACATTCCAGATGTAGTGAACTCCATGTTATGGTTTATGACAGCCAACTGATGAGGTAAAACTATTCTCTATGCTAAGTGTATTTTATGTGATATAAATGAAAAGTGTAAGGAATTCTCTTAATTCTATGACATCCTTAGAGTTTGTCATGGAAAATGAAAAATAAACTATTTATATTGGAGAAAAATAAAAATAAAAATTAGTATTGGATTTTAGTATCCCTATTTGCATACACATGTCAAGAATTATGTAAGGCAATGTGACTAGTACCATAGGATGGGTTTGCCTATCCTTTCTAATGAATTTCCTCTCCATACTAGAGTAGATCTTGAACCAATTGATATAGAGGGGTTGGATTGCTATGGACCTATAAGATGAGTGTTCTATAGAAAAGAGTGCATTCATGTACGTAGTGATAATGTGACTAAATGGGCATAAGTCCAATCTTTGATTTTTTTCAAAAGGGAACATGTTACTATATTTTTATATGATAATATATTCATGAGGTTTGGACACCTAGATCCTTTTTTTGGATACAATTCATCTCTAATATTTTAATAACAGAGGGGTAAAAACTTTTATTAATCAACAAGAGAGGTACAAAGCATTAAGCAAAAGAAAAACCCGAAAGGGCCCCAAGACAACAAGCAAGAGATCGAGAATCATTAATGTAGCATTTCACATCCTCAGTAACCCAACCCTCCAAATCTTGGGAAAGGTCCCTCGGTAAACTATCCCAATCATCCACCAACCACGTCCCATTCTTCTCAGAGGCCAGTTTTTCCAACCCATCAGCCACCGTGTTCCATTCATGAGGGATATGGGAAAAAGTGACAGAATCCAGTAAATCCCCAAGGTTGGAAATTTGTTTTGCCACCACTACCAATTTCCAACTAACAACCTCAAAATGTCATCTATTTATCAAGTCAACCACCACCTGAGAATCAGATTCACATATAATCTATTTCCAGTCAAAAGCGTATGCCCTCTTCAAAGCCGAAAGAATTGCCAAAGCCTCCATGAGGTTATTGGAGTGTTGCCCCTTATACTCTGAGAAAAAGAACACAACCACCCTAGAACTATCCATGCCCACCCCACCAATACCAGCGTGCCCAGGATTACCTCTTGAAGACCCATCAGTGTTGATTTTCAAAACCCCAATGGGAGGAAGCATTCAATGCCCTCCTATGAAGACCTTCCCTCTAGAGCTTCTGCCCTACCCAACCTTGGGCCTTCCAGTGCTACCAACAGAAATCCCCAACTTCTAAATTACTCTAGTATGTAGAGCCTCAAGAATGTGAGCCCAAAATTGGCCAACCAATAACCTCCTATCCATAAAGATCCTTCGGTTGTGCTCCAACCAAATCTGCCAAATAATTATACTAGGACCAATAGGCCAGGTAGTATGCAAAAAAGAAGTCTTTGCCGTAGTAGGCCCAGTATTCTGCAAGAACTCACCAAGAGAAGAAGGATGCCAACACGACATATTCCAAGCCCCCCACTAGAAATGCCAAATAGTCCTAGCAAAGGGGCACTAAAAGAAAATATGAGAAGCAGTCTCAACATCTTTGAGACAAAGGAAGCATAAAGAGGGACCTTGGAAACCTCGCTTGCAGAGGTTGTCCCAATTCAAGCACCTGCCATACACTACTAGCCAAGAGAAAAAATTACATTTTGGCTAGGAGAATTTATTCCAAATGTCTTTCCACCAAGGAACCTCAGCACTGCCTAAAGCCTGTCTGTCCAAACAATGATACCCTAAAGCAACAGAGTACTTCCCTTTAGGATCTGAGCCCTAAGCCAACACATCCCTCTCCTAAAGCGAACAACACACTCTATCAACTAAAATGGAGGAAAAATCCCTCCTATCCTCCAAAGATCCACCCAAAGGCCAGTCTTTCATATCCTTCCACTAATAAATGGTAGTCTGCCCCAAAACCTAAGGGGCTTTGAAATCCATCACTCTGCTCCAACCAGCTTGAACAAAAATCCTACTTAAATTCCCCAAGTGAGGATGTGAGGAGAGGATAGCCAGGAAGCCATCCCAAGAGTCAAGCTAGAAGAGAGAGTCAGAACCTCTATTGCAAATCCAGAACAAGCCTTGTTTAACTAGTGGAGCTCTCCTCTTGAGAGTTTCCCAGATCATAGAGCCTCTTCACAAAAGACTAAAGCGAGGAACCTCAATGCCATCCACCTCCCCAAGATACTTAAAGGTAAGGATCTTAGCCCAAGTCTGATGCTGATGTGAACACCACCTCCAATACAACTTAGTTGCCAACGCTTTTCCATTCTAATCTTCTCTACACAATCCCAAGCCACCATCTTGCTTTAGCTGACAAACAACTTCCCACTTAATTAAGCTCCACTTTCTCGAGAGGATATTACCAAACCAAAGAAACTTCCTATAGAGCCTCTCAAAATCCTTGATGAAACTTGAAGGCGCAGTCATCACAAAACATTTGTGTGTAGGTAGAGCTTGCACAACAGATTTTAATAGAGTGACTCTGCCAGCCATTGATAACCATCTATAGGTCCAATGACAAACCAATCCTCATAATTTATCAATCACCTCATGCCAAAAATGCTTGGGAAGTGGGCGCACATCCAGAGGGATACATAGATAGGTAAAGGGAAGTTTCCCCACCTAAAACCTTAAGATCCTGGCAATACATTTTTGTATAAGCTTGGGGGTATTAAAGAAATAAATGCAAGACTTATTGTCATTAATACGTTGTCCTGAGGTAGCCAGGTAGCAATCCAAAGTCTGATGAAAAAAAACCACTTCTACAACCTTAGCAACCCCCATCAAGGCCGAGTCATCCACAAACTGAAGATGGGTTTGAGGAGAAAAGGAGTTGTTCCAATTCCATCCATGAATAAGCCCAACTACAACCTGGGACTTAATAAGCCTCCCCAAACCTTCAGCCATCAAAATGAAAAGATAAGGGGATAAAGGATCTCCCTGCTGAAGACCTCTTGAGGCACCAAACAACTCAGAGGATTCCCCATTTATGAGAACCAAAAGGAGGGTGTCTTGACACAACACATGATCCAATCAATCCACTCACTACTGAACCCAAAGGCTCCAAGAATTTTGATCAAAAAACCCAATTTGACCCTATCGTAGGCTTTTGACATGTCCAATTTTATGAACATAGCCTTATCCCTCGAAGAGGCCATGGAGTGAATAGCCTTCGCAGCAATCATAGCACCATCTAGAATCTATCTACCCACTACAAATCCCCCTTGTTCCTCTGTGATTAGCTTATCCAACCAAGGCTTCAAGTGCCCAGAAATTAGTTTTGTGATGATTTTATACACCATGTTACACAAAGCAATTGGTCTAAAGAGATCTAGATAATAAGAACCCTCACACTTTGGAATGAGGGAAAGAAAAGTGGCATTCATAGCTCTCAACATTTGCATTTTCCTTAGAGATTCTTGAACAACCTCCAACAAGTCAAGATTGATCACTTCCCAAAATTCCTGATAGAACTCGACTGGGAACCCATTAGGACCAGGAGCCTTCCCCTTTTTCAACTGAAACACCACATCCTCTAACTCCTTCAAAGAAATCGGTTGAAGAAGAGAGGCATTCATATCCATTGTCACCAAAGGAGGGATACAAGCCAGGAAAGAATCTTCCTCCTCATTGGCCAGCGGGGTATCTTTAGAAAAAATATTAGAGAAGAAACAAACTGCCTCATTAGATATTTCCAAAGAGGAAGAAAGAATAGATCCCTTAGAAGAACGGAGAGAAGATATAATGTTACCCTATCTTTTAGCCTTTACCTAGTTATGGAAGAAGGAGGTATTCTTATCCCCTTCCTAAAGCCATTCAATACGAGCCTTCTGCTTCCAAAAAATTTCCTCACAAAGCTCCCATTCTTCAAGTACTTTGACTGCTTCATCCTCTAACCTGCTCAAAGTCGCATCAAACCCATGTTCCCTGATCTGTCTGGTAATAGAATCTAGGTGCTCTTGGGAAACCCTTTTCTGCTGAAACACATTACCAAACTGATGCTTATTCCAATGCTTTAGTTTATACTTCACATATTGAAGCCTCTTCATAAAAGTGTACATAGTAGTCCTAAAAGTTGGTCGACCTTCAACCCACCATTTAGACACTAAGTCAAAAAGGCCCTCCTCCCTAAGCCACATAATATGGAATTTAAAAGTCTATTTCTTAGTGCCACTAGCTAGACGAGCAAAGGATTTGATCGACCAGTGATCCGATCCTCGCCAATCTAAGATTTTAGAGCTTGTTAGCCACTTGTCACTAACCTAGAAACTGGATACCACAAACCTAGCCAATCTTTCAGAAATAGCTTCTTCCCCAAGCCTCTTGTTATTCTAGGTAAACATTCCATTTAAGGGTTTGATATTCACAAGCCTAAGTTGGGCCAAATTCTCCCTCAGAAGATCAGAGGAAGTGTCCAGACGAGGCACACTCCCCCTTTTCTCCTCAAGAGAGATAATTGCATTGAAGTCACCTAACATGATCCAGGGTAAAAAGGGATCCAACAATCTTAAAAAATTTATATGAGACCATAAAAGAAACTTACCAGGGACATCCGACGAAGCATATATATTAGACAGGAAAACTCTTTCCCTTGTCTCCAAACTTGACGCAACAAGAGAGATGGAGAATCTACTAGAAAACCACCAAATAGGAGAGATTCGCTGAGGATCCCAAAAGTAGGAAAGACCTCCAGAGCTCCTCTGTGCAACCACACACTGACATAAACCTCTATTCCAAATTTTAGAAGCACTCTGCATCATGCTATCAATAGATAACTTTGTCTCTTGGAGAAAAACCAAATCCGGAGAATGAGCACAAACTAAATCTCGAATAGCCTTTTGTCTAGGGATGCTATTCATACCCCTCACATGCCATGAAAGCACAATCATTTCGAAGGTTGGGAAAAGTGAGAATCCAAGGTCTTCATCGACCTAGATTCAACCAACATCTCACCAGCCAACTTAACTTTCTCTTGATCCTTCTTCCTACCCACCTTTTGGGACTTGTTAGGAGTACTCTTTTTCAGGGACTTTTGATGCACACCTAAAATATGAGAAGAAGAGGTAGCTTTAATCTTTGCAGAGCCTCCAAAGCTTGAACCTCCAGTTGATCCCACTCCTTCATCAACAGAGACCAAAGAAGTACCAGTCCCCGCACATGGATCACCAAGCCTAGCCTTAGGGGAAGGAAAAGAAGAGTCTTTTACTTCCCGAGGAGCCATCGTAGGGCCAGAAGCCAAAGACATAAGAGCCATAGGCTCCAGATTATGAGAAGTAATTAGGGTATTATCTACATGCATGTTAGGAGAGACCCCCTCCTCATGAATTAAATCATTTAGTGCATCAAACCTGTTGAACACCCCCTCCTCCTAGTGGTCCTGAAAAGTCCTCTTCATCCCTCAACCTTTATTTCATGTCCTAATAGGTACAAACCCATCTTTATCTAGAGTCACCCACTGCATGGGTTCTTTTACCTTCTCAGATCCTAAGTTTGATGTATCCTTCCCATTCCTTGAGTTACCCACACCAGAAGCACGCAGACACCTTCTCTGAAGATGACCATACTCTCAGCATAAACAACATGGTTTCATAATCTAGGGATTGTGTCCATGAACTAGATCCCATTGTCAGATCAATAGAATCAGGAAAAGGCTAGCTCAAGTCAATCTCCACACAAACATGAGCATAGGAAAAGATCTTTTTCTCCAAAGTTTGCTGAGAGGGACCAATCAGCTTACCCAATGCCATGGCAATAGATTGTAGAATATCACTCCTCCAGCATTCAAGTGGTAGTTGAGGTAGGTGTACCCACATTGGGACCTTAGTCGAAAAATCCTCCACTAAAACGAAACCTACATTCCATGGTTTAATGAACAAGCCAACTTGATTGTAGAAGTATGGGCCACCCTCAAAATCCCTATTTCTATCTAAAATGCATGAGAAATCCACTAGGAAGAAGTTATTTGTAGCAAGCAGGATCTCAAAATCCCCTCCAAATTCCATGTCTTTTGAATCCAAGGTTTGAGGAATGGTAAGGAGACCCACATTCCCAAAAAATTACAAATTAGAACATGCTTACTGAAATATTCTAGATCATCTACAACCGCCTCCTTCTGAATTACCACCACTAGGTGTGCTTGAGCCCTCTCCAAATAGCCATTCACCTTCTACACTTTAAAGCCATTGATCCTAGACAAACCCTCGTGAGAAGAAGAGGGATTGAAAACCCCATCCCTAGCCTCCATCATAATATCATCTCTCTTCACCTCCTCCAAACCACCCTGCAAGTCCATGTTCACCACACCTAACAACCCTAAAAAAAATCCCCACCCCACACAAGAACCCAACACTTCAAACCACAACGACTCCAAAAACACAACAACAATTAGGAATCAAACTTTCGCTGCCCCTCCAAATAGATACTCTCGCAATGGAAGGCTTTTAGAAGAGCCTTGCACAAACCCCTTAGCCTAAAGCAAAGCCTTGCATAGCCAAGGTAAAGAAAAAAGAAAAGAAAAGAAAAAAGATAAAACACCCCCTAAACACAACAAACTCCCCACTCCAGCTAGCACCTTTACACCACTGATCCAGAAGGAAAAATGTGCATGCAACAAAGGATCTGGGCATGCAGCCAAGCCTCACAGGTCGAGGGGCACCCGACGAACCAGCTTCCCACGGCATCACAATTCATGTCTAATATTATCCAAGTATTCAAATAACAATTCTAGACAAAGAATATAAAATTTTCCCCTTTCTTCCCATAGGAATTAGTCAAGTAGATGTTACAAAACAAAAATAAAAAAACATAATCACAAAGATGGTAGAAACTAATAGATTGGATTTGTTAAATAAGTTACATGAGGTAGTTTAAACCTATAATACCACTTGAAAATGAACCATAGGGTGTACTAATTTTTTTTTTTTATAAAGAAACCAATCCTTACAATTAAAATTGAGCTTCAAAAACTTAGGATAGAAACATTGGTAGGATTAGATTTCTCTCAACACAATATGAATGAGTATTTTAAATAATTGAGATGGATGAAATTTGGTTTAATTACTATATTATAATAAACCTATCCAACAATAATGAAATATTTTGCACATGATAATCATATCCATAAAGGGAAGTTCAAGGTAGGAGATTAGGCATTGTTGTTTAACTATAAGTACACACAATTCAAGATAAATTTTTGTAGCCATTGGCTAGGTCACCATGATGTAAGATAATTTTTTTAAAGTAAAATTTTACAACTAACATCAATATATGTGGATACTAGAAAATTACTAATGAATGGGTATAGGCTATGCCTATATCATTGTTTGATCACCAAGGAGGAATTTAGTAGAAAAAATATCTAAACTAAATATGCTTTTTTGTGAAGGAGTCTTCTTCTTATAGCACAAAAAACCTCTAAAATATGTGTCAATTTTGAAAAAAGGAGTGTTTAAAAATAGAAATGAAATCTATTCTTCAAAAAAATGGGAGGGAAATAAAAAGTTCATAACTAGAAAACGATATCTTTACTCTTAGTAGTATTACTCTAGAGCCTTCAGATTTATCACTCCTAATTCTATTGTAATATACATAATGTTAGAAACTTAAATTTTAGCACTCCAAAGTCCACCTTCTATTATTTCTATTGAATTCACTTTTCTTCTTCATCACTCTAGAACCCACTTTTAGCTTATGTTATTTAGAGTTAACTTTTAGCATCTCCACTTTAGAGTTCAACTTATTGATCATTTAGGTTCACTCTCAAATTCATTGATATTAGAAAATTAATCTAAAAATTTCTTCCACAATAGATGTAGAGATTTCTTTAGCTATGAAACTAGAATCTTCACTTAAAAACCTCTTTAGATCATTCACTTTAACAACACTTAAATTTCATCAATTCAATAACAAATCTAGATTATATTTTTGTAGACACATAAAAATTAATAATTGACATTGTGCATCTAATCCTGACTACTAACATCGTTTCATCCTAAATCATCCCTCGGTCTAACCATTTAATCGGAAATCCTTATTTGATTAAATTCATCAATTTTCCCCCCTTAATTAAATAAATTATTTTATCTAATTAAGTCATTCTTTCTCGTTAATTAAATCAATTTATCTGATCTAATTATCTCTATTTAATTAACTAATCAATTTTATTTATTTAAACCTCTAAAGTCATCCTATTAAATTAAATAAATTAAAATTTTATTTAGTTTAATCTAACTTCATCTCCCTAGTTAAATAAATCAAAACTCTTCATTTACTTAATCTGAAAGTCATATTCTTCTCATTATTTGATTTAAATAAATCTATAGATTTAGGTCAAATATGTCACATCAACAAATCCCTCATTAAATTAATTAATCCTGATTAATTAATCTCTTATCATGTCCCATCCTCCAACTTTTCCCATTTGCACATGAAAATAGATTTAATTGATTTATTAAATCTCTATTTTCCATCAAAAGTTATCTTTAAAGGAATATTCTCCAAATTTGAATTCAAAAATGTGAGTGGACTTTGTCCTTCCAACATGGCATTTACTCCACCTAACAAGTCCTTTGCCTTGAGCCAAGTGGCATTCAATGCATTCTTTCTTCCCTCTTACATGTCATTTCAACAATTTCAAAATTCAAATATATGCATTTATTGGCACATTGGCCAAAACTTGCACATCCTTCATCCATTCTCATGTGGACAAGTGGCATCTTGCTATTTGTTGGTTTTTAGTCCCACATTGCTCCATTTTGGACATCTCTTCAATTTGAAAATCTATAAATAAGAGGCTTCATTCCTCATTCTATCATCCACAATTTGAGTAAACTTACCATGCTTAAATCATTAGCAATTCTCATCCATTATCATTAAATCTTAGATAGGTTATGCAGATTTTTCTATTGGAGTACTAATCAAGTATCAACAAAGTGGATCAAATTTCTTCATCAAATCACCATTGCATCATTGGAGTTGGGAAAGGGCCAATTTTCACATCAAATTGGCACCAATTCCCTCAAGGGATTAGGAGTTTGTTTGCTTTAGAATAGGATTTGGTATGCTTTTAAATTTCATTGTGTTCTTCATTTCATATTCTATCTCTTTTTCTATTCAAATGAATTTCTTGAGGAATCCTTGTTCTTACTTGCATTTCACCTTCTAATGTGTTTGTTCATGTTGTTTTGCAGGTATTTGGATCTGGGTTCATACAATTTTCTCTAAAGGTTTCTCTTATTTTTTCATGCTAACAAACACTCCTATGTTCAATACAAAGCTCATGAACACACAATCTTTTTATCTAATCTTAGGCTATATTCTAGAAACTTTAGTCATATATCTTCACTCTTAACAAAAATATTGAGATAATGATTCATGGGAAATTAAATGTATGTCTAGGTACATATCTTATTTTTATTATTAATTATAATTATAATTTACTTTAGCTCTAAATAAATCTACTTAAGTACCCCAATCTATAAATTTTCCACATGTCCATATAGACCATTAAAATAAGTACTCATGATTTCTCAAATTAATGATTACTTCTAAATACTTATATGTAGGAAAAATAATTGCAATACAAAAATTCAATAGTTTAAAATTTAAATACCTTTCTCATCATGTGTGTCAATGTATCATTATACATATTTGATAATAATGTATGTTTTTATTAATTACCATTTCACACTCTATAGTCTTTCATACTAATCTTATTTGAAGATTGTTTCTAATTTCTTTCTTGCGCCATAAAAAATTAAAACCCTCATCATACATTTTCTTGTTCTTCAATACTCTCAAGATCTCATCACCTTTCCATTTAAAGTAGAAAATTAAATAGAAATGAAAGGTAGAACAAAATTTTATGAATCCTTTTTCTAGAGAAAGAGGAGGTTACAAAAATTTTCAAGGTGTTAAGGTGGATGGTATTCCTATAGAAGTTTGAAGAATATAATGATGATATATTTTAGAATTTCATCTGATATTTAGTGGATTTCACTCCATTCTCAATAGAAAAAAATTAAAGTAACTCTTTCAACTTTGACTTTCATTTCTAGGCTTTTTTAGAAGGATGTGATTTATTTCACTTTGAGAGATTTTATATGATAAATTAACTAAAACATTCCAAGGTGAAATACCCAATACAATCTTTGGGAATATACGTGGGGGAAAGTAAATTAATTAGTTAAGGAAATCTTTTAGGGCCTTGGAAGACTACTATAATGTTGATAGTTAAATATTTCACTTGGGTATGTGTAGGATCATGAGGGGCCAAAAAGTGGCAATATTATGGATATTTGTAGGGTATGTGGCTGACGACTTTATTTTTATCCAAAATTGATGAGACGAAAAGGGTTTTTAGAGGAGATTCTCAGCTTTCCACCAATATAAATTATGCTTTAATAAATAATTATTATTTATTTTCTATTAGAATTACAACTAAAGTCCTGATTGATAGGTTGATTGAAAAACATCTATAAATTTCAAATGGTATCACATTTTTTGAATCCAAAACATGTGTCACATTCTATGCTTCACATACTATAGGATTAAAAAAAGAAAAATTAAATTTCATGAAGTTTTGACCAAGTTAAAGTGGTTAGACATGCGAGTTTTTATATTTTTTAAAAGTTGTAATAAAAAATCATAATTAATTATTTACTTGGAAAAAAATTACAAAAAAATATGCATCACATCCGGACATGAGTCCTCTACTTACATGTAAAATCTTATAAAAAAATATTATAATTTTATTATGGTTAGGGTGGTCAGACAGACACCTACTTCTTATTTTTTCCCTAAAATTTAAGTGCTACTGCATTGAAATTTCAAATTTTCACCAAATAGATTTTATTTATTTTTAAATAAACCTAGTAGTTTAGAAACTACATTCAATGTTCTACAGATTCTATTCTTACATATTTTTGAAATAATATAGATAACTTATTCAAATTTTTACATCAAGTTTCCTAACACTGATTTTTCTGAATTTTTTGCCACTTAAGGGCCTATTTTTTCCATGATGATCCTGCACATACCCAGTTGTGAGTCCCAATATGGAACCACTGTAGATCCTAGTGTGTGAATGTTGAATCATTACAATATATTATAGAGAAATAGGAATTGAAGGTAAATTTATTAGCCCTTGGGGTCGTGGGCCTAGCTCGATTGGCTAAAGCATCCCATTGTAGGAAAGAGTTCATGAGGTCTAGTCTCCCCACCGTCCCCATAGTATTAGAGGGCATGCTGCACTAGTGTCATCAGTCACATGAAAAATGTTTATTAGGCGTGCTACAATTTATAAGGGGGTGGGTACCTGACCAATTCCCGCAATCTAAATAAAAGGTAAATTTATAAGGATATGTCTTTGCCTCATTTCAGTTAATGGTTGACAAATATAATCCTAGGGGATTGGGGATATTAATGTGTCATGACCTCATCCATCTAATATGATAACACATATTTTTGAAAAAAAATAGATATATAAAATAAATGAAAAAAATACCTAGAGGGGAAGCAAGAAAATAAAATAAAAGTATAGAATCATCTATAGACAACATTAGAGTAGCCCAAGGATACCCACCATTGAATCCACCAGCTTTAGAGGAGGCAATTGAGAGTGAATTAAACCTTAAAACTAGAGAGCCCACCTTGAAATGAAAAAATGATAGGAAAACTAACTCAAAGGAAGGGGAAATAGTCTTCCTCTAGTGCTAAGGTATCATGTGTATAAATTTAATATGTATTTATAATGAGTAAATAGGAAAGTAGGAAAGAATAACTAATAAAGAATATTCTTTTCTCCCAAGGAGTAGAAAGCATAAAACAAAGAACCCACCTCCATCTAGATATGTATTTCATAGTAGAGACAATTTAAATTATGACATAATAAAGTCATTCTAAAGATATTTTGGAGCAATTGTATTATTTTGAAGAAGTTTTGTCAAATTATCTAGAAATATTTTTTCCAACATATAATATCCTAAAAAGAGAGAAATTTTCTCTTAGACATTTTGGAGAGTCATGTACATAGTAGCCTAGCAAAATTGAAGACATAGAGTTATAGTCCCAAGTAGAGTAGAAATAAATAGTCTAGGTACTAGTTCTATGTAGGAAAAAATTGTATTTAGTCAATACCAAGGAGAAATAAATAAAATAAAAAATATTAGAAGACACAAAATTAAATAAAAATCCTTGGAAAACAAGTTAGAAGAAAAATAATCTAAAATATTGTTAAGAGATCAAATAAATCCAAGGAAAATGATAAATCAAATCTATAAAAGAAATATCTTGTTCAAAGATAATAAAATTGAGTATTGATGGGTTCTCTCAATTATTTTGATGAGATAATTTAATAATAATTTAAATGGACCAAGGAAGAAAATTAGACTTAGATGAAAATTTGCAAGAATGATAATTTCTTGCTACTAAAATCGAGTCTTTCACTATGAATTTGATGAATAATCTTATTATTCTATGGAAAAATACAAAAATTTAAATTTAAATTAACTAATAAAATGAACAATATTTTTGGGCGGGGGCCCTAGCTCGGTTGGCTAAGTAATTCCGTTGCGGCTCTGCTGGTCACGAGTTCTAGTCTCCCCCGTCCCGTGGTACCGGAGGGCGTGTCGCGCCAGCGCCGCCGGTCACGTTAAAAAGTTTACCAGGCGCACTGCAGTTTATAGGGGGTCGTGCTACCCGATTCCTGCAGTCTAAAAAAAAAATGAACAATATTTCAAATGTGGAAGAGGAATTAAAGGAATGAAAAGTTCTTGTTGCCAAAGAGGATAAGATAATTCAAATAGATCTACCAAATTTTGAATTTTTAAAAATTAAGATTCCTCATATATTGAAACTTATATTTTAAGATGTTTTTTGAGACAATAAGGATGTGTGAATAAAAGATTAATGGCACAAATTGTTGTGTTACAAATCAGGAAGAAAGCATTAGAGGAAAACTTTGAAAATAAATGTAAGATGAGAGAAGTTTTATTGGCCTACATGAAACCATCTCAATTGTATAATATATTTATTAGAGACAATTATTTGTATGGAGCTTATTAAGAATCTTATGTATTCCCCCACATGATTTTTCTAATGATACAAAAATTTTATAAACATACAAAGATAGATCATTTAAGTAGGAGACTATGTTATGTGAGTTCTTCACTCATATATTTCTAATAGATTTCATGATAAATAGATTCATGGGGGGATTTTAAATAATATCAATCATTTAAATCTTGTAAAACCAAGATGCAAGGAAAGACAATGAATGAATACAATTCCCAAGAAGAATTAGTATATTTGATCATGGGATATGAGCACCCTGAGCTAAGTGCTTTCATTGGCCTACATGAAAATAAATGTAAGATGAGAGGAGTTTTATTGGCCTACATGAAACCATCTCAATTGTATAATATATTTATTGGAGACAATTATTTGTATGGAGCTTATTAAGAATCTTATGTATTCCCCCACATGATTTTTCTAATGATACAAAAATTTTATAAACATACAAAGATAAATCATTTAAGTAGGAGACTATGTTATGTGAGTTCTTCACTCATATATTTCTGATAGGACATCTAATAGATTTCATGATAAATAGATTCATGGGGGGATTTTAAATAATATCAATCATTTAAATCTTGTAAAACCAAGATGCAAGGAAAGACAATGAATGAATACAATTCCCAAGAAGAATTAGTATATTTGATCATGGGATATGAGCACCCTGAGCTAAGTGCTTTCATAAAAAACTTTAGGAACATTTCCAAAAACCCTACCATGTAAGAATAATATGTTGGAAGTATTAAAAAAATTATGAAGGCCTATAGGAAGTAGTAAAGAATAAATTTATACCATCATATTTAACATAGACAAATCGATGATGTGAACTTCCAAATCTTCCAAAAAAAAGGAAGATTATCTCTCCTACAAATTTATAATGGAGCTTCTAGAGGGAAAAAATGGTTTTGAAAATATTGGAAACCTATAATAATCAATGGATTGGTATGAAGTTTAGGTCTCACATACGCTTAGTGTCATTTTCCCTTATCCATAATGTATTAGAGAAATATTTTGAAGCATTAAGATAAATATAACTAGGATATTTAAAGAGTACCTTCAATACTTAATGCTAGTCTCCCCTACTTTGGACAACTAAAAAGGACACATTGTAGGTAAAACTAGGATACTTATTTAATATAATACAACTATAGTTTGATCTAGAAAGGGTTAAATTTTGAAAAATAAACTAGTAGATATGTAGAGAAGAGCTTTAAGATATTTTCAAAAGTCAACAATGGGACATTCTTGACTGCAAGAAGACTTGAGAAACAATAGGCCTAGGGGAGATGATGAGACTATAAAATATTTTTATTTTATGAAAAGACTAGAAAATATCCCTCTTTTATGAAAAAATTAAATCTTTTTATTGTGATGCCACGTATTCCTTGCCTTGAGATGCTTATATTTAGTTGTAAGAGAGGGGGACCACCGTGTGCAAGACCCCAAGTCACGAAGGGTCAAGATGTGAGAGGCTGCCCTAACTTACCTTAGCTGAGTGTAGTGTTTAGGAAATGCGAGGCGAGAGTAACGAGGACCATGAGGCCTCTTAGTCACTCTATAGACCTGAAATGAAGGAAGGGGCTAGGTGAACCAATTTTCAAGTCTAACACTACGCCTCTGGGAGCTCTCTGTCCGAGGGTGTAAGTGCGGTCTCTAGACGACAACATGGCACACTGGCATCTCTAAAGTGTGTTAGCGTTTGTACAACTAGAGAACAGTAAAGACTTGGTCAAACTAAGGAAAAGAAGTTAACGACCCAACTGACTAACTAAAGGGCCAAAATCATACAAGTAAATAAAAGAAATATTCCCTACTTTTATAAAGTAGGAATGCAAGAGTGAGAAGAGTAAGAAGGATATCACCAAGGAATTCATTCGCTGGTTGATCCTTCGTGAAGCATGCACTCCTACACACAACAAGAGAGGAAAATTTTGGGTGGATGTATAGAGGCCTACCTTATTCAAACCCTTGTTTAGGTGTTTCCACCTCCACAAACAATCGAGGAAATAGGATAAAGGAAGTAGTATAGTAAAGAGCAAAGAAGCACTAAAAAATAGTGTTATGCTACTCAACCAAGTGATAGAGGAGGGGAGAGGGAAGCTTACCACCTCCACCAAGAGCACTCAAGGCTACTTGGGGGAGAAATGAGAGTACTCGAGCCTCTGTTGCAATGGCATGGTCCCAAACTTGCTCTAATAAAGTGATGGAGTGTTGCTTTGGTTGCAATGGAATGCTTGAATTCTTGGAGTGAGTTAAAGTGAGCTTGTGGAGTGATAGAAATGGAAGCTTGAAGTTGTGAAGAAGATGAAATGCTTGTTCAAGTAGTGAATTTGAAGAGGGATGGAGAAAAATGGCCATATTTGGGTCGGTTAGCCAAAGAGGGTGTAACAAATTCACCTCTAATGAGAAGAGTAATGCCTCTACAGGGTCAGCCACAAGAATCTACCAAGGATGTAAGCGCGCTGTGCAGACATTTGTGTGTTGCGTGGCCATCCCCGACATAAATGCCTCCACCAATGCTCAAAACAGGTGCCAAGTGGGATGCAAGTAGCATGCTTAGGTAGAATTAAGCCTCTAAACTTGGTTTTCTAGGGTGGGTAAAGGAAAAAGGGGATTTTCACATGGGGTGTAAATTCACTCTTATAAATTTTGCCTCCACTTTAGCGAGCACAATGTTGATGAGTGCTCGGTAAAGTACATCAATAAGAGTGTAAGGTTAGAAACATATACCTAAATCGTTGAGGAAGCAATGCTCAGTCTATCGTACTTGAAGGTCAAGGAAAGGGAAGGGCTTCATAGCTACTCAAAACTATGAAGTTGAAGAAATAAAGTGCCTTACAGGTTCTCAGTCCTATAAAGAAGGTGTCCCCCAAAAAATATAGCATGGAGGATACCCCATAAAGCAAGCACCTTGCAGGTTCTCAGTCTTGCAAGGAAGGTGCCCCCCAAAAACTATAGCATGGAGGAGACCCAAAGGAAGTGCCCTATAGGCTCTCAGTCCTATAGGGAAGGTATTCTTCATGAACTCAAGCATGAAGAATACTGAAGAAGCACCCTACAGGATTTCAGTCCTATAGGGAAGGTATTCTCCACAAACTCAAGCATGAAGAACACCCAAAGACGTGCCCTATAGGCTCTTCATCTTATAGGGAAGGTTATATTCTCCATGAACTCAAGCATAAAGTACACCCAAAGAAGCACCCTATAGGCTCTTAGTCCTATAGGAAAGATATTCTCCATGAACTCAAGTATGAAGAACACCCAAAGAAGCACCCTATAGGCTTTCAGTTCTATATGAAAGGTATTCTCCATGAACTCAAGCATGAAGAACACCCAAAGAAGTGCCCTATAGGATCTTAGTCCTATAGGGAAGGTATTCTCCATGAACTCAAGCATGAAGAACACCCAAAGAAGCACCCTACAAGCTCTCAGTCATATAGGGAAGGTATTCTCCATGAAATCAAGCATGAAGAACACCCAAAGAAGTGCCCTACAGGCTCTTAGTCTTGTAGGGGAGCCACCCCAAAGATCTCTCACATGGAGGAAGCTCAAAGGAAAGCACCCTACAAATTCTCAATCCTGCAGGGAGGTATCCCCCAAGATCTCTCACATGGAGGAAACTTGAGAAAGAAGACTCTGCAAAGTTAGGAAGTGACCGTGTAGGTGAGTAAGCAGACAGCTGCACATACTATCGATAGTTTTGAAAACTTTCTAAAGGGGTCTCTTGGGGACCCATCGTGAAGAGGGGGTCCACTCTAGGGATGCACAATCCAAAAGTAAATATTCTCTTTCTCGAATCAATCCTTCATCAAGGAATCCTTTTGAAATATTTTCACTTCATCAAGGAATTCGAAAGGAAGAATGTGCCCCCATGCGAGGGGAAAATAAAATTTGTTCCCACTTTAGAGGAAGGTTTTCAAGTCATTTCTTTACGAACTTGTGATGAAGGAAACACATTCTGTTAGGGTTCTGAGTTGAGAATGTGATTATGAAGAAAGGTTTGTGTGGATTTTCAAAAAAAGATTCATTAACAACGAATGCATATTATGAAAAACCAAAATGTTAAAGAGAAGGTGTTGTCACACATGAAAGGGACAACTCAAGCAAAGAATTGAAAATGATAAAGAGAAAGAAAAAGAGAAAATAA
Organism: Sequoia sempervirens; assembly: GCA_007258455.2. Classification (NCBI taxonomy): domain Eukaryota; kingdom Viridiplantae; phylum Streptophyta; class Pinopsida; order Cupressales; family Cupressaceae; genus Sequoia; species Sequoia sempervirens. The sequence continues at coordinate 70,560,079 of VDFB02379711.1, read as the reverse complement.
TACAAAAAAAAGGCACAAGGGGATCTAGTTTAGCAGGGTTAGATATTTTCAAGCTCATATAATAATAGGTAACCACAGAGCAAGGCGAAAGATCATCAATCCCCAACCAAATCAGGAAGAATTCATGAAAAACAAAGTAAAAATAAAAAATTGGGTCAACATGGAAGGGAAGCCTAAATGCCCCCAACGCTTTACATTGTCCCAAATTTATCAAAAATGAATCACAAACATGGAAGAATGATGATACAAATATAAGAAGGTTTACGACACAAAAACCACGACTGTATCCAAGCACCAACAGGGGTGACAAGGGTCATCTAGGCACACATAGCATGATCACGGGGGAACACATCACAAAACACACACACAAAAGATTAAGAAAAGGGGCCTCCTCCTAACATTGATCAGTCAAGAGGTAATCCAATTCCAAATCTAAATCCTCATAAGTGGAAGGAGGATGATCTTGCAATGGTGGAATGTTAAGAGGAGGAGCATTTTTCCCTCCCGCAACAAGGGCCAAGGAAGAGGGCCCCTCAATGTCCTCTCCACCAAGCTCTTGTGGAGTCAAGGTCAGCAATTTCACAAAGATTACTGACAGGGTCAGAACCTCGTCTATAGAGTTAAGCATGCACCCCACAGGAGTGTCCTATCTAGCTTCAACATACAAGATGGGCTATGCCTAAGGTTCAACACTAAGCTCGTCACGTGACTTGGGAGTGGTGACAAACTTAGGGGAAGTCAAGACTAGTTTTGTCACTAAGATAGAACAAGTCAACACATGACCACCTTGTGAATAAGGTGCGATCCTCTTACGTCCTTCATTACTAGAAGGACCACCCTCTACCTCTTTCTTCATTGGAGGAGATGGACTCTGCACAAATGAAGCTAGAGGCGTAGAGGAAGAAGAGGAAAGAACCGTAGTGGACACAACCAAAGTATTAATCATGTCCATGGGCTTCAACAAAGGCTAGATATCTGGAATAGACATCAGCAAAGGTGGCTCCATCGAAGGAGAGATGAACACCTGTACCCATTTAGGGTTAGGTGTATTTTTACTCACAACGGAAGTTAGGAGTAGTATGGGTCCAAACTGAAAGGAGGCAGAAGGAAGGGAATAAGAAGATGTTGTGGTAGGCCTTAAAGAAGGGGTGGTCATTTCTTCCTCCTTCCTTTGTGAGGCATCCTTCTCAGCCAAGAGAGCCTTTCGCCGGTGCTTGCATTCACACACAAGGAAGTTTCTATGACTCTTGGAGTTAAGGGTCAGAGGCTGTGAAGGAGCAGAGGGCTCCTACTCGACCATATGAATGTCCACCACAACTATTTCTAGAGGAGGGACAAGTTCTTGCACGGGAGCAGGAGGAACAAGCTGAAGAGGGACAGGAGGAGTCAACTCAAGAGCCTCGACATCGAGCCTCTTTATGCTCACTTCCTTAGGAGCAGGAGTAGTAGGAGGCTACATAGGTCTAGACAAAGAGGAATCTCCTTGGGAGACCTTCTTCCCATCATATCGAATGCTAGGCTCCGTCGACAGAACATGAAGCTCGAATGTGGGATGCTTAGGATTCTACAAACAAGGAGCAGAACCTGATGGTACCACCATTGAATGAGAAGAAGTGTCAAAATGGGTAGTGGAAGAGGAAGAAGGAGGATCACAAGACTGCTTCTCTTCTTCCTTCCTTCGAGCCTTAGCAACATCATTGTCAGCCTTTAAATAAGCCCTATGTGAAATGACATAAGGCGAGGGAGGGTATCTCACTTTCAGCCTTAGACGTCCTTTCTTATAGTTTTGGTATGTTTAGTGTAGAAGGTTTGTTCTAGGTAAAAGAGGACCAATGGGCGCAGGCCAAGAGTGGTTCAAGGAGTAGCTACCATGTGCAACTGGTGGTCTATAATTGGTTTCATGGATTACATGCACAAAGTCCCCATGGATAAATTTTAGACATTTATGCATGACGGAGGGTACCATGTTCATCACCACTAACCAAGGGATACCCAATTTCACCCTAAAGAGTTTAGACCCATGGATGATATCAAATAGGAGTTTCAAAAACTTAGGTCCCACTAGGACCGACAGGGTAATGCTACCTAAAGGGGGTATAGAAAGCCCATCATGTGTGTGGATGGTGCTTACAAGAGCATCCTACCCATCCTTGTGTAATAAATTTATTAGTATAATCTCCTCTGTTATTATGTTCACTTGTGATGTCAGGTCAATGAGAACACTAGCTATGATGTTTCCATGAATCCATGCAATAATGTAAAGAGGAGGTGGTTCCTTGTTAAAGCCCATCAACAGGTCCTGTGAAGTAGAGGTTATACTAGTAGTACTATCCACAGGCTGCACAGAGGGGATGGTTTGATGTAGGAAAGAATCCATTATGCACACTAGATAATGCTTTCACAAAATCCCTAAAGGTTAACAGATAAGACAGTGACCCAATTAAGGTTTCGCCATGCAATACCTTTGGAACCTTCCAACTACACCAACTAGGGGTCGTAAGTTGGGTTGTAAGGTGATAAACTTACAACACTCACACCCACAACATTCCTAGAGTATGAGGAAAGGGATTGTTAGGATCACAAGCACAAAACCAAAAGGGTTCATGTCAGGTTCACCAAAAATGTAAGAGAGGGGGACCACTACGTGCAAGACCCCAAGTCACAGAGGGTCAAGATGTGAGAGGATTCCCTAAATTACCTTAGCTAAGTGCAGTGTTTAGGAAATGCGAGGTGAGAGTAATGAGGACCGTGAGGCCTCTTAGTCACTCTATAGACCCAAAATGAAGGGGCTAGGTGAGCCAGTTTTTAAGTCTAACACTACTCCTCTAGGAGCTCTCTGTCTAAAGACCATAAGCATGGTATCTGGATGACAACGTGGCATGTTGGCATCTCTAAAGTGTTCTGGTGTCTGTACGACTAGATAACAGTAAAGACATGGTCAAACTAAGGAAAAAAAGCTAACGGCCTGGTTGATTAACTAAAGGGATAAAATGATAGAAGTAAATAAATGAAATATTCCCTAATGTTATAAAGTAGGAATGCAAGAGTGAGAAGAGTAAGAAGGATCTCACCAAGCAATTCATTTTCTAGCTGATCCTTCATGAAGCACGTGCTCCTACACACAACAAGAGAGGAAAATGTTGGGTGGCTATATAGGGGCCTACCTTAGTTAGACCCCCGTTTAGGTGTTTCCACCTCCATGAACAACCAAAGAAATGGGATAAAGGAAGTAGTATAGTAAAGAGTAGAGAAGCACTACAAAATAGTGTTATGCTACTCAGCCAAGTGATGGAGGAAAGGAGAGGGAAGCTTATCACCTCCACCAAGAGCACTCAAGGCTACACTTGGGGGAGAAATGAGAGTACTTGAGCCTCTGTTGCAATGGTGTGGTCCCAAACTTGTCCTACCAAAGTGATGGAGTGTTGTTTTGGTTGGAAAGGAATGCTTGAATGCTTGAAGTGAGTGAAAGTGAGCTTGTGGAGTAATAGAAATGGAAGCCTGAAGTTGTGAAGAAGATGAAATTTTTCTTCAAGGAGTGAATTGAAGAGGGATGGAGAAAAACGGCCATATTCGGGTCGATCGCCCGAAGAGGATGTTACAACTTCACCTCTAATGAGAAGAGTAACACCTCTGCAAGTTCAGCCACAGGAATCTGCCAGGGACGTCTTCGTGTCACGCGGATATCCCCAACAAAAATTTCTCCACCGACACTCAAAACAGGTGCCAAGTGGGATGCAAGCATAAGCCTTTGAACTTGGTTTTCTAAGGTGCGTAATGGAAAAAATGGGATTTGCACATGGAGTGTTCACTCTTATACATTAGCACCACATTTTATGTATTTTGAGATATTAGATGGTTGATTGATGATAATATTTTCTTGCTATGATATATGTAATAATGTTCCTCATTGGGTGTGTATACATTGCTATAGCTATTATATATTGAGAAAGTATGCTTGACATGTTCTCTAAGGATGCAAATGCAAGGAATTTCTCCACTTGAATTGGTAGGTCTAAGTTATTCCCTAATGGTGGTTATTTCAGATATATAGCATTGAGCCTTGTTTATTTGTTGTTCCCTATTGTGCTCAAATAAATTACAAGGTATTCCACGTGTGACCTTATGTAAATCTAGATCTGAATTGAAGGTGATTCTAGAGTCCATTTGTGTTGTGGGTTACATGTAATTTCATTTTTTAATTTAATAGTTTATTCCTACTTGCATGTTGATCTATTTAGGATCTAGGACAATTGCTTATAGAATGCTTAACGTAAATGATCACTTAATTACAATGCTCAAATGAAAAAATTAACATAATATAAATGCCAAGATAATGAACTAAAAAGAAAGAGAGAAGATAAAGAGGAGACAAACGCAATTGATAACGGAGTTCGTCCCTAAGGACTATGTCTCCGGGCCCCTCTCCAACGGAGTGACCGATCCGATTATACTCCAAAAATAGTTACAATTGCTTCAATGACTATCTCCTTCAAGCACAGCAGCATAACGTTCCTTTGATGTGCAGAAATGTCTGCAAAATCTCTCGAGCATTCTCTTGTTCTCACCACCTGGACTTGGAAAAACAAGGCCTACACCCCTCTTTTTATACATAAAATATGCCTAAATAGGCTTAACCTCCCAATTAAATGCATAACTCCCTTCTATAACTCGGATACAACTTCTTTTGTAATTTGGGACATCTTTTGTTGCAGTGGTTATGGTGGGTTTTGTTTGTTTATGGCTTATTTAGCCATTTGTTAGGGATTTGGCCTATATTATTACAACAAAACCAACCGCTGCCCATTATATATTAGAATTATCGTGTGGCACAGCGGTGGCATTGGATTTTATTGGAACGGCCAGCGTGGGTTCAAACCGCCAGACCGTTTGTTTTAACAAGCAAATCTTCACCAAACATTTAACAAAACAAAACTTTCCCATAGTTGTGTTAAGGCCGAAATCGGCCGGTGCAACAATGGGAGTGTCGGTTGGTCGCGTGATGATCACGGGTTCGAGCCCGTCCACCATTTTAGCACTTTAAACAAACCTGAACACCAATGACCTGACACGTGTCAAAACATAATTTGCTCAAATCTACCAATGCATATGCTGACGAGGATAATCCGTACGCCGGATGGACTGTTGACGGGACCGCTGACCTGACGTACGGATGCCACATGGCAGTCAATGATTGGTCCATGCAAGTGAGTCACCTGCCACGTGTCAGGTCAAAATTCATCCATATTGATTCCATACAGTACAGACTGACACGTCAGCATGATGACATCATCTTCTGTACCCTCAAGTCAACCAAACTTTGACTGCTTCTAACTCGAGCATATGATGTCGAATTTCGATGAAACGAATGCTGTCAGAATCATCTCGATGAGCTCTTCGTGATGATGCCAATTCTATCAATTTCTGAGATGATCATTTTTTTACCTGCTGGATGCCCCTGAAGCCAGTTTGACCGGCCGTAACTTGCACAAACGGAGTCCTTTTCGCCCCGTTCAAGTTACGTTGAAATTAGGATGTCATTCTCTTTTTGATGGTACTAAAATCTAGAGCATTGGGAACACTTCAATTTTTACTGAAAAATTGACCCCCAGATCAAGCCTCCCCACTAGAGAGCTTTTGGACCTCCGAAAGCTTGATTACTTGGAAAGTAAGTGAGGGTAAAGTTCCCTCACTTTACCAATCTCCATCCATCTTGCTTTGCTTGGATGCATCCCCTTCAGGCCCACTCTGAGGTGCTCAACATCTCCTCTTCGTGAAGTTCTGACATTCCTGTCGAGAATAACATCTTCTAGCAACTCTGACATGTACTCTGGTGAAAGGTCATCAACTGATGGAACTTGAATGTCTGTGACTTCATCTAGGATCATTGGAGGTTCATACAGTTTCAAATTCTCAACATTGACAACCGAGTAAATATGCATGTATGGAGGAAGATTGAGGCAGAAGGCATTGGTACCAATCTTCTCAAGGCTCTCAAAAGGACCATACCTAATTGGCTTAAGCTTTTTACCTTCACCTTGCATCCTTTCCTTACTGATGTGTAACCAAACTCTGTCTCCAACCTGAAAATGATGATCAGTGCGATGCTTGTCATGACGAACCTTGTATTTTGCTTGGCTCTGTTCCAACCGTGCTTCCATTGCCTGATGAATTGCTTGGACTTTCTGGATGAACTTCAAAGCCTTTTCTGCATCATGGCATCCATCTTCAACAACATTTTTCCCAAAAGAAAAATCCATCGATGTCTTGGGCACATAACCAAAGCATGTCTCAAAAGGAGACCTCTTAGTAGAAGAGTGTGCTGCATGGTTGTAGGCGTGCTGCACATAATGAAGACTCTCATCCCACAACTTAGGATGCTTGCTGCAATACCCTCTGAGTAGATGCACAACTGTCTTGTTTACAACCTCTGTCTGTCCATCGGTCTGCGGATGGAAGGCTATACTCTTCTTCATTCTGGTGTCCATGAGTCCCCACAAAGCTGACCAAAATTCCCCCAAGAATCGAGAATCTCGATCCGATACAATAAAAGTAGGTAACCCAAAATGAACCCATACAAATTGAAAGTACATATGAGTTGTTAGTTCAGTAGTGACTTGCTTTTTACATGGCATTAAAATACACATTTTACTGAACCGATCAACTACTACATACAAATAATCATGTCCCTTCCTAGACATAGGTAACCCCCCAACAAAGTCCATTGACACACTTTCCCATGGACGAGAAGGTACAGGTAGAGGTGTGTACAATCCCAATTTCCTGTTACTAGGCTTACTAGTTGCACACATAACACAACCTCTAATATACTTAGTTACAGTTTCTTGCATACGAGGCCAATAACAATATTTATGCAACTGAGTCAATGTTTTGTTTACCCCAAAGTGTCCTGCAATCAATGAGGTATGTGCTTCTCTAATAACTTGTGCTTGTTCATCCTTTGGAACACATAATTTGCCCAAGTGATATAATAGTTTATCCTGCACATAATAATCTTTCTCTTCTACATGTTTACCATTCATTAAAGCAGCATAGATATCCTTAAAGTTTCATCATTAGCATATTGTTCCTGAAAACTTTCATGAACCATAGAACTATTCTGAAGGATTATCAAAGCATTCATCATAGGAGGTATAGAGAGCATGTCTGCTACTTTGTTATGGGTACCTTTCTTATACTTAATAACCAAATGAAACTATTGAAAAAAACCCATCCACCAAAAGTGCCTACTTTGTTGTAGTTTAGTTTGTGAGTGCAAATACTGAAGTGGCTGGTGATCAGTGTGGATTATAGTTTCTTTCCCCATTATGTAATGTTTCCATTTTTTAACACTCTGAACTAAAGCATAAAGTTCTTTATCATAAGTGGGATAGTTACTTACTGCTCCTGAAAAATTTTCAGAGTGGTAGCAAACTGGTTTACCTCCTTGCATGAGTACTGCTCCCATGGCAAATCCACTCGCATCTGTCTCGATCTCAAATGGTTGATGTAGATCTGGTAAGGCCAAAACTGGTGCGGTGCTCAACTTTCCCTTCAAAGTGTCAAAAGCCTTCTGCTGTGGACCTCCCCACTGAAAAGTTGCTCTTGTACTAGTTAATGCATGTAATGGTGATGCTATATAAGAGAAATTTGCAATAAACTTTCTCTAGTACTGAACTGCACCTAGGAAACTTCTGACCTCTGTGACTGTACTTGGCTTAGGCCAGTTTACAATAGCTTCGACCTTCACAGGGTCTACTTTCAATTGACCACCCCCTACGACATAGCCTAAGTACACTAAGGATGTCTTAGCAAATTCACATTTAGAAATCTTTACATATAGTTTTTCTTTTCTCGATACATCAAAGACTTTCTTTACATGACTTACATGATCTTCCCAAGTTTGACTGAATACAAGAATATCATCTAGATAGACTATGACAAAATCATCAATGAAAGGACGAAAGACATCATTCATGACTCTCATAAAGGTAGCTGGTGCATTACAAAGCCCAAAAGGCATAACCAACCACTCAAACAGTCCCCGTTTTGTCTTAAATGCAGTCTTCCAAATATCATCTTCTGCAATTCTTATTTGATGATAACCACTTCGCAAATCTAACTTACTGAAATAAACTGCATGTTTTAATTGATCAAGTAAATCATCTATTCTGGGAAGAGGATACCTGTTCTTTACCATTATCTTGTTCAAGGCGCGGTAGTCGATGCACATCCTCCAAGTTCCATCTTTCTTGGGAACCAAGACAATTGGAGAACCACAAGGAGAAGTACTAGGATGAATAACTCCTTTTTCCACCAACTCTTGAACCTGCTTTTCAATTTCCTCATTCTGCATAATTGATAAACGGTACATGCCGATATTAGGAAGTGGCACATCCTGCTGTAACTGGATTTCATGCTGTATCTCTCTCTTGAGTGGCAACCCCTTCGGTTCCTGAAACATGTCATCATAAGTGGAAATAATCTTGACCATTTCAATTTTATGTTTTGGGTCACACCCCTTGAATGCCTTAGATTTATCATCTTCTTTGGCTTTTACAAGTATTAATACAAAGTTTTTACTTGAGTTGACCAACCTCTTCATTTGACCAGCATTAACTAGTGTAAGATTAGTCTTCACCTTATGTGCTCGTACAATGTATTCTACCCCATCTTTAAAAAGATGATACTTATTCTCCCCCCTATAAAAAATTGCTTTTTTGTCATAAAGATAAGGACTCCCTAACACAAGCCCACAAATATCCAAAGGGACCACATCTACTTCTACCTCATCTACAAAGTTTGCAGTGATAGAAAATCTCAATTTACACTGTTTAGTTACTTGTAGTTGAGCATCATTACAAACGCATCCGAGTGGATATGGTTTTGGATGAGGTGTTGTAGTCAAATTAAGTTTCTTTACAACTTCTTCAGATATTAAGTTGACTTGTGAACCCGTATCAAACAGAGTATCAACCTTAGTATGTTTTGTTACAACATGAATGTGAAACAATTCATTCCTTTGCTTATCAACCTTAGGAGAAGATTCTTTACTTGTACTTGCACTGACATTAGAAAAACTTGCATCAGAAGAGAGATATACCTTTCCCTTTACCTTGGATTCCGGTAGCAACAATCTTTGTCTCATCTCCGAAGTCAGAACCAAGATCCTGTTGAACCACTGCAGTAGTCTTTTGCTTGCCTTTATTACCTCTATATCTTTTCGGCCTCAACTCAGGATGAAGCTTCCACATCTTGAATCATCATGCCCCTCTTTCTTGCAATGGGAGCACATGGGTTTCTCACCCTCTTTCTTAGCTGTAGCTATTTTCTTCCCTTTGCCTTTATCTTTATCTTTTTCTTTCCCTTTAGACTTACCCTAAAACTTAGATGGCTTCTTGGAAAAGTTATCACTAAAAGTATTCTTACCCCTTGACTCTATATGAGTAGCTTGAACAGACACCTCATCTAGATTGTTGGGACTCAACATCAAAATAGTGTGCCTAAGGTAAGAATGTAAACCACCAATATACTTAAGTAATGTGTCTTGGGTATACAAGGGAACATTTAGAGCAATGGCCCATTTTCTAAACTCATGAGTATATTCCTGGACAGACTGCCCCTTACCTTGCCTAAAGGTTTTCCAATTCATGGTTAACTGTTGCATGTAACCTAAAGGATAGAATTGTTTCCTAAGGGCAGCAACAAACTCCATCCAAGACATATTAACTTGACCATGGTGAGCAATTTCTTCCCGAGTCTTACTCTCCCACCAGGTGAGAGCTGTACCTCCCAACCGGAGAGTGGCTGATTGGATCCTAGAAGCATCTTCTACTAGGCCTTGAATCCTACAGTATACTTCTACTTGTTGGACCCAATCGTCTAACTTCTCAGCATTTAACTCCCCACAGTATTTAGGTAACTCAAATTTTACATCTAGCTTAATTACAGGCTTATACTTGATCTTAAATGGATTTACATTAGAAGAAGGAGAAGGAGAAGGAGGAGAAGGGGGAGGAGAAGAAGAGGGAGAAGATGGAGGAGAAGGAGTTTCTGGAGCTTTCCCCTCTGTGTCTTTTTGATCTTCCTGCTTCTCGTGCTTTGAAGAACCTCTCTTTTCACGCTTCTTTTTTTTAGCATAAAGTTCATCCACCATCGCCTTCATGTCAAGAAATAGCTTCTAGAAATCCTTGTCACCGAGCTCTGAACTTTGTCCACCTTCTTTCGCTTCCATCTGTGATGGTTGATTAGCTCTTTGTCTTCCGATTTCTGGATTGTATTCTTGAAGTTCTCCTTCACCCCATTGCAACCTGGATCTCGTTAGCATTCAAATTCTGCAATACTAGCCACACACAAAGCTCTGATACCAACTTGATCTATTTAGGATCTAGGACAATTGCTTATAGAATGCTTAACATAAATGATCACTTAATTACAATGCTCAAATGAAAAAATTAACATAATATAAATGCCAAGATAATGAACTAAAAAGAAAGAGAGAAGATAAAGAGGAGACAAACGCATTTGATAACGGAGTTCATCCCTAAGGACTACGTCTCCGGGCCCCTCTCCAATGGAGTGACCGATCCGATTATACTCCAAAAACAGTTACAATTGCTTCAATGACTATCTCCTTCAAGCACAATAGCATAACGTTCCTCTGATGTGTGGAAATGTCTGCAAAATCTCCCGAGCATTCTCTCATTCTCACCACCTGGACTTGGAAAAACAAGGCCTACACCCCTCTTTTTATACATAAAATATGCCTAAATAGGCTTAACCTCCCAATTAAATGCATAACTCCCTTCTATAACTTGGATACAACTTCTTTTGTAATTCAGGACATCTTTTGTTGCAGTGGTTATGGTGGGTTTTGTTTGTTTATGGCTTATTTAGCCATTTGTTAGGGATTTGGCCTATATTATTACAACAAAACCAACCGCTGCCCATTATATATTAGAACTATCGCGTGGCACACCGGGGGCATTGGATTTTATTGGAACGGCCGGCGCAGGTTCAAACTGCCGGACCGTTTGTTTTAACAAGCAAATCTTCACCAAACATTTAACAAAACAAAACTTTCCCATATTTATGTTAAGGCCGAAATCGGCCGGTGCAACGGTGGGAGTGTCGGTTGGTCGCGCGATGATCACAGGTTCGAGCCCGTCTGCCATTTTAGCACTTCATTAAAAAACCCGAACACCAATGACCTGACACGTGTCAAAACATAATTCGCCTAAATCTGCCAACACATATGCTGACGAGGATAATTTGTACGCCGGATGGACTGTTGACGGGACCGCTGACCTAACGTACGGATGCCACGTGGCAGTCAATGATTGGTCCATGCAAGTGAGTCACTTGCCACATGTCAGGTCGAAATTCGTCCATATTGATTCCGTACAGTACTGACTGACACGTCAGCATGATGACGTCATCTTTTGTACCCTCAAGTCAATCGAACTTTGACTGCTTCTAACTCGAGCATATGATGTCAGATTTCGATGAAATGAACGCCATCGGAATTATCTCGACGAGCTCTTTGCGATGATGCCAATTCTATCAATTACTGAGATGATCATTTTTTTCACTTGTTGGACGCCCCTGAAGCCAGTTTGACTAGAAGTTTGACCGGCCGTAACTTGCACAAACGGAGTCCTTTTCGCCCCATTCAAGTTGCGTTGAAATCAGGACGTCGTTCTCTTTCTGATGGCGCTAAAATATGGAGCATTAGGAACACTTCAATTTTTACTAAAAAATTGTCCCCCAGATCACATGTAAATGTGTTTGATGAATTAATTATTGATTTTTTTGGTTATATAATTTTAGTGAATTTTGGAAAATGGAAATATTATTAAGTTATTTGTTACAGGAAAGTATATTATAATTGGGTAAAATTGGAATATAAATTGAAATTGTTTCCATTGGAATACAAACACATTTAATTATTTTTATTCTAAAATAGCATAAGGGAATGTTGAGCATTTTAAATTAGCATGAAATGTATTTTTTTGGAAAATAAGAGAATTACATTGCAAATAAAATGAAATTAAAATTTTGAAAAATATAAAAGAAGGTATAAAGGAAAAGAATGAGATTTTTATTTTCATTCTTGCATTTTTGGAAAAATGTTCTCAAAACCCTCTCCTTTGAAAATTTGAAAGTGGATGGATTAGGATTTTTTTTATGCAATGAGCTTGGAGATTGCATTTTATGGAGGAGATAATGAGGTGCTTACATTGTGTGAGTGATTTCATTTCTTGTTTTGGCTGCAAATTGAAGTCACATTTTTTGAAAAATCAAAATGAAAGATAAATATATTCTCTCTCTTAATTTCTTGCATTAATTTAGTGTGTTAATGCTATGCTCACACTTAAAGTAGCATATAGATTCCTTTGTAGATTGAAATTTAAGCAAATATAATAGATTTCAATTGTTTTGAAAAAATTTAAAATGCTCAACTTGTGCGCTTACTATGCCAAATTTTTTTAAATCCCTAAAATGTGAATTTTATTTCTTGAAATGGTTATTATGTTAGTTTAAATAGAGTCATTATCATACCTAGTTAGCTAATCACCTATCTAGAATCAACCTATTCACACCTACCTTAAGTTTACTTAGGAATTTTAGGATTTTTTCTCACTTCGTAGCATTGAGAGATGTGTCCTCATCACTTAAGTCACTTATTGCATGCATACTTGCCACTTGCTCATACACTTGTCAAGTGAGCTCACAAGTGTTGTAAATTTAGAGGGGTAGTCAATCATTGTATCCTACCTTCTCACCTCATCCACCTTGCCTATATATGCAAGGTTTCTCATTCTATTATACACTTTTCATATTATATTTATAGACATACTATTGTGCTCATTGTTTCACTTGTGGAAGGTTATCAATTTGAGCTCTTTGATCTTGGCATTCTCCAACATGGTATGAGAGCCATGGGAACACATTCCTTCCCACATCAAAATGACTCATGCACATAGCCCTATCAATAGATCACTAGGGAGCCAAATAGACATTGCCATTGCATCTAGAAGGCTCAAAAAATGAAAAAAATCTTTGTTTTGTCAATTTCAATAACTTTCATTTTTTTTAGATGTTTAATTTTCCTATATTTATTGTACTATAAAAATTCGTACGATATCATAAAAATATGTATGGTATTAAAAAAATATAGATTTTTTCTTTCATAGAAGGCAGTTTCACCCTCTACCCATTTGATTGTTTGGTCAAAATTTTGGTTTTCTTTGAAAATTCTAGCCTATTTTGACCTATTTGTAAGAAATTTATGTCTAATATCTATGCAAAGTTTTTGGTTCATCTGCTTGGTTCTCTATTTGAGGAATTAACTTTGCATCAATCAACCACCTCATAGGAAACTCACTTGGCATGATCATTGGTGTGCGTGCTCCTACAAATTGCCTCTTCCTTATCGCTTCTAGTTGCAACCTATATAGTCTTTATTGAAGGATCAACTTGAGGAGATTTTTTGATGGACTTGTTAACCTTTGATACAAACGTTAGAGATAAAAAGATCTATGGGAGACAATTAGTCCATGTAACAAAGAGACAGTGATTAGTCCAACAATTATTTTTTGATGGTTGTGAACCTTTATATTAGAGTAGTGACCATACACATTCGAGCATTCATATTAAGTCAACTTCAAAAATACTTATGACTCCTCCATTCTCTAACACAATCAATCCTCCCCTCCAAGAGGCTTCATAAAGACCTGGTATATATTGTTCTAGACTAAGGGCATCAACAAAGCCATAGATCAACTTGTTCACATCCCTTGTGACTTAGGAGCTTCTGATCACAAGGCCTAAGAAGTATAAGTTTATATTAGCCGCAATGACAGTTCACACATGCATGTTCAATTAGTAGATGTAATATCAAAAATAATTTGAAAATGGTTAAAAATTCAACGCTTATCTTGTGAACTTCATTAAAATCATTCATTCATTCTACATGTACGAACACAATACCCTCCAAATAGCTCCCCAAGAAGCAGTCAACTCTCCCATGCCCCTCCAACAGCCTACTCTTCCATATTATTGAATTAGGCTCCCACTAGTGTCTCTCAACGACACTCTGTAGGCATCTCAAATATGGCCAACATATGAAGGTTTATTTAAGACCTGATATTCTCCATCCATGGTTTACCAGTTCTCACACGACCTCCATTTAGACTCTCCTACAAGCCTCCACATGGTCTTCGTAAGGGTCGACTTCAACATCAGACTCGGTCAAACCCACTACGTGGACATTCAACTACTTCCAATTGGCTACCAAACATATTGGGATAGTCCAGTTATTTGCATGATCTCCACCCAAGCGACCAATCCATATCCAAGGCTTGTAATTTTCCCTTTAACTTGGGCTTCTCATTAAATTTTTAAATGTTGTCACCAATAAATTTTAGTTGGAATTTATATATAGGTTAATGGTTTTAATCTACTAGTGATTTATATTTGATCATTATCATTTACTATTAGCCTTCAATTTTTGCTAGCTATTAGTGGTTTGTTCTTAATCGTCAGGTTTGATCTGGTGCCAGATAACTTTTACATGTTTGTAAGGGAGTCGAGTGGGATAGGAAGGAGGGTTCCACTTTTGTATAACTCGTAAATAGGGCAGTGATTTTTCAAGTGTAATTAGTCAACAAGAAGTTGGTTCCATTATTGACATTTTAACTTTGAGACATTTTGAAAATTGTGTTGTTTAATATCATTTTTTTCTCTCCAAAGTCACCATTGTAAGAAAATTTTGATGGTGAAAACTTTCACCTCTATTATCAAAATTTCACAATTTTTTCTTTTAATTTCTATTATAATTTTACAAAGAATTTATTTTTGCATGTAAAACTAAGATTTAGATTTCCATTTTATCATAAAATTGTAAATATATATGGGAGATAAATGGAATATTTTAGCATCCAACCTTCATAATTTTTAATTTTTTTCACATTGTTCTAGGGGGGCTCTCTGAATCAAGGGGGAAATCTACCTTTGTTTATATTTTTTTAGTTTTTTGGTTCATGTGATCTTATATCTCACACTAAATCCCTTCCATTTGATTATTCTTCGTAATCCTCCTAACATATGGAAAATCAAATGTGGGATATTGTGGGACGAAAATGCATACAATAGAAGATTATCTTCAATGTCAAAGTGAAAAAATAAAGAAATTCTTGATCATGGTATTTCCTTACTTGATCATCTAATTCTCACACATGCAAAAACACCATCTAGTCTCACTAAAACATCTTGTGAGACACCATCATTTTGGGATGAATAATGTAGTCACATAGATTACATTAGGATCTCATCTCCCACAACACTTGCTACTACATTTGAATCTAGTGTGAATCATTCATGCATTCTCATGATTATTTGCATTAGGAAATTGCTATTGTCCTTCTAGATCCTCCACATTGGGATGTATATCTACCAAAAATAACATCATTATTTGTAGAATCCCACCTTTCATATTTGGATGACACTATTGAGGACATTCATCTTCTCTTTGATGTCAACTTCAATGAAGTTGCATCACCAATGCCATCTTTAGATATTTCTCTTGCCTCATGCACACCAACTTCTATCATGACAAATTATGCATTCATTCATGAGTTGACCTATCCAAATCAATCATAATCTATGTTGATATTCTCTATACCAGTATCAAATTCACATCGATTTTTTGTTG
Source organism: Sequoia sempervirens (assembly GCA_007258455.2). Taxonomy (NCBI): domain Eukaryota; kingdom Viridiplantae; phylum Streptophyta; class Pinopsida; order Cupressales; family Cupressaceae; genus Sequoia; species Sequoia sempervirens. The sequence continues at coordinate 70,544,367 of VDFB02379711.1, read as the reverse complement.
CTATACATCTATGGTCCCTATTCTTCAATTATATATGGTACTTGATCCATCTTATCAACATATGGCTCATGCCAACATTGTCTTGGAGATCTTTGAGCATCATTCAAAGGAATAATTTGCATCATTTTATTCTTGAGCATCATGTGCAACACTTAGAGACATTGATTCTACTTCCTACATATTCCTATCTAGAATGGGAAGTCATCTTGCACACATTTGTGGTGTTGTTTCTTCCCAAAAGGAGAAACTTTGTTTTACGATCATGGATCATCTTTAACATCCAATTTCAAGCATCTACCAACACTGCATATGTCATCTTGAGGGGAGGCTACATGGTTTCTCTTCTCCTATCAGTTTTAGGAGGAAACATTTACTCACATGGAGTTTATAACTTCACACTTTATTGGGGGGTCACATAGACCTCTCTTTTCTCTCCCATGGGAGAATATTTATTGTACATTGTGGTAGAAGTAGTCCTTGGAGATTCATCATGTTTCCTCCATATATCACTTATCTTCTTCACTTGTACATTTTATTTCATTGCATTTGTATCATTTCTCTTTTGGAGAGGAGTTTTATTTCCCATTAGGTTTTCTCCTTTTTTCTCCACATTATGAAAACTATGTACAATAGTACCTAACATGGCTTAGTAGTTGGGACTCATCATTAGTGCATAAAATACTCTCTAAATTGCACTTAAGGAGGGTTGATAGTGTAAATATAGTCATTATCATACCTAGTTAGCTAATCACCTTTTTTATGATTGACATGTTCACACCTAGTTTAAATTTACTTAGGACTTTTAGGATTTTGTCTCACTTCATGGCATTAAGACATGTGTCCTCTTAACTTGAGACACTTATTGTATGCATAATTTTTACTTGCTCACACACTTGTCAAGTGAGATCACAAGTGTTGCACATTTTGAGGGGTAGTCAGTAATTGTCTCCTACCTTCTCACCTCATCCATCTTGCCTATATATGCAAGGATTCTCATTGTATTATACACTCTTCATATTATATTGATAGACATACTATTATGTTCATTGTTTCACTTGTGGAAGGTTATCAATTTGAGCCCTCTAATCTTGGAATTCTCCAACATATTGTTCATTCTAGGATCAAAGGGACCCTATGTTTTATTTTTTGAATTTTTTAGCAATAAAAAAAAAACTCCCGTTAATGGAGTTTGAAGCTATTTTTTTGGTTTTTGGAGAAAATAATTTTGAAAGTTTGAATGCTAAAAGTAAATTTAGATGAATTAGAATGTGGTATTTTGTGTCCCCTTATTTTTTTTGGTTGTCATTGTATTGAAATCATATTCATTGTTTTATGCATGTGTGTGAAAATCAATCTTTCATCAATGGAGTTTTGAAGAATTCTATGGTTTTTGTGATAAAAATTAATTGGAAAATTTAACTATTTTGATTGAATTTAGTTGAATTATAATATGGTATTTTATGTATCCTTAGTATTTTTCTATTATGATTGAACTGAATTCATGTTGAAATTGTATTCCATACGTGTGCATCATTTTGTATGTCATGCCCAATTGGTAAAATTAGAGCATGAAGAGCCTAGGATTGAGGTATAGAGTTAGGGGGAGTGGCTCTACACTTTGTCCAAAGTATGAATGTGACTTTGTGGGAACAAAAGTGGTAGATTTGTAAATCAAGTGGAAATTGTGTGATTGGTTGAGCTACTAAGATTATATTGCCATCATAGTTTTCACACTTGCATATAATCAATATGAGTAACCAAGTGCATACCACATTTGTTTGGGTGGTAGATGCCACTTGAGTACTCTCTTTACCTTATTACGAGCTTATATACTTAGGTCTATAGTCATCTCTTTGCACTTCATGATGACACTCCTTAAAAATATAGAGCCACATACTTGACTCTAGTGAGACTCTAATTGCTCTCGTTAATACTAATAATTGTTATGCATAATATTTAATGATTTATTTATAATATATTATTATGTTTCAAGTGTTTATAATTGATTAATATTCATCGATGTTATGAATTTAATCCTTAATATAGTCAGATGGTAGACAAGAATATTGAAACATAGTAAGATTATGTGATCAAATATAATTACGCCGAAGGCGTCCCATGCTTAGTATTTGGGAGGCCTTTCTACGTCTGACGGTCTAAAATCGTGCATAGGCAATCACCTGCGACCAAATGCATCTGAGCGGTTCAATGTTTTTCCCCAGATGGCAAAGAGTTTAGTGCAGAAGGCAAAAAAATATCTGCAGAGCAGTTATTGCAGAGTCAGCCTCCTTGACAGCACGACAAAATGCGCCTTTCGGCGTGTCACTCATTGAGCTTTCCTGTGTTGAATGTCGCATTAACTCCTTCGAAAATATCTGCGCTCTTAATATCTGTGTTAGTTTGGGTACCTTATTTTTTATCAGTGGCATCAAGAGATGTTTGTGCAGAATCATGAGGTAAGGCGCATTTATGTTTCCCTTAATGGTTTCGCTTCCATTTTTTACTCCTCCTTCTGCCGCTAATGCTTTCTGCCCCTTAACTATGAACAAATTGAAGCAACAAGCAGCAACAGATACAACTTCGGGTTTCTTGAAAATTTCCTGTGACCTCTGCCCATTTTCTTCCATTCGCGTCATTGACAGATCGCACAATTGGCACAAAATCTCTAGGTAAGTCACTTCTGGTTTATCATTATCAAATTTTCTAGGTTTTTCCTTTTAAATGGTGCCAAAAATTGGTCTATGTGCTCTCAATCATAGTGCAGAGTAGAGCGTAGGGTCTGCAGGTACGCCCCATTTATATCTGCCTTATGTGCCTACATTTCTCATACTTAGGGCTTCTGAAAACCACAGTTTCCCCCAACCCATTACGATTTAGGATTATATAATGAAAAAGCATATTAGAAAGCAAATTTTTGTTATATGATGTAGTTGCAAATGCCCTGGTAGAAGCGTATGAAAATCTTAAGGTTCTCAAGGAGCTCAAGTTGTGTAAAATACCACCATGCCCTTCTGCTTTCTCACTCTCTACGGAGATTTTGTACCTCAGATCGCTCACATGCCTTTCAGTTTGTCACTTCTCCGTCTTGTAAGTGTTATTTATTTACCTTATTTATGCAAACAGACCAGTTTTGGGTTTCCGTTTGAAGTTTCCAAAAGTTTTTCCTCTTGTTTTTAGTAGTTATCAGGAATATTAGTTTATTACATTCCACCTATATTGTAGAAAAATCTACAAGAAGAAATGGATTGATTTTCCAATATTCCAACCATTGAAGTCATGTATGAAACCACTATGTAAGAGAACATGGATCTTGTAATATTTATATAGGTTGAAACCTCCGACTAGTCCCTGTTTTAATACTCCAAATCTTACTTCAGAAGGAAAACACATATTTAGGATGTGTTGGAATAGCTTCCAGGGACTAGTTTTAGTTTCTGTCTAAGTCATTTGCAGAAGTTTTTCCTCCTGTTTTTGGTAGTTATCAGAAATATTATTTTCAAAAAATCCACCTATAAAGTTGTAATATTTGAAAAGAGAAGCATATTGATTCTCCAACGGTCCAGCCTTTGAAGAAGTCATGTATGAAACTAATGTAAGAAAAATTGGATATGTAACATTCATGTAGGTACTCCAGACTACCAGATGAAAACATTAATTCATGGTCACAAATACCACGAAGACTTTAATATGTCTCATCTTGTGATACTTTTCTGGGTGTAGATTGACAACTAAATAAATAAAAAGTCCTTGGTGTGCAGTTTAATAGTTTAGAAAGACATTACCAAAGTTTTAACCATATTCAAAGCCCTCTGATATTGTCAAAACGTCTAGGAATACTAAACCAGATACACTTTCTATGCAGCCAGAAAAAAGGCCACTTAAAAACCCACCAAAATTTTTTTGGTGTTACATGTGAAGGCCAGCAATGATGTTGGAAGTTCCCAGATGGAGAGAATGTGTGATGCTATAAGGCTGCATTGCAGGTAATTTTTCTCACCAATTTGCTCATTTTCTAGAAAATTAGATTCTACTGTGTACAATTTGGGTTTTGTAACCTTGTTTATATCTGGTGCAATTTTGCTCTTCTTGACTGGGCTCACTATGGCAGGAACTGTGGTGGGAATAGTGCTTTTGACACCTCTTTTGATTTTGTTCAATCCCATAAATTGATACATGTGGAAACAGTGCTCTTTGTGGCAGCTGCAGGTCTGTTTTCTGCAGGGAGGTTTGGTCTTGCAGTGTTTTTTGTTCTTTCATGGCTGTATACTTATCTTAAGGGAAGGCACCTCCTGGTTCTGATCAAATAGACTATGCACGAATGAGGATTGTTGATACTGCAAGCCATGTGAAGGAGTATGCTAGGGAATATGGTGAGTATTTGCAGGGCATATTACAGGATGCTGGACCTGGAGCTTAATAAGTGAGATGTTTGTTGCATTACAAATAGTCCTTGTGACATGGTCTCTCAGGGAGAATTTGAATCTTTGTGTGTTATGATCCAACTGTCGTATCTGTTAGTGGAGGTGGAAAGGTGTTTTGTTGGTGTTAACTCTGTTTGGAAATATTTACCTTCATTTATGATGTTATGTTAATCTTAGTTATCATTATTGTTATGGTGTCTTAAAAAGTATGGATCATTAAGCTTAGATCAGAGCGTTGTTTTGAATTTCTCCATTTCAATGAGATTTCTTGTGAGATGGGTTGATGGTAAGAATTTTTAATGCTATTAATGTAATTTCTGAGTTAAATAGTTTAGCTTTGATTGAGATTTCTAGGCTGAGAGTTGAGGTTTTGTGGATTAGTTGTAAAGCCCTGCTTCTGGCGTACATTCCTATTGAAAGAATGCAATGGAAACCAGCCCTGTCATTAGGCAATTATTTTCATTCAAATATTCTGAATGTTCATACAACAGTATATCTGCTCAAGAACCTTGAGAAGATACATTTATTTTTTGAATGGCTAAACAATAATCTATGGAGAAAATAGAGAATACCTCTGATATCATCATCATTATCACTATTACGGCTAAATTTAGGCTGTAAGTGTTTCTTTGCGCTACAGGCATAGCTCTCATATCTAATGATATAAGGAGGATTGTTGGTGCAGTGAAAGTAGGGAGGAGATAAGTATAGACCATACACAGTCCATTAAACATGGCATATTGAGTAGTACCAGAACCACCATTTTGGAATTTTCTGCATCAAATATAAAAATGAAAAAAACACAGTTCTATTCCCCACACTATTCTTCTGTAACAGCTTCTATTGTTTGTCAATGTTGATAATAAATTCTTCAATGACATGAAAGCTCAATTACAATCTATCATAGAAATAGAAAAAGTAGAGATTCATATTTGTTATAAATTAACAATAACCATATATTTGCCTTGTTTTAATATTGTGGTGTATGCACAATATTCACATCATGGTGAGGTTGGGCAGCCACACACATTTCAACATGAGTAAACTAACCATATAGATAAAGTGGTCTACTTGACATGAAGAAACATGAGAATTGGAAGAAAATTGCAAATAAAAAAGGGATTTACATGGATGGAAAATTGAATTGAGGCTGTAGTTAATGGAGGACAGTCATTAGTCTTTCGGAGAGTGACTGTACAACAAGGAAAACTATCTCAGAGGATAACAACATTCACACAAGGCAGCCACCAACAAGAAGGATAGCAAGGGTTTGAATGTAATGAATATCAAGACAATTTAAAGGTCTCAGGTATAGATCACAATCATAATGTATAAAAGACAGTCAACCATGATAAATATGTAACAGCCAAAGACAAATGAACATAGAACAAGAATACCCATATCATTGAGTGTATTGTGTTTTATCGAAACAATCTAATATTTATTTATATAGATCCAGAGTGTAGTGTCACATTATCTGACAGTGCTTGGCCAATGATTCAATTGCCTAGTGAAAATTAACACAATTGGTTTATCTTCAAAGCCCAAAAATAGCAAACCCCAGAGTAATTATGTAGTGGGTGCTCATAATTCTTTCTTTGTAGTTCTCGTAGTTGTAAAATATATTACCTAAATTTAATAAATAACTTTCCTATATTTTTCATTATCAACTAAATGTCCTCTAACCATATGCCCACAAATCATTTTTCGATTTTCAGTGTCCCAGAAATGTCATGAAGTGAAGATTCTTTCGGGAACACCTAACAGATCAGAAGAATAGATGCATATGCATCTGCTATGCATATTGCTTTCTTGAAGTTAATACGTATTGTCCAGCTCGCTCACTGCATTAGGGAACTCTGCCCATTTTTTCTCATTTGCATCATTCAAAGCACAACACAATTTGTGCATAATATTGAGGTAAGTCACAAGGTATGGACATCCTATTATTTATTAGATCTTTGTTTGTTCCACCATTAAATTTTTCAATGGGAAGGGTATTTATAGGTTTGGTTTCCCAATTCACTTAACTTCCCATTTCTGGAGACTTTGCAACTTGGTTCAATCATGTATATACTCAACTCTTTTTAGAAAAATATTATAGGTTGCATATGTATGAATTATAATTGTTATTATCTTACTTCATTTGTTTTTAAGAAAAAAAATTGCATTTCATTGTTTGGATCATGTCTCTTGTATTTATGCAGCTGACAGTTCAATGCTTGGGTTTGAATTTTAACAAGAAACCCATGTACCCAAGATCTTTTTCAAGAAATTTTTTCAATAATAATTAGAACTCAAATGGGTTGTCTGAAAATCACAGACCCCAAACATCCAATAAATTAATTGGAATAGAGTGAAATTCCAACCTGAATCTGAGTTATTCAAAATTATAATCCTCAAATGCCTAACAATTAGTTTTGTTTTTTTTCTTTCTATCTTTATTTCAATCATAATTAGAACCCAAATGGTCTATATGAAGCTATCTGGAAATTTATATATGATTTATTAGTTCATTAATGGTGAGCTAAATCACCTTTGGATTACCATGATTAGCATTTAGTTTATTTTGATATTTGTAACTTTCATTAAATTTTTCTTTTTCGTATTTGACTCTGTGTTTTGCAGTTCACTTTGAAAACACCATGTTTAAGATAGGGGACTTTCTTTTTACGTTTGGGTTTTAGGTTGTCAGTCTTAAAGTTATCGGTCAGGCATAGAAAGCTTGGATCAAAATTCAAAAATTGAAGACCCTGCAACTTGTAGCAAAAAATATTTCAGCTATTGGGCCTTCAATTCAAACGATTTAGGTAAACTATAATTTCTAGAGGTATAAATTTTTTATTGTATTGTGATTTACAAGGCCAAACATGGCGTGCTGGACAACAAACCCTGCAACTATGTTTTCCTGAATTGCTGCTCTTTTTCTATATAATTTGATAATGAAATCATCTATTTCTCCACCAAGAACAATTCTTGAGCTGCTGCTACAAAAATACAAAGCTCAATAATACATGATTTATAGATTGTTGTCATCCCTTGTACATATCGCGATCATTACAATAGAAAACTATTTTATAGTTGTATTCATATTAACATTACATGTTATTGCCAAGCACACATTATTTCATATAATTTCTTATACCTATATTCTAGAAAATTTTATGTCCTCCCATGATTTGTTATGTTTTTATCTAATGAATTTACAAAGTATTGTATGGTACAATATATTTTGCACATCTTAAAAGCTCATGGACATGAAGAATTCTTGCAGGATGCATTGAATTGCAATTGAAACTTGGAAACTTTGAATTTATGAGCAATTCTTGATAGTTTATACTGTATGTTATCAGAGGTAGATTATTTTCTGTTTCCTGAATTGTTTTTATTACTTTTTATCTGCAAGTGAAAGATATACATCAGGCAAATAAATGCAAAGTCAAATGTAAAGTCATTCCTACGAAGTTTTCTAGACCAAAGGAAATTGTTCCTATTTGTTCAAAAAAAGTGGTAAGTATCAAACTTTGTGAAATATGTACTTTTATTTTTTGTGAACTAATTTTTATTCATAGTTTTGAGGATGTATTTGTACTGTCCTATGTTGAAATTTAAAACAGGGTATTTTCAAGCTATTTGCTTTTCTCTAAAGCTTCCAAGATAAGTAAACTAGCGTATCTTTCCTATAGTGACTCTCTCTTTCTTCAAATAACAGCCACATATTTGCATGAATAGTGGAAATGGCAGAGTGCTAGGTGAGTTAATATTTTTCTTACCTACTTGTTTACAATCTACTGTACTGATGAAGTAGCTAAGCACAAATATTCATTGTTACAGGTTTCTGAGAAAACAACCAGATCATGCTGTGCTTCTAATGGCAATATTCCTTACTTTCAAACCTATGCCAAAGAGGCCCTCATAGTCCAAATTGAAGACTATGAACAATGCTATTACATTTGAGATATTCAACAATGTTCATTTTAATCGGAAAAGGTCTGCCAATTTTCCAAATAAAGTCACAAAAAAAGGATATCTTTTCTATACTGTAGCACAGTTTACGATTAACAGGTCACACAGACAAGAAGGCACTCAAATGCCAAATGTAATGCATAATGATAATCTGGACAGTCTAATTAGATTAACTGATATTCTTTTTATGATTGTGCAAGACCAAGACCATTCATATCTTAAACTTAATCTTAATGCATTCTCAAAATTGTACTTTCTATTATCACTTTCAAACTATGACTAAATTCTCTTCGGCGTCCCCATTGCACCCCACAGGTGCGATTGCTAGTTATGTTATTTACACAATTTGATTCACATTAAAGGAAGCACATGAAAGAATAAACAATCCAATCATTTTATGTGTGGAATTTTTGAAGGAAAAAGCTACTAGCAAAAGGAAATTAACAAAAAAGATGGGCGAGAGAGGGAGCACAGGCGGAAGCGGGAGAGGGGTTTCAAATCATCAGGGTGAGAGCTTTGGTTCAAAGGATGATGATGGCAATGTCGATGGAGCTTTTGCTTCCATCAAAGGGTATCTCAGTATGAGGCTCCTGTAGACTTGCTCGTTGCGTCCCTTCTTTTTCTGTGTGGAGGGTGCGCTAGGGTTTTGTCAGGAGCTAGAGGTGCTATTGAAGATGAGGAAAATGTTATAGCTAGGGAAGATGCTACTGCGAGAGGTGACATTCTTGTTGAGGTTGGTTTTGAGCTTTCTTGTTCCGCTCTTTTCCCTATGTCTGGAAAATTTGTTCATTAGCCCCCTATTTTGGATGGTGGATGGGAACCTCTATTCTCGGATCAACGATAGTAGTTGGAATTGGTTGTAGTGGCTATGTTGCTAGAGTTGTATAGAAGCTCATTATGGTGCACTAGTTCTAGTTGGGTTTTGTGCCCTCCTTGCTCCCTCACTTTTAGTGGCTGAGGGGAGTATTGGAGTATTCTTTTTAGGTTAGATATGTGTGGGATTCCTTTTGGATTCAACTCAGGTGTTATGGCCTGAGTGATGGTGCTTAAGGGATAGGATGTCTGATGCCTAGTCTTGGAGGCTTTATTTCTTGCTAGGTTTTGGCGATGCTTTGGTAGGCTTACCCCTAATGGAGATTCTTCTCTCCCATGCCTTTTTAATTGAGGCCTTTCATGGGTTTTTATTAGAGTAGCTGGTCCATTGTCTATGGATTTGGATCATGGAGGATGTTGTTTTGCTGTAGGACTATTTTTTGGTAGGCTTCTTTATGACCATGCTGGTTTTCCCAAATAATTTTGGGTCAGATTTCCTTAAAGGGAACTTTTTCTACCCTTTCACTTGGTATTTTGTTGTTGGGCTGGTTTTTGGGGGGTTTCTGCAAGACTGTGTTGACGGACCTAGTGGCTTTTGGTTTTGAGGAGAAGTCTATTCTTGTGGGTGATGATGGGGTTTTGTCTACTCAGGTTAATGGTTACCATAAGAGGGCTTTAGCTGCTCTTACCATGACTTCTTCTCCTACTTCTATGGAGGTAGAGATTTCTCTTATTGAGGTGGAGATTTTTCTTGTGGGAGAGGTTGGGGTTTTGTACCTTTTTCAGAAGGCTTCTTTTCCTACTTCTATTGAGGTGGAGACAATTTTTGCAAGAGAGGTTGGAAGTTGTTGCAAGGGGGATTTTGATGCTCTTATTTCAGATTTTAATCCTTTTTCTCCTATTGAGGTGGAGATTAAGGATGGTGATGGGATCTTGTATCTGCATCAAATAGTAGCGATTGAATTTTTTTACTCTACCGAAGGCCCTCACTTGTCTTGGCTTAGGATTGTTGTTTTTCTGAGCAAGTTTATTTTGTGGTTGTGGCTTTAGTATTGTAGCAGTTGGGTTTCCATTTTTTAGCTTCTTTTAGGCTATTTTTGTTTAGCTATTGGTTGGCTATGTTCTCTCCCTAGGGATTGTTTTTTTATAAGGTCCTTGGTCCCTTCAAAACTTGTTGGTTTGGACCCGTTGTGGTCTTTTGAATAGGGACTTGAGGCCCTTAAAAATCTATTTTTCCCCTAATAAAAAATAATTGTATTATTTAAGAAAAATACATCCTTGATAGAATATATTTATTTCACACAGTCTAAATCTATTGACTAATAGATTACAATCTCCAAGGACCTCACACCTTAGGATATAACACATCAAATAAAGCTGACTATATCAAACCTTGGTTCATCTATAAAGCATATATTTATTTATTTTAATGGAATAACAATTATCTAGTTATCGAGATCACCTATTGGTGTAACGGTGAGTCATTTACGGTGCAACCAAGGTTCAAATCCCCGCCTAGCCTACTAGCAGAAATACCGCTACAAGTCCCACATTATGCTTAGAGGAATTGTGGAGGCTGATCTTGGAGGACATATAGGTGATCTTGGCGGACGTGGTGACTAAGCATGCTTGTTCTTCTAGGTGTGTGCTGCTCATGGATCTAGTTTCCTGGTGGTGTGTGTTGCTCGTGGACTGCTGTCAGACCCACATGGGTTTTTCATGCCTAGTGGTGTGTGTTGCTTTTGGACTGCTATTGGACCCACATAGGTTTCTCATGCCTATCAGTTTTGGGTCGAACCCTCATGAGTCTTTCATGCTTAGAGGTTCTATGCGGTTGGTCTTAGAGCGATAAGGTTAAGACGACTCAAGGTGTAAGGGTGTTGCGCATCGTATATTTCTGAGGATGAGGCCCCTCAACAATGTGGTCTCATTGGTTCATAGCTCCAGTCAAAAGCATTAAGGGTGCTGCCCCTTAGCAGTGTTTACCAATAAAAACAAAAAATTATCTAGTTATCTAACTACCAAATATAATAGAAATAGTCATTCAACCATCTCATTGAAGTACAATGATGTTAGCATGAAAATATCGCATGTAACATAATCTCTCCATATGAATTACCACCACCCATCATCACTAATAAAGGGATATTGATAGACATTTCATGAACCATGTACATGTCCTCTTGAACTACAACCAAATAGTATCTATGGCTTATTAGTAGAGACAAATGCCTAGTTGATCCTAGATAGTTATATCACAAATGCACATCCCCTTGAACATCACCATTCCTCTAAGAATCATTGCATGTACTCCTAAAAAACTACAAATGATCCTACACTATCATACACACTACAAATGCCATGCCTATAATTATGTGGTTGTGGGTTCTCCTCAAAATGAATTTCAATTGGGAATATAACAATATTGGAATGAGTAACTATCCATTATAAACTATAAAACTTAAAACTCGTCACAAACTTCTACAACTTATTACAACTATTTACCTATCTATAACAAGATAACTGCCAACATGAACATTTATGAAAGTTCATCACCTTCCACCATTATGAAACACATCAAAAACTATCTATGGCTAAATAGAACACTAAATTTCCAAGATTATCTCTCTTTCTATCCATTGTAGGAGAATTATATACTAGATAAATTACACTCTATGAATCATAATTCAATAACTTTTAAAAACCAATATTGTTACCTAGTCTCTGTAACAACACAACTTATTTACAATCATATGGTGCTGCCATTTAATTTTATTTAATAGTGTACAATATATATTTGTATCTATTTCCACTTAATCATCCAACTCACTACTATTTCAAATAGATTAAAAACATAACCACTTGATATATAGTTATCCAAATCTCTATCCCAATCAAATTCAATAGTCTCCCATAAGTTCAACACCTTGACCATATTATTAGTGGCATTATAACATAAATATTAGTTTATAGTTCCTTTAAAGTATATACAAAATCTCTTCACCTACATTTGGTGCTCTTTACAAAGATTTGGCATGATTCTACTTATAACTCCCCTTGCTCAAGTAATGTTTACACCTCATATATATTAATGCATAAATAGAGCCAACAATTACAATTACATACAAATTTTTTTTATGTCCCTCAAAATCTCCTTAGATTTAGGGAATTGTTCTAGGCTCAACTTAGTGGCTATTGGTAAAGGAATACTTATAGGATTGTAATCATGCATGTTGAACCATTATAGGATTGTCTCAAGATACTTCCTTTAGTTTAACCACAACTTCTTATTATCCATATTTCTTTGTATTTCTATACCAAGGATGTATCTTACAACACCTATATATTTCATCTAAAACTTACAATCCAACTAAGCCTTGAGTTATCTAATAAACACTTCATTATTACTAATTATTAGCATATCATCAACATGTAAAACTATGATTAACTCAACTTGACTCCTTGCAAAACCCAATTCTAATGCATATGGATCAAATTTTTGATACCACATACATGGTGACTACTTTGATCCATATAAAGACATTTTTAATTTACAAACCAAATATTCTATACCCTTTATCTAAAATTCTTTAGGTTCAACAATATAGATTTCCTCATCTAAGTCTTCATACAATAATGTTGTATCAAAATTAATTTTGATCACTTAAAACTCAAAAGATGTAGCTATATAAAACAACATCCTAACAAGATTAAGTATAGATACAAGAGAAAATATCTCACTAAATTATATTCCTTCTACCTTGGAATAACCCATTGCACAAACTTTCCTTGTACCTTTCTAATATTTTTTCTACTCTAAATTTATTCTTGTACACCCACTTGCAACCAATTGGTTCCTTACCTTCAACTAAATCAACCAAGTCCCAAGTCTTTTTTTTTGTAGTGCTTCCATCTCCTCTTTCATGGATTTTATTCAAGAATTGTTCTCCTTGAAAGAGAGATTTTATCCTATTAGTTCATCATTGGTACAAGTTAGGGGGAAAATATATTATAATTCTAATTGAGTATACCTTTTTGGTAACTTCTATTGTCTTTTATTCCTTCTAACAATTGATATCAATGGAGAAATTATTGCAATACATCTGTGTTGGCCTTACCATTGCACCAAAAGGTCGACCTGCCAATGCCCGATACAAGCTTCAAATAAGATCCACAAGAAACAGTTAAATCATGTCACAAACCCAAGCGTCGTGTTGGACAAGGAAGACCAAGGGACGCACCATCTTGCAACAATCCCCCAAAACAGGTGAGGAGTTTGAACCTATGACCTCTACTTTGATACCAATTGTTGGCCTTGTTGTTGCATCAAAAGGTTGACTTGTCAATGCCCAATACAAGCTTCAGCTAAGATCCATAAGAGATGGTTAAACCATGTCACAAACCCAAGTGTCATGCTGGACAAGGAAGACCAAGGGACACACCATCTTGCAACAATCTGCACCTTATTGTTCCCCAAAGATTGCACAAGATGTGATTGCTTCCTCTCTATCCAAAATATCATTTCCACTTAGTGAGGACACATGTCTCAACTTCACGAGGTGAGACAAAAATCTAAAGTAGGCTAAGTAAACTAAAGCAAATGTGAATAGGTCAAACTAAAAGGTAATGACAAATAACTAGTTATCTAATGACACTATTTACACAAACACCCCCTTGAGTGCAACACATGGAGTAATGTATGTGTAGGCATTGGAAATTGTCCTAGGCCCCCAATGACAAATTTCCACTAATGTTCATCTAAACTAATTAAATAATCGTATTATTTAATTAGATTAACCTCTTTCCTCTAAGTTCATTTTTCTTCTTATATCCATATAATTAAATTCTAACTTTTTGCTAAGGTTAATTAATTAACTCCTTTTGATTAAATAATTTTATTTGATTATTTGATCTTCAATCTTGTTTATAATTTTTTTTAATTTATTTAATTACCTAATTTATGAATTCTTCTATAGTTAAATAAATATTTTTATTTATTTAATTATTCATGTGGGTGCAAATAAATTATTTTTATTTATTTATTCCACTTACCTTATTAATTCTTCAATCTTTTCATTTTCACTCATCAATCAACTTTCCTCCATTTTAGAATCTAAATCTTTTCTAAATCATTAACTTTCCTCCATTTTAGAAATATCTTTAGTTAACTAAGTGCAAAATTAGAAACTTCACATGCACCATTTTCCACCATTTTAATTAGATAACTCATCATTATCTCTTCTTCAATTAAAATGGCAACTTTCCCATTCTTTCCCATGATCTCATCCATTGATTTTCTCTCCAGTCCTGATCATCAATCAAGCTTGCATCTTCTATACATTCAACCCTCATCCTCTTTTCAGCCTAACCACAAACTTCAAAATATTGTAATCATTATTATCTTGAGTTTATTGTGATTTGTGTACAACAAATTCTGTGAGCAACAAAAAATATTTTACAAATCAAGATTGAGAAGAACAATGGAGGTAAATTGATAAGGGTGCTAGAAGGTATAACATTTGCTTGTTTTCTTTATATTTATTACATTCTTTTATCATACTTTAGTGGTAGATTAGAATCATTTTCCTTAAATCCTATGGTTTTCATGGTTGCTATTTTATGATTTAAGCTTTGATTAATATTTATATTCTTACATTTGATGAATCAGATGTGAAATTACTAACAAATTTTGTGAGAAAATTGAAATTTTGGAGTTACAAGTTCTGTGACACATTTGTAGATTTCTGCAACACAACTACAAATATCTGTGATGAATTTGCTAGTTCTATGACGTAATTTCTTGGGATTAAAATTTTGTAAGTTTTATCTAATGATTGTTATTTTTGGTCATGACAAGTGATTAAGACTTGGTTACTTGGACTTATAACTTTGAGTTTGTCTTTTATGTGTTATGTTTTCTATTCATTTTGGTTGTTTTGAAGTTACAGGTTTTCATGACACATCTGTGAGAATCTTGCACCGCAATCATTTTTGGAATGTATCTATGAGACTCTTGCACCATAATCATTTCTGCAATGCATCTGTGAGATTATTCACTGCAATTGTTTTTGCGATGAATTTGATGGGTTTTGTGCCACAACTTTTTTTGTGATGCAATTTCAAATTTTTGCATTGCATCTACCTAGTAAATTAGAAAGGTAAAAAAGTTCCAAGTTTATATTTATGTTTGCATTTAAATTTAGCTCAATGGGGGATTTTTGTTACTAATTTATCTATGTAGTTGTCTAGGCTCTCATTTTGAAAAGAATTAACAACAAAAGAATTTTAACTTGTTTGTTGTAGGACGTTGAGAGAGTTGATCTTAAAACTACTAATAATTATGTTGTAGGGTGTGGGTCAAAGATTAAATCAACAAAACCTTGTGTGTCTGTGATTTTATTAGTTAGCTCACATTTCATTTTCTAAGGTTAAAGAAAATTTGTTTTCCATGTCTTGTGTGCTTGCACACTTTGTGTTATCCTAGGATATTGTGTGTGTATCCTCTCCCTTCACACACTTGTGCAATCTTGGGTGTAAGAGAAACACACAAAAGCCTCTTTTTTATTTTCAGTAGGAGTATTGCCTAGGGATTTCATCACCCTAGGGTTCAACCTCAACCATATTTCTTGGTGGGGTATAAAAAGGGAGAGAAAAAATTATACCCCAAGGAGTGGCTAGTGTCATTCAAAGTTTAGCCATGAGACCCTCAGTCCATTGAGACTTGATTTGGTGATGAGAGTGGGAGTGGGCCTTCCAGTTCTTAGGTTGTTATAGATGAGCTTTCTGTTCATGGTTGTCCCCCATTGAGAACCTTTGTTAATTAGAAGCCTAGGAGCCTTTGGTCATTGCTTGGTGTCGTGTTGGGTACAATATCATTCCTAAAGATACTCACCACTGACTCCCTTGAGTAGAGATATAAATCCTTGGGTTTGGCTTTTCTAGCTCTTAAGGAGAGAGGAAAGGTGAGCCTATTGCTTTATTGGGCTTATGCCACTTGTAAACACTTAAAAATTTCCTAAATGATACTACACACTTGAATTTGATCATTAAATTTATTGCATCCTAAAATTCATCCTCTTTTCACCTATTTCATTAAATTAACCTAGTTATTTAATTAAATGCTTCATTTTCGTCTATTGATCTAATTAATCTAATTAGGTTAATTCCTACCCTCTCACACTAACATTTCATCTACTTTGATTAAATAATGCAAATTATTTAATTTAAACCCCTCCCTTTATCTCTTCTCATTTAATTATTAAATTTAAATCATTTAATTAAATGCCACTCACCTCCTTTCATTAAATAAATCATTAAAAGTGCTACCACAATAGTGGTTTACACTTTCTGGGAGATCCTGATTTTTGCTGAAATCACATATTTTTAGAAAATATAATGATTTAAGCCTTGAAAATTTCCATTTAAAAGATTCCAATTGAATAGGCTTTGATCAAACCACCTTAGACCAAGCCCCCTTGGATAGAACCCTGCTAGTTTTAAACCATGCTTATAACAAAGTCTCTTTTACACCTATCAAAATGCTGATAAAAACACCACTTTTGATTTACCTTTTGGGGGATCAAATGAATTCATTTAAATTTTATTTTCTTGTAAGTATGTAGTCCTTATTATAAGCTTCCAAAAAAGTATAATTTTAATTAGATTTAATTAGATTATTATATTTATTTTTTATTTCTTGTGAATGTAGGTTTTTCACCGAAAATCAAGCTCTATGTTCTACACATGTGGAAAAATAGAAGATTATCAAAGAATATTTTTTAAAAATATTAGTGCACTAGATATTGGAGTCCTTAATCCAACAAAAATAAATAAATTGAATTTTGATACATACAAAAAGAGTTACACATTATACGGTCACGCTATGTCTAAATTGTAATTCGTTTGACTTCAAAACTTGATTAAAGAAAAAATATTCAATAAAAAACTATCTAACCAAGTGGAAGCACTAGATATCAGAGCTAAAAATCTAAATTTGAAAGAATTAGAATTTTATCTTTCATGGAAAATAAGTTGTGTGTTAGATGATGAGTGTCACTTTTTAAAAATGTTGTTTTCTAAAAAAAATTAATTTTCGAGGGAGATGGAAAAAGAAGTGCAATATGATTCCAAAAATTTTGAAAAAAAATATATTTAGAATCTACAGAAAAAATTTCACAAAACTCTAGTTTGCATCATCTTTAAATTCTTCATGATTTGGCCTCTATAGGTGCCTGAAAGTGAAGATTTAGTTAAAAAAAATTATTTCATTATCCAGTTTGGCAAAAAATTGTAAACCACTATTGTGGGATCACCAAATTTAATGAATATCCTCACATTCCTCATCTTTTACATTCAAATTTAGTTTTAATTACTAAATTGCTAATTTCCCCTCCAATCCACTTGCATAG
Source organism: Sequoia sempervirens (assembly GCA_007258455.2). Classification (NCBI taxonomy): domain Eukaryota; kingdom Viridiplantae; phylum Streptophyta; class Pinopsida; order Cupressales; family Cupressaceae; genus Sequoia; species Sequoia sempervirens. The sequence continues at coordinate 70,526,759 of VDFB02379711.1, read as the reverse complement.
GGAATATTCCAAAGGAATATTCTTCTAATTGGCTCCAAAAATGGAATATTCTTCCCTAACAAACTTTGAAAGTTGTTACAAAGTGTGTTTGTTTGAATCATTCTTATCCCTTGATCTTTCCTTGATCCATGTGATCTTTGATTCTCATCCATTAATGAGAATCCTTGATCCATGTTTCACCCTCCTTTTCATCTTGACCATTGATTGACCAAAATAATCTGAGCGCTTGATTCTTCATTTTCTCTTCTATAAATACATCACCATTTGGAGAGAAATGGATCCATCTTTTGATAGCAAAGTTATGTTGTTAAAATTCATACTCACTTGCATCCATATTGGGAATTTGTTAGCATTTTAGATTAATCTTCATTTATATTAGCTTAAGCGTCCATTAATGGCTTCCATCTTAGTTTAGTTTGCATCCATTTTAGCATAGTTTGCATCCATGGCTTGCATTTTTTAACTTTGTTTCCTTTTAGCATAGATTGCATCAATTTTATCAAGCATCTTAACATTTAGAAATCATATTCATCATGTTAAACTAGTTTTATATCATGTTTCACACATATCTCATTAGTTTCATCGATTTTCTTCAATAAAACCGATTGGAACAAGCTCATATTATCCAAGGGATTCAGAAAGGGTTGCCATTCCACATCAATGCACCACCACTCCCCTGATGGGATAAGATTTGAGGTCTCATAATAGATTTACATTATGTTTTCATGTTCTTCATGTTATTTTAATGGGGTCTTAATCTTTGAAATTTCAATTATCTCATTGGGATCATTGCTTAGGGGATTAAATAGGGTTTAAATTCATTTGGAAGTTCTATCATATTTAGTTCACACTATGAAATTGGTCACACTACTAAACCTCTAGTTATTTTCTCTTGAAAGAGAGGTATTTCACACCAATCTTGGGGTATTTGGGTGAGCTACACCAAGTATACAAACCTATCTGAATAATTAGGTTGTGCTTGTTTTCAACTATTTACAATTGTATTATACCAGTGAGACCATTGGCCTTTTTGGCCTTAAGCCTTTACTCCCTAAATTCAAGAGTCAAATAGCCATTCCATTTTCTAAGTGCTTTTTGAATGTATTCTACCATAAAATTGAAAAACCCAACATGAAAAACCACTTAAAACACCCAACTTCTAGAAAACCAACCAAAATCATGCATTTTCCATCCTATTATGCAATTGTTAGTTTCTCTAACGCATTTGCAATTTTTTATAATGCATCTGCTTAGGAAAACCTAGAAAAGCTAGAGTCACACATATGATGTCCTGTAGCACATGTACAAAAATCGTGTCATGCAATTTCCAATTTCTATAATGAATTTTCCATTTTGTCTTGCAATTGTATTCTACACACAACTGCATTATGTCACACAACTGCATTCTGCCACACAATTGCATTCTACCACACAACTATCTTTTTGTGGCACATTTGAACCTTTATCTCATGCATTTGTTATATTCCATTTGAAGCTTTACATATTGCATCTAAAAAATTTCCTAACACATTTGTTTACATTGAGAAATTAGGGAACTTATCCTTGGGAATCCAACATCATAACCATCAACCTTTACATTTCAATCAAGAAACTGGCTAGATCTTGATCATACCAAAATTATCCTTTGATTATATTGATCTCACACTCTTTCATCATCCTATCAATAGTTGGGCCTAAAACTCATCAGTCAAGTTTAGGTTCAACTTTTATCAACCATCATCTTAATCTTTGTCTTTTTGAGGTCTAGACATTTCTTTTGATTACATTGGTCTGTCATTATTTGTCAAGTATTCTTTAAAATTAAAAAAAACTCCAAAAACCTAGCACAAGTTCATTTACAATCATCCTTATAGGCATAAAATCCAAAGACACCACATCATTTAGCATAGGTGCATGCCTTATTAAACCCACAAAAATACAAAAAATAACATTTTTTTAGCATATCAAGTCTTGTATGGTTGAAACAAGGTCACAAAACAAGAGAAAATTAAATGGATCCTACAATAGACCCTATTTTTATCCCACTAGCACAAGGCAATTTGAGACATCCTCAAGTTCGTAGCCCATACCCCAACCAAGATATGCTTATCCCTTCATAACGATGAGTTTACTTTGACTTATGTTAAAAAAGGTTTTACCCATAAGCAACTTGACGAGGCCTCATAAGATGCTAAGTTTATGGAAATGATAGAAGCAGTCTTAGTGAAAGATCCCACCAGATATATTTGAAAACTTGCATGAGAGGGAGCTAGGCTTCCCAAAAAAAATTATGTTTACCATAATGGAACAAACACCTAATGTGACACCCCCATCAAATAGTCTCACTTCACAACAATTAAACACAAGTATGATGCTTGGAAAGAAATCTTATAACGTAACAAGTGTGCACATACCTTCTACTCTGACATTTGAAGAAAAATACACAAAACCACTATACTGCATGTCATTGCATCCACAAATGACAACACAATCAAGTAACACAATATCGATGATGCAAAGGATCTCAAAACAAAGTCAACAAATCTAAAATCCAAAGTCAAACACTTCACTTCCCATGTCATAGGGGAACATGACCAATGCTTCATAACGCACAAAAAAATGTCATCACACCTCTAAATTCATCATCTTTGTGCATAATACCATAAAAATCCAACAAAACACAAACACATACATACCCATGAACCTAACTCAAACAATCACTAGGTCAAACCAAAACTTGAACCAACCCCCACCATAACAACAAAATTCCTCTTCTCAACACATACCACCTAACCCAAACTAAACATTCACATTCCACTTTAATAAAACTATACAACCTATTGGGACTATAAAATTTTGCAAAATTTTAAGTGCCCATGATGTGAAATTTTGCCTCTACACATTCAAAAGTGCACCTGAAAAAATCTACCAAGTGACCTACTTTGGAAGGTCATAATTTGAAGCTAGTTGATTTTCATGCCAAACCCCTTGGTGAACATATGTATTTGAAATATGTAAGCATGCTCATCAGTTTTCAGCCCCCCATGATGAGTTTTGAAAGGGTTTTGAAATGAAAAGTTGGTTTTGGGACTATTTTCCTATTTCCAAACTCTCTATCCCACGAAGTAGCCTCCTGTTCAAGCTGATATTTCATAGCTAGATGATTTTCATGACAAATGAATTATTTCCCTGCATTCCCCCTACGTTCATATGCTATCTGGTCCTGTTTCAGAGCCTCATTATTATATTTGATATTTTTTCAAGATCAAAAGAAAATGTAGTTTGTTCTGCTTTTACATCTGCATTTTTAGAATATTTCAAGGTGGTCAACTTTGACCCCTAATATCTTGTGAAGAATTATGATTGAAGGAAATACCTCTTGCACACGTGCTTAATGGACCTATATGAGCTTATGTTTCCATTGGAAGCTTCCTAGGAGATGGTTTGGTATTTTTTCAAAGTGGTGACTTGGTGAGCCCTGATTGGTTATGAACAGGTGTAGTTGTAGAAAAAGTATTAGTGTGCCACTTTGACATTGAATATCCTGCACCTCAAAATCTTTTTTGTTGAGTTGTTTTTTGCATTACATTCTTAAGTCAAATGTCTACATGCCTATGCATTTCCATAGCTTCAAGAGGTAATTTGACTGGCTTTCTAGGGAAATTTCAGAGGTCACTTGATCTATTTTAATCACTGTGCAGATGTGATAGAAAGCAAATTTTAATGACAACCCTATTCATTTTTTCACCTCAGATGCAATTAGAAGCTTTTTTAGATCAATTAAGCATGAAACTTGTTTGAAAACAAAAAAATTTAGCCAGGCCCACATGGGGACCCGACATGCTTTACCCAGTTATGAGGGAGAATCAAGATGTGTGTTGTTTGCAATGTACCTTGATGCCTTTTTGAAAACTCTTGATAGTTTCAAGCCCCAAGAGACTGAGTGCATTGACTGGTTTATTGAAATGTATGATCTGGGTTAGAGAAGGTGTACCTAAATCTCATACTATTGCATCAAATATTAAGGGATCACAATTGACTATAAAATCTAAAGATTTTAGAAGGGCAAGAGTCATCACAGAAGATGTTTGCATAATCTTAGCCTTGCAAAAGAGAAAGATTTGTATCAAACAATGTATTCATTTCCTAGAGCATCTATAAATTTTAAAGAGTATATGCATAACTCTTTAGCCCAAATGCCATGTGAAACTCCCCACTATTCATTAAAGGAAGCCAACCAAGAAAAGTTAGGTATAGATCGAGTCAAGGCCAAGTATGAAGTGAATCCTGAATACTTGAATATACTTCATCACAGTCATAATGAATGGCCTTTTGGTGCTCTTGTGGAGCTGATTGATAATGCTAGGGACGCTAATGCTTCAAAGTTGGATATATCAATTCAAATGGAATTTAATAAAAGTGTTGGACAAAAGATACTTGTTCTTTCTATCATTGATAATGGGTGGGGCATGTCACATTTGGGTATTGTAAGGATGGTCAGTTTTTGGAATGCATGACCCACTGAAGATAACATGGATCATATTGAAAGATTTGGAGTTGGATTTAAGACAAGATCCATGCAACTTGGAAAGGATGTAGTTGTTCTTACTCAATGCAATGAAACTCAGTCAATGCCATTTTTGTCACATTCATACAATGAAAATAAGCAAGAGCTAGATATTCCAATTATAACCTGTTGAAAGGAGGGGGATGGATGGATTTTGATCTTAAAGTACATAGAAAAGCTGAAGTAGAGGTACACTTGGAAACCATTAAGGAGTACTCACCTTTCAATGAATATAATATTGGAAGCAAGTTTGCAAGCTTTGTAGAGAATGACACTAGGAAAAAATCACTACACTAATTAGTCTTACTCTGTATTTGAACAACAATATGATAGTAAAAATATAAATCATCTTATACAGGCCTAGAGTTGTTAGGGTTTCCATATTGTATGGAATGTGTATTTTCATCTTTTGGCCACGACTCAAGTCTTGAAATGAGATCTAGCTAAGATTGGATGGACTTGGGATGCACCCAAAGGTGAATAAGAGTGCATCAAATGTTCTATGTCTGCTTGGAAGCAAAGAATAAAAAAGCAATGATGGCTAGATCAAGAGCAAGGGAAATATTAAAGCTACACGGAGTGGACTAGGTGCAAAGGGTTCTTATATTGAGTTTTCACTTTGAACTCAAAGTTTGTGTTGTTGCTTTACACTGATGGGAAGGATCTAAAAAGCATGTCAACTAGATGGAAGAATCCCAAAGATGGTGTTGTATGTTTTGGTGCAAAGAATTGAAATGTCTTTGTTGCGCATAGGGCAACCACTGCACCAGTTAGAGAAGGGTTAATTTGAAATTGTAATGAAATTTCTTACACTGATACAAGAATTCAACACAGGAGATGTTTGTCTTGGTGTCTTGCATTGGGAGCCATCGACATTCTATGCTTGTAGTGAAAATGTATCAAAATTGTTTAAGGGAGTGTTTTGTTGCAAGATGGGGTGTCATCGAGCTTGCAGATAAGGGGTCTTTTGATGTTTGAATGAATTTTTACACATCTATAGGGAGCTTCCCCAGAGAACATCTTTGTTTGGATGTTGGGTAAGGGAGAATCTATCATGTGAGATTCAATGTTTGTAATGTTGTAAACCCTAATTTACCCTTGCCCATCACTGAAGGTTATTTGCATTCTCTTTGTATTTCAACAATTAGAAATGGTGTGTGTGATTCCCATCGCCCATCGCCATAAATTGTTTTCATCCTCCTACTTCTTCAGCGATGCACCATGAGTGGGGTGGATCTTAAGGTGGGCTTGCGAATAATGTGAAAGGTGTTGGTAAATTGTTTATAAAGCTTGATAAATTAAGGTATTTAGTATATGATGGTAAAGACAAAATGCACAGGTAATATCTATTTTGACCGAGAAGATGATTTGTTTAAATATTTATCATCTTAAAAGGATGTGGGAGAAAATATAAAGTGGTGAGTGTAGAGGCATGGGTAATGTTTTCCCAAAGAGTGATTTTTTAAAGTCTACACCTTTTAAAATGCTTTGGGTGAAAATTGTAAAAGGGGAAAGATTAAAGTGTGGGTAAGTATTTTTAAAATGACTCGATAAATAATTTCAAAATGTGAAGAAAAAAGCTTTAGCAGAGAAAATTATTAAAGAGAAAGCTCGTGGATTAAAAAGTAAAGTATTTTTATGGTTGGGAAAATAATTTGAGTGCATTGGTAAATACTTTACCACTAGATAAAAGATTTTAAAAGGCCTTCCTAGGTAAATGTCAATATTTTATTTGTTGGGAGTGAAATTATAAAGTGTAGATGGTAAGAGCATAATAAAACAAAGGCAAAGTTAAAAGGCCTTTCACAAGGAGAAACATTTTTCCAACTGCATGTAAAATGGAGATGTAGATTGTTCACAAGGTGGGGAATTTTCTGTCGAAAAATCATGATGAGTGCAAGCAGATATTTTCTCAACTGTAGGGGAATGGTTTGTTATTGCAAATGAGGAGAGAAGAGAGAGGATTTTTTCTATTTCTTGTTGAAGATCAGATGGAGATCAGGCTGCTAGTTGTCAACTGTGGGTACATTTTAGGGTTGTTTCTTCCTTTTTATCTCCCCTTTCTTTCTCATTTGGAAGGGTTCCATTTTTTGAAATTCTACAAGGAAAAAAAATGCTTGTAAAAACTATAAAGTGTCAAGTTAGGATGGATTATGTAGTTGTTAGTCATTAATCTGAAGTGTTTTTGTGTTATAAATTGAGCTTCATGAATATATTTTATTTGATGATTGTATTCATGAATGAAATGTAATACTCTTTTGAATTCAATAATCAAAGATAATCTAGGTATTTTCATGCACATTAGTTGCATTTTTTATTGCCTTTTGTTCAAAGAATAGAGTAATTGATTTAGTGAATGTAACATGAGTGTTGTGTTTCTAGGTGGATTTATAAGAATGATCATTTGATAAAGATTAAGTGGTCTTGTTATCATAATGTGATAAAATTTTCAAAGATCTTCAAAGCATGTTTAACATTGTAGGATAAAATGCCGGTTATATGATTCTGTAGCCCTTATCTTGGCCTTCATCAATCCTTATGTATCTTCTATTTTCAGTTTGGTCCCAAATCCTAAAATCAATTCAAACCTTTCAATTTGGTTTATGAGTTATTTGTATCCACCATGTTCTCCATGCTATTTAATGAAAGTTGCTCAATATTCTAGCCATTGTTGAGTGATGTTTCATGTTTCTCAACATATTCTTGTGAGAGAATTATCTATTAAACAACACCCTATTAAGTGTGTGTTTGAATCTTTAGGTGTTGCTAAAAGGGTCACCCCCTAGGTCCTATAGAGCCTGAAGTGTGGGAGTAGAGACCTCAACATCCTTTACTCGTTGCATTGGCCACTAGCCTTGAAGATTCTTAACTGTAAGGATTGGCTACCCTTTAGAGAATTTCAAGGTTTTATTGGAAAAACACCAATAGAATGGCGATTCCACCAGGGAGAATTTTGCATATTTAATTGCAGACTGTAATATCACAAAGTCGAGCATTTGATGGATCTGAACATCTAGTTCAGATCTTGAAAAAGTTCTTGGACTTGGAAAAAGTTTTTTTGCAACAAATTTCAAAGAATTTATGAGTGACTCCGTTGTTGGAGAAGACCCAAAACCAGATTTATATTTGAAAGAGCTTCATATTTCTTGAAGTTGAGTCCCTTGTGGAAAGAGGTGGTGGCTTTGTATAAAGAATTTGTTAAAGATGTGAAGAAAATATCCTGGTCTACAGAATTTGTGGTTAGGAATAAAGGTTAAGAGTTACTACAAGTGTCCAGGTATTCTCATAAATCTAAAGATAGCATTATTCTATTTGAGAGTAGTTTATGAGAAATTTTCAAGACTTAAGAAGATAAATGGTTCCCTATTAGATGAAATTGCATTAAGAAAGGGAATGGTAGTAGTTATTTTCATAGATCTAGTGTGTAATATGTAATATTTGTAATGATTTGAGAAGTATGCTTATTTTTGAATTATGCCTCTGAGAAAGCTTTAAGGCACAAATGTTTGATCTATATTTTAGAATCATCTTTGAATTAGTAAATGAGGAAATTGATAACTATGTATGAAGTTGATAATGATTGAATATGGATATAAGAAGGTTTCACTATGAAATAGCAAGTAAAAGTATGCAAGGAAAATAATTTTTCCCATGTCCTTAAAGGGATTTTGCTATTGAAAGGTATATTCCATTGGATTTTAGTGGTATTAAAGGTTTCCCAAACCTAATTCCAAAAAATGTTAGAAAATATATTCCAAAATTCATAGGGTAGAGTTTAGATTCAGCTTCTCAGCATTTGCATACATTTATGGATTTGATGGCGATTATGAGGTAAATCATGAGGATGTTGTCATGAAGCTTTTTGTTTAGTTTATGAAGGATGATGCTAGAGATTGGTTCTCATAGTTACTAGCATGTTCTATATCCTCATGGAATAAGTTTATGATAGCCTTTGTAGAACAATTTGGTGAAAAGGTAAGTCCAAGTGTGGTAAGAAAAAACTTTATGGAAATCCATAAAAAATGAAGATGCATTGGTCTGTGCTTTCAATCTTAGATTTACAAAGGCAATAAGGGATATTCCAGAAAGTATAAGACCAAATTATGCTAGGTGTTTGGTTGTGTATTTTGGTGCATTTGATAGTAAGATGAGTTATCTATTAAGGGATAAATAGCCTACAACATTACATTAGGCATATCAAAATGCCATGGATATTGAGAACAATTTGAAATACTTAATGATGAAATGATATATGGCCACACGTGTTGGTTATCCTAGCACACTCCATGTAAATGGAATTCATAGATTTGATAATAGAAATTCTTTCCAAGATGACAATGCTTCTATTGCTATGATTTTTTCATCATCACAATATGTAGATCATAGTAAGCTCCAAGTTGAACATCAACACAATTTGAGCAATGTTGATCAAATGTATTTTTTGCAAGAATTGTATGAAATGAAGAGACACAAAGGAGAGTCACCATATGAACTATTTTTGAGTTTTTTGGATGTTTTGATAGAAGTCCCCAAAAATTTCAGACCTAAGGATTCAGTGTGCATTGATTTGTTTTGTGAAATCTATGAATCTAGGCTAAGTACCTTGCCAAAGGAATTGAAGCCCCATAGCTTTGACCAAGTACCTAATTGGATAAAGATTGTAGAATCAACCAAGTGTGGTTATGCACAAAACGTGGTTTCTCAAAATGGAGACAACTGTCCTATTGAGAAAAATCAGATAACAATGCAAACAAGTGAAAAGAATATGCCAGAAGATGAACATCCATATTGTTGTACGGAGGAAGGTAATAATTGTAATTAGATCACAAACAACACATATACAGAGCAACACAATAGTGATGAAGAAAATGATACATGGGATGATAACAAAATGAATATGCATGAATTATTTTCTTGTGATATCTCAAGTGATGGAGAAATAAAAGAGATACAAGGTTTTATTCCATGCCATGTTGTGATCAGTGAAAACAATGCACATGTTGTTGATATTTCATTACAAATCAATGATCATAATCTTGAAAGAGCAACCTTAAGCATTCACTTTGAAAATTTTGAACATGGTCTATGTAGTGATGAATTTTCTTGTGATGAAAACCATGATGAGGTTGAGGATTTTGATGGTCTCTTTGAGGATTGTGACTACTCTTATGATGATAATCTAGAGGTATTATCTTCACACGAAGGATGCAAACATGTAAATTCTCATGAAGTCACTTGTCCACAAGATAATGAGCAAATTGCGGATGATGAATACTAGGAATGTAGTTAAGGTTTTCCATCAATGGAGCATGTTAATTGTGTGAGTGATGAGGAATTTGAAGATAAGAATGTGTGTGTTCAGTATGTTGATCCTGAGCATAATTCTAAATATGATAAACATGTTGATGAATGTGCTTATGCCCCTACTCATCATGATTGTTTAATTGAAGCAGAGATGGAAATGTTTGTGATACATGAAGAGGATGATGATGTACATGATGATGAAATAGGGGGTTCATTTTGGAATGATCAAGTTGTACATTGTGACAAGTATATGGATCTTGAACCAACATTATTTACCCATTGATGATATTGAAGAGCTTGTTGATTCATATGAATTTAAAGTTTCAGATTATGTTGATACTACAGAAATTATTGATCCATGTGTAGAGCAGCCAAGAAATGAAAATAATGGTGAATCTCATGTTAGTGAGTTTGAAATTCAGTACAATTGCTTCTCGTTTGATGTTCCTTATCTTCATAGTGTGAACATGGACATGTTTTCATCCCATGTGAAAAGAATTTATGTGAAAGAAAATGAAGATTCTAGTTCTAGTGCTAATGAGGAATTTTAGATAGCAATGAGTCTTTCACATTTTGGTTAGCACACATATCAACTAATATTGCACATGAAGTTACCAATGCACATGGGTGTCTTTCTACTGCCCCTATTGATGTTAAATTTCTTGAGCCTACTTTTGAGGTATTTTGCATTGAGATGAATAATGATGTGAAGAATGAATCAAAATATGTTATTGAACCTAAGATGAGTGCATTACTCATCTCCTAGATGTTAATGATGCATATGATCTCCATTTTCATGATACCAAGGTGTGTTATGATACCTAAAACAAAATGCCAAAAAATGTGCCCATGTTGTAGTGATTAGTATAAGGATGCTCTAGAGTATGCATCTTTTATTTTTGAAATATTAGTTCATGATTTTCATAGTGCACAACAGAGAGTGTGCGAAGGTTTTCAATTTGGTATGCATGATGCCAAAGTTCATGATAGTAGTAATGAAGTGCAATATGAATGTTTCACCTTTCCAATTCAATCAGATAAGCTTATATTAGATCAAGTTAATGAGAAGATTGGTTGTATACATTACATAATGTATGGGTTTCAAATGTGGTTTGATTGCATTTTTTGGTTAGGCACATTCTATGATGATGGATGATTTGGAAACATGGCATGTATGACTGACAATGCTAATCACAATGGATTTGATTGTTGGGTAGTGCTTGGTAAAAATGTAGATCCTCTTTAGATGGAAAAAAACAAAGTGTTTGACAGGGGTAAGAATCGACTCCCCTTTTTCATTTGGTGGCCTAGGGTCATCAAATGAGGTAAAAAAGAGGATGAATAAAGGAGTAGTTTTAGAGCACTTAAAGGACGCAGCATCAAGTCTACTTCTCCAAAGGATCTAGATTCTTGCTATGCCCATGGGGGGCATACATCCCCAGTCAGAGCCACTGTTGGCACTATAAAATTTTGCAAAATTTTAAGTGCCCATGATATGAAATTTTTCCTCTGCACACTCAAAAGTGCACCAAAAATATCTACCAAGTGACCTACTTTAGAAGGTCATAATTCAGATCCAATTGAATTTCATGTCAAACCCATTGGTGAGCATATGCATTTCACATATTTCAACATGCTCATCAGTTTTCAGCTCCCCATAATGAGTTTTGATACAGTTTTGAAATGAAAAGTTGGAGGCTTCTGGGACTGTTTTGCTATTTGCAAACTCTGTGTCCACGAAGTGGCCTCCTGTTCAAGTTGCTATTTTACAACTAGATGATTGTCATGACAAACTTATTGTTTCCTTGCATTCCCCCCACAATCATATGCTACCCGATACTGTTTCAAAGCCTCATGATCAAATTTGATATTTTTTTGAGAACAAAAGACAATGTAGTTTGTTCTACTTTTACATTTGCATTTTCAAAATATTTCAAGTGGTCAACTTTGACCCCTAATATATCATGAAGAAAGATGATATAAGGAAAGCCCTCTTGCACATGTGCTTAATGGACCTAAATGAGCTTATGTTTCCATTGGAAGCTTCCTAAGAGATGGTTTGGTATTTTTTCAAAGTGGTGACTTGGTGAGCCCTGATTGGTTTTGAATAAGTGTAGTTGGAGAAAAAGTCTGAGTACGCCCCTTTGACATTGAATAGCTTGCATCTCAAAATCTATTTTTCCAAGTAGTTTGTTGCATTACATTCTTGGGTCAAATTCCTATATGCCTGTGCATTTTCATGGCTTCATGAGGTCATTTGATTGGTTTTCCAGGGCGATTTTAGAGGCCACTTGACCTATTTTGATCATTGTGCAGATGTGATAGAAAACATATTTTATTGACAACCCCGTTCATTTTTTCATCTTAGATGCATTCAGAAGCTGTTTCAGATTAATTGAGCATGAAACTTGATTGAAAACAAAAAAGTTTAGCTGAACCCACATGGGGACCCTGCATGCTTTACCTAGTTATGAGTGAGAATCAAGATGTGTGTTGTTTGCAATGTACCTTGATGCCTTTTTGAAAACTCTTGATAGTTTCAGGCCCCAAGAGACTAAGTGCATTGACTGGTTTATTGAAATGTATGATCTAGATTAGAGATGTACCTAAATCTCATAATACATCACATATTAAGGGATCACAACTAATTGTAAAATATGAAGAGTTTAGAAGGGAAAGGGTCATCACAGAAGATGCTTGCCTAATCTTAACCCTGCAAAAGAGCAAGATTTATATCAAACAATTTCTTCATTTCCTAGAGCATCTATAAATTTCAAAGAGTATATGCATAACTCTTCGACCCAAATGCCACTTGAAACTCCCCACTATTCATTAAAGGAAGCCAGACAAGAAAAACATAGGTACAGATTGAGTCAAGGCTAGGTATGAAGTGAATCCAGAATACTTGAATACACTTTGCCACAGTCATAATGGATGGCCTTTTGGTGATCTTGCGAAGCTGATTGATAATCCCAGTGGCACTAATGCTTCAAAGTTGGATGTATCAATCCAAATTAAATTTAATAAATTTTTTGGAAAAAAGATACCTATTCTTTCTATCATTGATAATGGGCGGGGCATGCCACATTTGGATATTGTAAGGATGGTCAATTTTGGGCATGCACGACCCATTGAAGACAATAGGGATCATATTGAAAGATTCAGAGTTGGATTCAAGACATGATCCATGCAACTTGGAAAGGATGTAGTTGTTCTTACTTAATGCAGTGAAACTTGGTCAATGGCATTTTTGTCACATTCATACAATGAAAATAAACAATAGCTAGATATTCCAATTATAACCTATCGAAAGGAGGGGGGATGAATGGATTTTTACCTTAAAGTACATAGCAAAGCTGAAGTAGAGGCACACTTGGAAACCATTAAAGAGTACTCACCTTTCAATGAATATACCATTGGAAGCAAGTTTGCAAGCTTCACAGAGAATGGCACTGGAACAAAGTCACTACACTACTTAATATTACTCTATATTTCAACAACAATATGATAGTAAAAAAAGCAAATCATCTTACACAAGCCTAGAGTTGTTAGGGTTTCCATATTGTATGGAATGCATATTTACAGCTTTTGGTCACGACTTAAGTCTTGAAATGAGATCTAGCTATGATTTGATGGAATTGGGATGCACACAAAGGTGGATAAGAGCGAATATGATGTTCTATGTCCCCTTGGAAACATAGAAAAAAAAGCAATGATGGTTGGTTCGAGAGCGAGGGAAATATTAAAGTTGCACAAAGTGGACTAGGTGTGAAGGGTTCTGATGTTGAGTTTTTACTTTGAACTCAGAGTTTGTGTTGTCACTTTGCACTAATGGGAATGATGTATAAAGCATGACACCCAGCAAGAAGAGTCTAGAAGATGATGTTGTATGTGTTGGCGCAGAGAATTGAAATATATTTGTTGCGCATAGGGAAACCATTGTGCCAGTTAGAGAAAGGTTAATTTGGCATTGCAATGAAAGTACTTACACTGATACAAGAATCCAACATAGGAGATGTCTGTCTTGGTGTCTCATGCTAGGAGCCACTGGAATTCTATGCTTGCAATGAGAATGTATCAAAATTGGTTGAGGGAGTGTTTTGTTGCAAGATGGGGCACCTTTGAGTTTGCAAATTTGGGGTCTTTTGATGTTTCAATGAATTTTTACACAACTATAGGGAGCTACCGCAAGAAACATCTTTGTTTGGATGCTAGGTAAGGGAGAATCTAGCATGTCAGATTAAATGTTTGTAGTGTTGCAAACCCTAATTTCCCATTGCCCGTCATTGAAGGTTCTTTGCATTCTCTTTGCACTTCAGCAATCAGCGATGGTTGGTGTGATTCCCATTTCCCATCACCGTAAATTGTTTCCATCCTCCTACTTCTTTAGCGATGTGCAATATGAGAGGGGTGGATTTCAAGGTGGGCTTGTGAATAATGTGAAAGGTGTTGGTAAATTGTTTATAAAGCTTGATAAATTAAGGTATTTAGTATATGATGGTAAAGACAAAATGCACAGGTAATATCTATTTTTCCCGAGAAGATGATTTGTTTAAATCTTTATCATAAAAGGATGTGCGAGAAAATATAAAGTGGTAAGTGTAGAGGCATGGGTAATGTTTTGCCTGGGGAGTGATTTTTTAAAGTCCACCTTTTAAAATGCTTTGGGTGAAAATTGTAAAAGGGGAAAAGATTAAAGTGCGGATAAGCATTTTTAAAATGACCTAATAAATAATTTCAAAATATGAGGAAAAAAGCTTGAGCAGGGAAAATTATTAAAGTGAAAGCTCATGGATTAAAAGGTAAAGTATTTTTATTGCTGGGAAAATAATTTGAGTGCATAGATAAATAATTTACTGCTAGATAAAAGATTTTAAAAGGCCTTCCTAGGTAAATGTGAATATTTTATTTTCTAGGAGTGACATTAGAAAGTACAACATGGTAAAAGAAGAATAAAACAATTGTAGAGCTAAAAGGGCTTTCACGAGGAGAAACATTTTCCCAACAACAGGGTAAAATGAAGGTGCAGTTTGTTCACAAGGTGAGGAATTTTTTGTTGAAAAAACATGATGAGTGCAAGCAGATATTTTCTCAATTGCAAAAGAATGGTTTGTTATTACAAATGAGGAGAGAAGAGAATATTTTTCCTACTTCTTGTTGAAGGTCAGGTGGAGATCGTGCTACCTATTGTAGACTATGGATACATTTTAGGGTTGTTTCTTCTTCTTTATCTGCCCCATCTTTCTCATTTGGAAGGGTTCCATTTTTTGAAAGTTTTGTAAGGTAGACAGAGGCTTGTAAAAACTGTAAAGTGTCAAGTTAGGATGGATTACGTAGTCGTTAGTCATTAATTTGAAGTATTTTTGTGTTATGAATTGAGCTTCATTGATATATTTTATCTAATGATTGTATCCATGACTGAAATGTAACTCTTTTGAATTCAATAATCAAAGATTATTTGGGTTTTTTCATGCACATTTGTTGCATTTGAGTTGCATTTGTTATTTCCTTTTGTTCAAAGAATGGAGTAATTGCTTTAGTGAATGTAATAGGAGTGTTGTGTTCCTAGGTGGATTTACAAGAATGGTCATTTGATAAAGCTTCAGTGGTGTTGTTATCATAATGTGATAACATTGTCAAATATCTTCAAAACATGTTTAACATTGCAGGATAAAATGTTGATTATATGATTCCATAGCCCTTATCTTGGCACTGGTCAATCCTTATGTATCTTTTGTTTTCATTTTGGTCCCAAATCCTAAAATCAATTCAAACCTTTCAATTTTGTGTATTAGTTATTTGTATCCACCATGTTCTACATGCTAGTTAATGAAATTTGCTCAATATTCTAGCCATTGTTGAGTGATGTTTCATATTTCTCAACATATTCTTATAGGAGAATTATCTATTAAGCAACACCCTATTAAGTGTGTCTAAATCTTTAGGTGTTGCTAAAAGGGTCACCCCCTAGGTCCTATAGAGCCTGAAATGTAGGAGTAGAGACCTTAGAATATTTTACTTGTTGTGCTGGCCACTAGCCTTGAAGATTCTTAACCATAAGGGTTGGCTACCCTTTAGAGAATTTCAAGTTTTGCTAGAAAAACACCAAGAAAATGGCGACTATGCTTGGGAGAATTTTGTATCTCCAATTGCATATTGTAATATTACAGAGTCAAGCATTTGATGGATCTTAACGTCTGGTTTAGATGTTGAAAATTTTCTTGGACCTAGAAAAGGTTTTGTTGCAGCAAATTTCAAATAATTTATGAGTGACTTTGTTGTTGGAAAAGACCCAAAATGAGATTTATTTTTAAAAGAGCTTCATAGTTCTTGAACTTCAATCCTCTATGAAAAGAGGTGGTGACTTTGTCTAAAGAACCTATTAAAGATGTGAAGAAAATTTCCATATTTGCAGAATTTGTGGTCAAGAAGAAAGGTTAATAGCTGCTACAAGTTTCCAAGTATTCTCATAAATCTAAAGAAAACATTATTTAGTTTGAGAGTAATTTATGAGAAATTTTCAAGACTTAAGAAGATAAATGGTTTCCTATTAGATGAAATTGCATTAAGAAAAGGAATAGTAGATCTTTTCATACTTCTAATGTGTAATGTGTAATATCTATAATCATTTGAGAAGTATGCTTATTTCTAAATTATACCTTTGAGAAAGCTTTAAGGCATGAATGCTTGATCTATATTTTAGAATCATCATTGAATTAGTAAATGAGGCAATTGATAACTATGTATGAAGTTGATAATGATTGAATATGCATATAAGAAGGTTTCCCTATGAAATATCAAGTAAAAGTATGTAGGGAAAACAATTTTTATCATGCCCTCAAAGGAATTTTGCTATTGAAAGGTATATGCAATTGGATTTTAGTGGTATTAAACGTTTCCCAAACCTGATTCCTAAAAATGTTAGGAAATATTTTCCCAAATTCACACGGCAGTGTTCAGATTAAGCTTCGAAACATTTGCATACATTTATGGATTTGATGGGTGATTATGAGGTAAATCATGAGGATGTTGTCATGAAGCTTTTTGTTCTGTCTCTGAAGGATGATGTAACACCCCTTCGATTTGCTATGTTTTCTCTAACAGTTCTGATTGTTTGATAGACCTTATTTTGTGTGATTGTTATTCTATTGTTGGCAAGGGAGCGATGATAGACTAAATGGATGTGATGATACATTATATGCATGGTGATTATGTTTAATATGCTTTATGTTTACATAGATGCTTGGTTGTGATGACATTGCTATATATGTTTATTGTAGTTTAATTGATATATTATCTCATTAGTTGATGTGACATTGTATTGATGAAGAGAACAATATTTCATCACTCACTTGTAAGTGCCCTGTGATTTCTGTGATTCTCTTTTCATGGTGTGTATGAATTATTATCTATATACATGTACAACTTTCACTTTTTTTGTAGGTTTGTAGGTATAGGACAATGGCTTCACCTGGTTTCATAGGTCTAAGCGTGTCCACTAATCAATAGTAATGATTGGGAGATAGTAACTGGTTAACCTTGTCAAACTTTTACCCTAGCACAGTGTGTTGTCAGTCCGTATGTTGGTCATGTTCCTTATCCATGTTGGTCTTTGTATTTTATTTATCGTGCAAGTTTAAATTGTAAGTATTAAATTATATGTTGTGATTAAGAGTTTAATTAATATGGAGATTTTATTATAAATTAATTAATTTAATTTAAGTTATATTATTAAGTAATTTTAATTATTAAATTAATTGGGAATTAAAATAAATAAATTATTTAATTGTAAATTAGATTAAATAAATTATTTTTAATTTTAAATGCATATTTGGGAAAAGATCTCAGAAATATCTTGGTTTGTTAAAGAAAAGATATTTGTTGTGTGAATTAGAAGTTAGAAGGATTTGTTTTCTTATTGTCTTAAAATTGATTTACAGAGAGATTGATGGAAATTGGTGGGAAAGAAGAGTAAGTTGTTTTCACGAGAAAAAGAAGAACAAACGTTTTTGGGAATTAAAAGATTTGTTATGTAGTTTGAAAAAATTGTAGATCTTAGAAGCTTTCTGATAATTTAGGAATCTAGTTGTTATATTCTTGGTTGTGAATTATTTTTGTTCTCTAGGAAGTGGCAATTTTTCTATAGGAAGCTTTGGCAACATTGACAAATTGAGGTTATGGAGAAGCTCGACATCAATCCTCAAGGCAACAATTCTTCTGGAATACGTTCTTTAATTGTTTTTGTGAATTTTGATTTGAAAGAGTTATTTAATTATCGTAATGCAAATTGGAAAAGATTAGAAGAGGTTTTCATTATTGTAGAAGCTTTTGTTTTTAAAAGATTGTCGTAAAAATTGAACCTCTGTAGAAAACAATTTAGATCCTCTTTGTAAATTGATCAATTGAAATAGATTGATACAAAAGGAAATTATAGATCTCTGTAGAAAATTATCATTTTGTTTTGGTTTCCCTATTTCTTTTAATATTCTGGAAAAATGAAAATCTCTAATCTATCATGTAGAAAACTTCTTCTGTGAAAATTTGTTGCCCAACTTAAACCAGTGCTTGGATTAATTTATATATAAATATACATATATATTGAAATATATATGTACATATACATATATATATTATATATAAATATTTTATTTTATTTAAAGCACTGTAAATTCCATGTAGGAAATTTTATTTTGAAACGAATTGTAAGAAATCGTCATACGACAAATTAATAACAATGATGAAATTAAATAAATTTAAGTTTGTATTTTGGAGGCGTTGGGGATTAAACCCCATTGTGGTTTCTTTAATGGTTTTTTTACTATATATAATATATTTATATATGTATATATATGTTATATATAATATATAATATGCTTATTATTTATAATATGTATTTTATATATATATATATTGGAAATTGTATTTTAATGGTTGAATAATAAATAAATATATTTATTTAAAATAAATGATTTGTTATGTAATTTTTTTTAAATGATTTTTTGAAAAAGAATAATTGGATTATGTAATTAAAATATATATATATATATTTATTTATAAAAGATATTCTTTAAATAAATATTATGTTGTTAATTAGTGCATGCAATACACAAGTAGGTGTTTTATAATAAAATGATTCTATTAGAAAGATTGAGATTTTTATTTATTTGTGTTTGTGAAATATGAGTTAACAACTAGTTTTAATTTCTTTATGGTTTGTAAATGGAAGTATATATTTTAATATAAGCATGCAAATGCGTGGGTTAGTTTCTCTTCCTGTTCATGATGGCAAGATCTTCTTGTTCGAGGAGCTCATGTGGTTCTATGGATTTGTACTTCTCTTTTTCATTATAACAAATGGACACTATGTATTTATATTCCTTATTTGTAATCAAGGAGGATTCCTTGTGTTCTAATTGTAACATTATGTATGATCTATTTTTTGTTGGATTAAATTGTATATATCATTTTAAGTGGTGTTGTATCTGTGGAAATATGTTTATTATATTTTCGTGTTTAATTTATTATGCAATGGGTTAATGCTTTGAAGTATGTTGTTATCATGAGTTACTTCCATATACTATGTTTAAGAATAATTTTCTAATTTTTGAAATTCATATGTAGACGCGTTGCATGGCCTAGAGGATGTATGTGTTAGAGTGGTTTACTTTACTTGTAATGCCCCATCTTGTAACCTAAAGAATGTTGCATCGATAATGATAGTGCAATAATTTTTTTAAAGTGTTAATATTAACTTTATTAATTGCAAATATTCCCTAAGACACACTATGTACCTTGGAGTTTTACCCTATTTTAATGTGCAAAATATCTTAAAATGCAAATGATAAAACACTAAGAACACTTCAATGATTAGCCTAAAGAGTGATGAAACAAGGAAAATAGATGAAATAAAATACAAATCGATTATACCTTCCTTGCTGTTGAAGACTCCTTAGTTGGCCCTTGATTTAGATGAATTTGTGTGCTCCTTGGATGGCTTTTGGTGTAGCTAGATGCAAGATTGAATATGCAAGATGACTAAATGGATGGCTAAATGATAGCAAATGCTTGAGAATTCAAATTGACAGCATAAAGTTGCTTAAAATGAAAGTGTTCAAAATGCCCTTGAGGAGGGGGTATTTATAGAAGAGTTTGAATTCTCTAGAGAATTCAACAGTTGAGATTCATCTAACAAGGTCAAGATGAAGGGCTATGGTGGGTTGAGAACTCACAAGCCCTCATATCTTGACATGTGGTTGGTGAAGTGGCTAAGAGGAGATGAGGTGTAAGTGAGGTGGCCAAAAGGTACATGAGGTGGAGGAAGGACAAGTACCTTCCAAGTACCTTGGAGAGTGAGAAGATTTCCTCAAAAAAGAATTTCTTGTCCCCAAGTGAGAGTGAACGGGACATTTGAGGAATTTTGGAATTCCTCAAAAATCTCCATGGGAAAAGGAGAGGTGGTTGGAGAAATAAATGTGAATTAAAAATTCACATTCTTAGGAGAGTCTAAATGATAAAAGGTGAGCTCAAAAAAGGTGGGACTTGGTCACATGTAGATAATGTGACAAGTCCAAGGTTCTAGAAGTCTTGGAAGATAGAATGTGAATTAAAAATTCACATAAGGAAGAGGGGAATGTAGGATAAATAAATGTGAATTAAAAATTCACATGGGAAAGAAGGTCAATGCTAAAAAGAGATAAATGCAAAGGTTGACAAAAAAGGTGGTGCTAAATATGGCTAATGACCTTGGTTAAGGTTGTGCAAATATTTGATTAGAATAATTAATGGAAGATTAGAGGCAAGTGGCAAATGTAGGAGGATGTGACATTAATCTTTGATTAAGAGGATGCACATCCTAATTATGAATTAATTAGATTAATCCAAATCATAGAGGGATTATGGAGGATGTGACAAGGAGAGAGAAAATGAAAGAATTTTAAATTGATTTTAATCAAAAAGGTTAAAATGACTAAATTAAATAAATTGATGTATTTATTTAATTTAGAGAGGAAAAAGGTGAAAGATAAAGCATTTAATTGTTAAATTAAATACTTTACAGATATGAGACAAAAGGTGTAATATTAATTTAATAAATTAATATTTAATATGATAGACAAAAAGGGAGTAAATTTAATCATATGGGAGTGATTAAATTTAGATGCCTACATTTTGCCCCTCTTTGAAATATTGTTAGAATAACAGTGTTTCAAAGAAAAATAAAATGTAAATAAGGGAGGAAATGATAAATAGTGATGCCCCTAGCATGGAAAAGGTTGATAATGCCCCAATGACTATGCCGAAGGAATGGAGGAATGGTAGTAGGGTATGCCCCTCGAGAGGGCGGTTAGGGGAGGAAAAAGGCGTCCCCAGACGACGTCTTGATAGGAAGAAAAGAAAGAAACCATTGGATAGAGCTTAAAAAATCAAGCAATTTTGGTTTTTGAACAGATGTGATCCGACGCACGGTTTGCAAACGACAGCCTCAGGAAGTTAGGAATTAGTTGGAGGAAGAAAAAAATAAATAAAAGGTAAAAAATACCTTTTGAGAAGAAGAGAGTTAAAAAGGTAATTTCAAAAAATTACCTTAGTCATTTTTACTGTAGTAGTTGAGAGGAAGAGAGTAGAGAAGAGAAAGCGACCGAGGAGGGACGATGCCAACAGACAATGAAACAGAGATTGTGCACTGGGAGGACGAGGTGCGCATATTATACAGCGAGCACACTGTCCCACAGTAGATGGTCCCACAGCAAATGAGTGGTAACAAAACCCATATATTGAATTTACGTATTTTTAACATATTGTTTGATAGAGTTTGAAAATTTGAAAACGTGGGTTTTGTTAGTTAGCAGAATTAAAAAAATGGGTCAGAGTTAGATTTTAGAAAAAAGGGCCAAAAATGTTAAAAAAAGGGGGGAAGAAGAATGGGGGCAGGGTGTAGCCATCTCGGCCTAGGGCAGTGCCGCCTCGGCCTCGAGTGCTGCTACCATGGCTGTGGGCGAAGCTGCCCCAACCACGGGCGGAGCCGCCCATGCCTCGGGCGGAGCCACCCCCATAAGCGGGCGGGGCCGCCCCAACAACGGGCGGACCCGCCCGGGGGTGGAGCCGCCCCCACAGGCGAGCAGGGCCACCCCGATAATGGGAAAAGCCGCTCCCATAGGCGAGTGGAGCCACCCCTACAACCGGGTGGAGCCGCCCCCACAGGTAGGCGAGGTCGCCCCGATAATGGGCGGAGCAACCCCCATAGCCGGGTGGAGCTGCCTGGGGTGGAGCTTCCCCCATAGGCGGGTGGGACCGCCCCGACAGCGGGTGGACGCACCTGGGGCGGAGCCACCCTGACAGCTGGCGGACCTGCCTGGGGCAGAGCCGCCTGGCCGGCGGGCGAAGTCGCCCGAGGTGGAGCCGCCAGGGGCGGAGCCACCAAGCTGGTGGGCAGAGCTGCCTGGCTGGAGGGCAGAGCCGCCCTGCCCAAGGGTGGAGTCACCACGCTGGAAGGCGGAGCTGCCCCAACAGGGGGAGGAAAAAAGAAGAAAAGGAAAAAGATAGGGAAAAAAGGAGGAAGAGAGGAAAGAAAGATGAGAAGCAAAAAAATAAATGAAATAATGAGAAGATTTTTCGTGTGTGTAGAGTTTCGAGTAGATACGGACACATGAGTGACGATCAAAGATGATGGCAGCGATGAACGGGGAGGATCAGTCAGCCTTGGATCATGCGGGTTTAGGACACTGTATTCAGTTTCCAGTAGTCAGAGCGCATCAGGCGATGCTGATAGCATTGATAGAGAGATGGAGCTCAGAGACATCCATGTTTCATCTCCATATAGGAGAGATGACAGTTATTTTGGAGGATGTGTGGCGCATCTTGAGGCTGTCGATAGCCGGATGGTTAGTGAGCGAGGTGGTGTCTATAGGGGCTAAGTTACGGGAGACCATTAGAGTATTGTTTGAACGCGAGGAGCTACCCCTATCGAAGGGACAATTAGATTTGGACTGATATTTGTCTATGGGGGTGTCAGCCTTACCATTGTTCCTATGCGGTCTGATTAGTGGGATATTGTTGCCAAATCGAAGCAGATGTACATGTAACTTTCGATATATGGAGGTGATCCAACACATTGTCGAGTGGTGAGGGGGGTCGTTTTCATGGGGGTCATGTGTATTGACTCATCTATATAGAGATATGCATGGGATCTACTACCGAAGGATGTCGAGCTTGACACATATGACGCTATTGCAGATTTGGGCTTGAGAGCATATAGCAGTGATGAGGCTGATAGTGGTGAGAGCGGGGATAGTGGATGATCGCGAGCCCGTGGCATGGGGGTATGGGGAGGCGATGGGTTGGGTTCGGCGCTATGAGATGCAGGGAGATATGGAGGGGTGGAGGAGAGCTTTTGATGATCTACATCCAAGGGATATAGAGTGGCGGCCATATAGGTTGCACCAGTTCAGGGGATGGACTGATACGAGGAGACATGAGAGTTATTTTCTGAGCAGTTGTTTTATTATTGGGACTTTGCTACGCATAGTAGAGTCGCATTGACCAGATAGAGTGTTGAGGCAATTTGGAGTGATACAGGATATGTTAGTAGCACCTATCATATTCTGGCGGTACAGTAGAGAGATACCATGGGGAGGCCGCATAGCACCAGGTATAGCCAGGGCGTCATGGAGGGTAGTAGGACATATGCCGTATCCAGGGAGATTTGGAGAAGAGCAGGTGTCGGTTGTGACTGAGCGATACTAGAGGTGGTTTTAGAATAGGTTATGGGATAGGATTACTCTTGTTCAGCCTATTGTTAGGGCAGTGGGTGTCAAACCAGAGGATGAGCAGAGACTACAGAGAGAGAGGAGAGGGGGGTGCAGCAACGATGAGAGACTATGGCAGTGGTAGATCAGGGGGGACAGGAGGAGCCCGATGAGATAGAGCAGGCGGGTAGACCAGGGAGGAGGAGGAGAAGACATCAGGCGAGGTCAGAGAGATGGTCATCAGTGGGAGAGAGCGCAGGGGAGGGGACAGCCACAAAGAGCCCGGGGGGCAGAGGGTGGAGGAGGTGAGGGATGTGGATGATGGGGAGGATGAGGAGGATGTGGAGGATGGGGAGGATGAGGAGGATATGGAGGATGTGGATGTGTTAGGTGGGAGGGAAGCATCAGAGGAGGGGAGAAGATAGTTTGTGGTAGGACGACATAGTCAGCCATAGCGGTTGCGGGTTCGACCTACTATGGAGAGTCACGAGGCTCGACAGGAGCAGGAGGACAGAGAGGATGAAGATGTTACAGCAGCGCCAGAGGAGGAGAGGAGGTTAACATGATGTCAGTTTGTGGTGGAGAGATAGGGACAGGCGGGATGATTCTAGGTTCGCCATATTGTGGAGGACTGTGAGGGGCGATAGGAGTAGGGGGTGGGGAGGATGAGACAGAGCAGGCAGGTGGGGAGGATGATGCGATGGATGTAGATAGGGATGTGGCAGAGGGGGATGTTATGGAGGTAGAGTCATTAGCATTGGTTCCTTATGTGGTACTGAAGGATCCCACTATATAGGCGAGAGGAGCAGAGGTGAGATTATAGATTACGGAGCAGAGAGTGAGGTCTCTTGAGGCTGAGCTAGCCAGAGTACAATGAGAGGCATGAGAGATTATGATGCCATTGTTTTTAAGCTAGGGGGAGCAGTGAGGGAGAGAGACAGGGAACAGTCAAAACTGTAAAGGATGCAAGGTGAGTTGACCAGTGTGATGTGGGATCGTGATAGATTGCAGGTGAAGGTCATGGTTTTACAGGCTAGGGGGAGCTAGAGGGGAGGACAGATTTGGGGGCAGATCAGGGGACAGGATGTACTAGTCAGTAGTCGGGAGATCTCCAGTGAGATTGGGATGAGCTTCAAGACAGAGTACAGTGCCTTGAGCAGACAGTTGGAGAGATGGGGTTGATGCAGGAGAGGGAGGAGGCTAGGGAGTAGGCACAGATTATGCAGCACAGGTGCAGGTGTGGGTGATGCAGGTAGAGAGGGATGTGGCACAAGCGCATATTCAAAGTGAGAGAGCATTAGTAGAGGCGTAGATACAGTCACTGCAGAGGAGAGAGGAGGCAGTAGCAGAGATATCAACTCTCTAGAGAGAGCAGGATTCAGTAGAGCTAAGAGCACAAGCTCTTTAGAGGAATAGGGATGCAGCAGTGACTCAGACACATGCGAATCAGAGGGAGAGAGAGATGCAGCAGAGATATGGATGTAGACTCTACAAGCGGAGAGGGATGCCATGATGGCTCGTGCACCAGCAAGTCAGGGTGATGGTGGGATGCCAGGAGTAGATATACAGGTTGTAGAGAGAGAGAGATGTAGCGGTGCCACAGGCAGTGGCTGCAGAGGAGATGAGAGATCGATTACAAGCAGAGCTGGCACAGAGCCGGTTGGCTCAGGAGGCATGGGAGCAGGAGAGGAGAGCCATTACCAGGGACCGAGACAGGTATCGTCAGGAGCGGAATTCTGCTTGGGTCCAAGTTGTAGAACGAGAGGAGAACATGAGAGAGGCAGGATTTTGGATGGCTGCATATTATCATGTAGTTCCTGATCCGGCACAACAGACATTGCGTTACACCCGGTAGACACCTCAAATTCCAGCGCCGTCTCAGTCATTGGGGACATGTACCCAAGGTTACAATGATTCACCAAGGGTTTCACCAGGCAGGGGAGCAGTATCTGATTCTCCATAGAGATCAGATGTGGTTATTTCATTTGGTAGATGACAGGATACCATGTTTTTGACGGGTGCAGGGTAGATGGATAGTGCAGAGGTGCAGTGGATATTTGTAGGACTTTGTACTAGTGTTTTGATTGGATGATTTTTGTGTACAATGGTCATAGATTGTGATGACATTGACGACATTATTATATGTTAGTCTTGACTATGAGATGTACTGTGGACTTGTGGTATATTTATATATATGATAGCTCTTATTAACCTCATGTTTTATGTGTGTGATGTATATGTGGATGGCCATATGATGGCAATTATCTATGATGACTTTTGTGGATGTTACATGTATGGATGTTTTTATATATATATTTTTATGTATGATGGTTTTTGAGGGGTTTTATGCATGCCAATTAATGTGTGTGATGCAGGATGTAATGTATGGTGATTTTACCTTTCATGTATGATGAATGCCTATGTTGTATGATGTATATGTTTAAGAAAGATGCAGATATGCTTATGATGACACGACAAATGCTTATGTTTTATATGTTTATGATGGTTATGTGCATGTTTGACTAATATGTGTGATGCAGGATGTAATGTATGTATTATGACCGTATTGATGGCGGACCTAACACTTGATATTGCAAGTGGTGATATTATGGATGAACGTAAGATAGTGTGCAAATGGATGGATCTAAAATGTAATTATTTCATGATAAGTGTCAATACGGTCCTAGGTCATAGTGGAAGATGAATGGGAAGATGGTGTGAGTGTGCACTTGTCAAAAACCTTTTAGTATCTTGAGAAGAATAGGGGATGGAGGAGAAATATTTGCACAACCAAAATCATAGGATGAATGTAATGCAATGGTCATGATTATGAAATGCCATCCTAATACAATTTTCCATCTTCGGAGCACTGATTTTTGCTATAGCATAAGACACCTAGTGCTAGGGTATGTGGAACCAAGGCGTATTAGTGTCTAATGCACGAAACAAACACAATAGACAAGAAGGCTATCCCAACACCCCAAAGTCACAAAGAAAGACCTTAGTCAGGCCAGGTATTGAGATAACCACAAGCACAAAAGGATGCCCCAACATAACACAAGACCTCGGGGATCTTGGTGGGTACTATGTGGGACAACCAAGAAGACACAATCAAACAAAAGATCAAGATATGCCCCTGTGTGGACTAATCCAAACACGCCCTAATATGATGGATTGTGGTGGCCTTGACAAGTGATGATAGGGAGCTCAAATGATAAACAAAAGCCAAAAGTATCAAAAAATCACAATCAATTTCAAATGTACTTTGCCATAAGATCAAGGGGATAGATGGGATTGATGAGGTCTGTTAGGAAGGATGCATCATGTTGAGACTGATGATGGATACTAAGCTAAAAGATTGATATGATGTAGGATATTTAAAACTGATTGGATTTGTTGATACAAGTGGATCTTGTTTGTTAAGAACCAGCTAGATAAGGGCATAGCTTGACGACATGACACAAGGGAGACAAGACATGAGACTGACACAACCTAAAGACCTAGGGGCTCGGGGGATGATCATAGATTAGCCTTGCCTACATGAAAGCGCAGAGCCTCGTAGTTCCAGAAAAAGACCATAGATAAAGTGGAAAGAAGACAATGGTGACCGATGATGAAGGACACAAAACACGACAAACAACTGCCCTGGGGGAGGATCAAATGACCAACCTTGCCTACGTGAAAGCGCAGGGGCAACGTAGTTCAGAGATGAACGACCATGGATAAAAGCGGAAAGGGACTAGTGAAGGACAAGTGATGGAGGATCAAAACAAGTTGACCCAAAATGCCCCAGGAGCAGATCGAATGATCATCTTTGCCTACGTGAAAGCGTAGGGGCAACGTACTTTGACAGAGGATGAAAGTGATGCAAAAGGATGAGATCTAGATGGAGACTGACATGATGGATGATCCTATATGGTGACATGGATCAACCAACAAAGGGAATGAATGACATAAGCTCAAAGTGGGATATTAAAATGCTCAGGATGAGGGATAGGCTAGATGAGTCATCCAATGCTCAATCAATAAATACCAAGTGGCCTAGGCTGAGGTGGGTGAGGATGATAGTGCGGATGAAAGCATAAAATAACTAGGATGTCAGGTAGATAATGATTAATCCCTCTACAGATGACGCCTATTACTAGGTTTTCACCATCCATACTTGTCCAAGGCGCCACCAAGATGTGGTTTTCACCATATGACAGATTTATTTTTCTTTACTATTTTTTGGATTTTTTATTACTTTTTTGATTTTGATTTTTTTTGATTTTCGGATTTAGGTGGGGTTACCAAGCAGACTTAGGCGTAGAACTTCTTCAGATGGATGATATTTATGAGTTCATCAAGGGGATCTCCTTCAAGAGTAGTCAGCCTGTAAGCCCTAGATCCATATTTGGTGGCTATGATACAAGGCCCTAACCAGTTTGCCTCAAATTTTCCCTTTTTATCACGATCTGGTTGAGTGCGTTGGTTTTCTTTGAGAACAAGCTCACCAACCTGAAATTGTCTAGGATGGACCTTTTTATTGTAATTACGTTTGAGGAAATTTTGGTATGCTTGCAGGTGATAATAGGCTTTTATTCTTCATTCATCCAGTAATTCTAGCTATGCAAGTTGTGCAACATGAGCATCTTCTTCACTGATAAGATTCTTCAGAGAAATCCTCAGTGATGGGAGCTCAACTTCAATTGGCAAGACAACTTTAGCATCATATACTAAAAAATAGGGGGTGGCACCTGTCAGGGTGCGGATGGATGTACAGTATTCCCAGAGGGCAGGATGAATATGGAGGTGCCAATCTCGTCTAGTGTTATTGACAACCTTCTTGAGGATGCGGATAAGGGTCTTGTTGGTTGCTTATGCCTGACCATTTCCTTGAGGGTAATAAGGCATTGACCAATGATGCTAGATATGAAAGGTGTCGCAGAGGTGTTTCATAGCTTGTTTTTTGAAGGGTTTTCCATTATCAGAGAGGATGGTGGATGGGATACCATATCTGCAGAGAATATGGTAAAAGATAAATTTTGAGATTTGGACACCGGTGATTTGTGAGAGTGGCATTGCTTCCACCCACTTAATGAAGTATTCAGTGGTGGTAATTATGAATGTATGGCCATCGGATGATGGTGGGTAAATCTTGCCAATCAAGTCGAAACCCCATTGAGAAAAGGGCCACGGTGCTAGGAGGGGCTGGAGATCTTATGCTGGGGCGTGAATCAAATCTATATGTTGTTGGCATGGAAGACACTTCTTCACAAATTTACAAGTGTCATGTTGCAATATAGGCCAATAATATCCAGCTCGTAGGATCCTTTTGGCCAAAGCCATACCATTTGAGTGAGCTCCACAAACACCACTATGTACTTCTGTTAGTGTCGCATGGGCCTTAGTCTCATTCAGAAATCTAAGAAGGATTCCATCATACCCACGATGATAGAGCGTATCACCGAAAATGATGTATCGGGAAGAGCGATGAATAAAGGATTTGCGTTGGTTGCGCGTAAGTTCTGGGGGTATGATATTATCATGTAGGTAGGTGTATATGTCCTGATATCAAGGGGAGGCGGGACCTACAATATCACACACCATATCAGTCTCAAGAACATCATATGCAGGGATTAAAAGTTGTTCAACAAGAAACTCACATTCTGTTCGGTCGTTAGGCATGTCAATCAGGGAACCAATAGTGGCCATTGCGTTTGCTACTTTATTTTGTACCCGAGGGATTTGGTCAAACTGTATGAAAGTGAAATATTTATTGAAATCATCCACCATATGCTTATAGGGTAACAGTTTATCATCTTTCGTGAGGAATTCATCATTAACCTGTCTAATGACTCGCAAAGAATCACCAAAGACTTTTAGGTGAGTTATATGCCACTATTTTGCAATTCGAACGCCAGTGAGGAGGGCTTCGTACTCTGCCATATTGTTGGTACACGGGAATGCTATCCTGAATGATTTTGGAATGTAGTCACCTTGAGGGGTAATTAATAAAATTCCTGCTCTAGATCCACTATGAGTGTATGAGCCATCAAAATATAGTGTCCAAACTAGTGCTTCTGTAACTGTGTAGACTTCTTTGTCTAGGAATTCAGTGTCTAGCGGGTAGGTATCTACTAATGGTGCCTCAGCCAATTGATCAGCTATGACTTGTCCTTTTATGGCTTTTCGCTCTACATACTCTATGTCAAATTAGCTTAGGAGCATGACACATTTGGCCATGCAGCCATTCAAAGTGGTTCTAGATAACAAATACTTCAAGGGATCAATTTTAGCGATTAATTTGACTAGATGGCTGAGCATGTAATGATGGAGTTTCTGCATGCTGAAGACTTGCGCAAGGCAGGATTTTACTATGGGGGAATAATTTAACTCATAGCCAACCAATGTTTGACTGATGTAGTAGATTGTCCTCTCTTTGAACGACTCATCATGTTGTGCCAACAATGCCCCCAGGGTGACTGAAGTAGCAGAGATGTAAAGTAGGAGGGGTTTTCCTGGAATAGGCGGCATCAGGATTGGTGGATGAGCTAAATATTCCTTAATTTTATCAAAACCCATTTGACACTGCTGGGTCCATCGGAACGTGAAATTTGTCTTCAAAAGATGGGTGAATGGCTGGCATTTATCTGCTAGCTGGGCTATGAACCGACGGATGGACTGCATCTTCCCCTGGAGGCTTCTTAACTACTTCAGATTGCGTGGAGGTGGCATGTCCAGAATAGCTTTTACCTTGGCAGGATCAACTTCAATACCCCTTCGAGAGACTATAAAACCCAACAATTTTCCTGATGTAACCCCAAAGATGCACTTTTTTGGATTTAGCCACAACTTGTAATGTTCTAACCGTTCAAAGATCTACTTTAGGACAGTAGGATGTTCTACTTGTATTTTAGATTTTCCTAACAAGTCATCAACATAATCCTCCATGATGATATGGATGAGGTCATGGAAGATGACTGTCATTGCCTTTTGATATGTTGCCCCTGCACTCTTGAGACCAAAGGGCATAACATTGTAATAGAAAGTACCCCAAGGTGTTGTGAAGGCGGTCTTATGTTGGTCCTTCGGTGCAATTCGAATCTAATTATAACCAAAGAAGCCATCCATAAGGGAGAGCATCTCATGTCCTGCTGTGAGGTCGACCAACATGTCAATGTTAGGCAGAATGAAGTCATCTTTTGGGTAGGCCTTGTTAAGGTCCCTGAAGTCTATGCAGATCTGAATATCTCCATTTGGTTTGGCAATCGGTACTATATTGGAGATCCACTCAGAGTAGTCAATTGGTCTAATAAAACTTGCCTCTAGTAACTTTTCCAATTCATTTTTGACTAACAATGCTACCTGCGGGTGCATTTTGTGGAGCTTTTGTTTGACAGGCTTGGCATCTGGGCGAACATCTAGATGATGAACCATTAAGGCGGGGTCTAAGCCTGGCATGTCTAAATACGACCAAGCAAAATTGATGATTCCTTCTTGGAGTAGCTGCATGATGACTGAATACTCTTGCTCTGAGAGTGACTTAGCCACATAGGTGATTTTAGGATTTTTAGCAGAACCCAGATTAACTTCTTGAGTCTCTTCAATTAGAATGGATGATCAGGTGGATAACTAAGTTCCTACAAGGGGAAAATGAAAATCTCCATCGTCTAGTGCCTCTTCGAGGTTTTTGCCAATGGATGCATCCTTTATTTTTACTTTTTCAAGGTCAGGAAGCGCCTCAGGGAGGTTTTCACTAGATGACCATTTTTTACTTTTCTTATTCTTATTTTTGTGACTGGAGTGTTCATCCTCCCCCAATCCCATAAGGTTGACATATGTATCTGCAGAAATATTGACAGGTGTGGTATTATGTAGGTCCCAATCAATAAGCTCAAGGTGACAAAGGGATAGGCTAATGGTGCAGATAGATAGGCATTCGAACATGGATGATAAGTCGGTGTGATCAATGTCATCATATGCACGTATGATGGATTCCTCTTCGGGTATGTCTTCTAATGAGCCATCATCCACAGTTATACTATTGGAAGTATTAGACGATGTTGCAGGGATTTTCTATTTTCTGTCATACCCAATGCCTATGTTTTTTGGTAGCTTTGGTGTATCAATAGGTTGCAACCGCCCTTGTTCTTCTTTACCTAGGCCCCTGCCTTGGTAGTTATATTTTTCTGCAAACTTAGCTGACCACAAATATGCTTCCTGAAAATATTCCTTTAGAGGAGGGTCTGGCTAGGATTCTTCTTAGTAGACCCATTGGCTTATGTCCTCTTCTGGTGCAACTATCTTGACACTTGGGGATCTGAAAGTGGTGGTAGGGATGTTTTTACCACTGAAGGTGATAGTCTTGTCTTCCTTTTGTGTAGCATGTGAAGGTTGACCATACTCGTGTGGTGATGGTGACATGGTTGCTACATTGAGAGCCGTATGCATTTCGTATTCACCACGCCTTTTGTCAATGATCTGGACTTTGGAGATTGTAGGATCAGTGGTGGAGGATGGAGTGGTTATCACGATGGAGGGTGGATTTGCAGATGATGACCGAGATGCCCCCATTTCCACCCCGGGACAATAATGTAAATGGGGGAATGACGCTTCTAAAGCATGGCAATATTCAAATGGTTGGGGGTCAGCATAGATGGTGACTTCTTATCTGTTGATGGGGAACTTTAGGCACTAATGATACGTGGAGGGGATGGCTTGCATAGCATGGAGCCATGGGTGACCAAGGAGGAGATTGTATGGAAAGTCCAGATCAAGGACATGATAGGTAGTGTATTGAAGCACAGGTCCCACTTGGATAGGAAGACTGATAATTCCCTCTGAATTTCTTTTTGCATTATCATAGGCTTTGATTGTGATGATCTAATTACTTAAATCCACTTGAGTATACCCCACCTATTTTATGAATTTTAGAGTACACAAATTGAAGGCAGAGCCATTATCTACCAAGACCCTTTTTATTTTATGGCGAGCAACCACGTATTTGATATGTAAGGAGTGATTATGATTGACATCGATGCTTGGCATATCATTTTGGCTAAAGTGCAATTGATGAGATAAAGCCAAGTGTCCCACCAAAGCTTGGAATTGTGTGGGGTCGATGTCATTTGGCACACAGGCTTCCTGCAAGACTCTATTGAGGATTTCTTGATGTACAGGCGCAGGGGTCTTTCTTAAGTGATCAAAGATGTTGTACTGAGAGCTTTCAGGAGTTGATTGGGCGGGTGCAGAGGCTGCAGGGACAGTGATGCGGGCTCGTTGTGTAGTGACAGCACATTGAGGGTCCTTGGCTTTAACATGTATCATGGATACACAGGGTTCCACCTGCTCAATGTAATGAATAACACCCTCGTAATTGAAGGGTACATTCTTATAGCTCACATTATTTTTGTTGTTTCCTTGGGGATTACTGCTAGATGTGCTTGGGCCTTGACTATGGTTCAGAAAGGCATTCTGATATATTTGTAATTGAGCATTGGACGACGAAGCTTGACTGGGGTCAACCTTGATATCACCTTGATCAATGAGATCTTGGACTTAGTTTTTCAGACCTTGACACTTGTTTAAAGAGTGTCCTTTTTTTCAGACCTTGACACTTGTTTAAAGAGTGTCCTTTGATTTTATGGAACTCACAATACTCATTTTCCTTAAACCATGTAGGCTTGGGTTTAGACTCATCAAATGGCTTGGTGACGGGGTACATGATGGGATAGTTGATTTGTAACAACTTATTAAAGACAACACTCAAAGGTTCTTCTAATTGAGCATACTGACGATTGGTGTTCCCTTGATTGTTCTAGTTCAACTGTTGAGGAGGGCGAGGCGTCCCTTGTGGCATAGAGATGATGTTAGGTACAAACGGTTGTTGTGTTTGGGATGTATTAGCCACTTGGACATGTTTAGTGTCTGTCACACCGTCATTCACTGCATTCTTGTTCTTGTTCCAAAATCGTGGTTTATCACCAAATGACCTCTCTTTATCATGATTATGTATTTTGATGTGTCCTTTGGCAATAAGGGCACGTTCAAGGATGGGTCCCTTTTCCACTATCTCCGCAAAAGTGGTGATACAATGTAACCTAAAATTATGGGCCATGTCAGGATGAGAGTTTTCCATGAAAAGAGTGACCATGTCTTTTTCTTTTAGAGGGGTCTTCATTTGGCTTGCTAATGCATGCCACCTTTGTAGGTAGCTAGTAAAAGTTTCCCCCTCACGTTGTTTCTCTTTGAGAAGATCTAAGGTGTCCATGTCCTCCAAATTGAAAGAGAAGTAGGATACAAATTTTTCTGACAGGTCTGCAAAAGTTTTTATGGACCCTTTTTTGAGGGTCATGAAACAATCCAGGGCGTGGCTTGTCAGGCTTCGTGGGAATAGGCGCAAGAGGTAGTTGTCATTGTGCATGACCTCTTGACATTGGGAGTAAAATTCTTGTAAGTGAGCCTTAGGGTCTTTATTTCCCTTGTATTTGTCAAACTTTGGTATTTCGAAATGTTTAGGAAACGGGATTAATGAGATGGAGGGATCAAATGGATATGGGCATATGTCTTCAAATTTGAATGATTGTTTACCCATCCCTGTTTGAAGGTCTTTCAATGCCGCTTTGATTTCCAACAGATCCGAGTTGGCCGGTGGCGGGTTAGGGGGATATTGATGATAGGATGATAAAGGATCTTGGTGAGAGAGCATCGGATTGTTGAAATACGGATTGGGATAGTGGGATGATGACATGCCTTGTTGGCAAGATGGGGGATTTTTTTGATATGTGGGCTGTTGTTGTGGGCTATAGTACGGATTTGTTTGATAAAAGTGTGGGGTGGGTTGTTGAGGAGCTTGGATGGGATGCTGCGTATTGGCTTGTTGGTGTTGAAGGTATTGTTGTGATTGTTGGGAGGTCGCATAAAGCAGTTGTTCATAAAATTGATGTTGATTGTGATAGTGATAGTGTTGAGGGAGTTGTTGTTGTGATGTCAACTATTGTACGGGTTGAGATGGGATGCCATGTTGCGATTGAGCCTGTGGACACAAAATGGATGCAAGAAAGGGAGATAGGTTGAGATGGATTGCCTTGTGGTCAGTAGGGTGGTTGCTATGAAGAGGACAAAGTATTATGTATAGGTTGTTGCTGATGAGATGGCTGAGGTAGCGTAGAAGCATTTTGTAAAGGGGGTCGTTGGGTACCACCCAGAACGTTCAGCTGGGATGTGGCTTGCGGAGGTAATTGAGGTGGAACATTGGATTGGTGAAGCTATTGAGATGTATATGAGGATGATGATAGATGCGTGGCCCCAGGAGGTGGAGGCAATATGGAAAGGGGGGTGCCCCCAGTGTTGACTGTAGGTTGATTCAAAGGAGGGGTGTTGTTAACGTTAATGGCGTAGGTTGTGGAATATTTTGTGTCATACCATAGGCAAAAGGATTATTGGGATCAGGCACTTGAGGACCTCCCATAACTGAGGACGAAGCGTGTGGGGGATAGTTAACATGATAGAGAACAACAATTCCAAATTCAAGTTGATGCCAACCCTCAACTGGAGGAATATTGGGGAAGTATGAACCTTCTAGTGCATTTTGTGAATCTTGGAGTACGTTGGATGGGGAACTCCTATATTTGGACAAGTCAACACCCGAGGGGGGTTTGACACCCTTCTCAATTAGGTGGGCCAAAATATATTCCCCATGTTTTTCAAGCAGACGGTCAGTCATTTGCACATTGGTGGGATTACTAAAATGTTCCTCAAGTGTGAGTTCAGGTTGATTAGCCATACTCTCTTCACCATGTGGTGAGTTATTCTCATTTTTAGTGTTGGAGTGTGATGAAGTATCATTATGAGGATCTTAGGGGATGTTCTTAGGATCTTCAACAATATTTGCACCATTGGTGGGAATTGTATTGTTATTAAGGTCTTGAGACATGTTCGTTTGGGAATTTTGACCTTGTTGTTGTTCCATTTGTCTCTTAATTTGTGACCTAGTTTGAATGGGCATGCAAATGTGCTATGGGTGGATTATAAAGATGTTTTTGATGATTGAATTGATTGTAGTTGGATGAGATGTGATTTTGATGGGATTTGGATTTTGATTAGATTTTGTTTGGATATATTGGATTGGATCGAATTTTGATGGGATCGAATTTTGATTGGCTAGATTGTATTTTGATTGAATTGGATTAGATTATTAAGATCAATAGGATAACATTGGTTGAATGGATGTGATTTGGTTGATTGGACAATTTGATCAAATAATTGGTTTTGATAGATTTGGATTATTGGATGTGTATGATTGGATGATGAAAGATGTGAGAGAGACCTTGAGTTTGATCAAAGGAAGTTACCCTTAGTGACCTAGAGCTTTTATTGATTAAGAGGATGATTACGGTACCGAATCCACCTTAAGATAGGAATGGATTGATTGGGCCAAGGATGATAACTTACGACACCGAATTCACCTCAAGATGGAAGAAAATTGATTTGGGTCAAAGTTAAACACTAATAATCAAATTCAAGTGCTATGGTCAATTTGGGTAACCACTTTGTAATACAAGGTTAAGGCAGTTTGGTTATGAGTAGTGTTTGGTAATGTAAATGGTAAAATTATGATGTTCGCTAGGTGATTAGAATGAACGGGGGATTGAAGATGATTGTGGAGAATGAGTGGAGATTTAGAATGGTTAAACAAAGATTTGGAATGATAAGATGAAGGTTTAAACTAATCAAATGGAGGTTTTGGGAGACTTAGAGTGACGAAACGGAGGCTTGGGATGATGAGATAATGATTGGGAATGATTAAATGATGGTGTAGAGGCTAAACGGATCCAAATGGGGCGATTTTGGGTGTTCAGGAGGGCAAATCCGCCCCTCTGCAGTAAATCAGGGGTGCTTCCACCTTTCTGCAGTAAATCAGGTGCGCTTCTGCCTTTCTATAGTAAATCAAGAGTGCTTCCACCTTTCTGCAGTAAAACAGAGGGCACTGCCACCTTTTTACAGTAAAACAGAGGGCACTGCCACCTTTCTGTAGTAAAACAGAGCTTGGTTTTGATGGCAATGGCTATGGAAATGACTCAAAATGATAAAATAAGGCCAATGTATCAAAGATTTCATGGGTTTTTCACAAGAGAACACTTCAAGCAAGCACAATCCTATGATTAATGTTAAGGGTATGGCCAGAAAAGGTCTTAATCTAGGATGCACAAGGCTTCTAAGGAGTCCTCGATATACTCTCGGTACATGAGGCACAACCATGAACACCAGCCCATCACAAGCATGAGTCGGGAACCTTAGCGAGATACTGAAAGGCTCAAACCAACTCTTCACGTCTATATAGGTATCACCCTAGCTTCGACGCTCTGCCAATTACGACGTGACTAGATTGGGGTACAACTTTTGTTCTCCCCCCTTTATATACCCTGTCAGTACGTGTGGTTGGAATTGTTCCTTGGGGTGATGAAATCCCCAAGCAGGTCCCTCTAGAAAGAAGACACTAACTGTTTCCAACTACTCCCCAAGCTCACATGAAGTGCAAGGGGAAAGTGAAAAAAAATTAATGCCCCCTTGGGTGACACAATAATAAACAAGCACAACAAGCAATAAAGGTTACTTCCCCCTAATTAGACTATGTTCAAACAACAAGGATAATTTTTTTTGAAAATTTGATCAAATAGATGGCCCTGCAAGCAAACGTTAGCTATCTTATTCTTCGTTCTTGGTCAATTATGCCATAATATGCTACAAAAAGTTAGCAAAAAACACCAATATCCTTGCCAAAACAATGTTAGAGGGTTACTACTTGAAAATAGCTAAAAACGAGAGCAAAAATGAAGATAAAATGATTGTTTTACCTTCCAAACTATGTTGTTTTAGGGTGTAGCCACCTTTCTGTAGCAAAATCAGGGGCGTAGCCACCTTTCTGCAATAAAATAAAGGGTGTTGCTGACTTTCTACAGCAAAACCAAGGGCGCTTCCACCTTTCTGCAGCAAAATCAAGGGCGCTTCCACCTTTCTATAGTGAAATCAAGAGCACTTCCGCCTTTCTGCAGTAAAATTAGGGGCACTGCCACCTTTCTGCAACAAAATCAAAGGCACTTCCACCTTTCTGTAGTAAAATTAGAGGTGTTTCTGCCTTTCTGTAGTAAAATGTTAGAGGAAAAGAGCCTTTCAAAATGAAAGGGCATATCCGCCCCTCTGCAAGAAACTTTATCAAATTTTTGAAAAAGAAAAGTTGTATGCCCTACTGCAAGAAAGTGTTAGAAAAGATCTTCTAAGCAAAATGACGTATACACCTAACTACAGCAAATTGTTAGAAAAAATTAAATTTTTAGATATAGGGTGTGACTGCCTTTCTGCAGTAGATAAGAGGGCGCTGCCACTTTTCTGCGACAAAATCAAGGGCACTTCCGCCTTTCTATAGCAAAATTAGGGGTGTTTCTTCCTTTTTGCAGTAAGACATAGGGCGCTTCCGCCTTTCTGCGTTAAAATAGAAGGCGCTTCCGTCTTTCTGCGGTAAAGCAGAGGGCACTTCTACCTTTCTACGATATTTTCTGCAAAATACTTAGCAAAAATAAAGGTTAAATGCAAAAACCCATTTGTGAGTCCCATTGGGCATGCCAGAAATGTGTACCTTGGAGTTTTACCCTATTTTGATGTGCAAAATATCTTAAAATGAAAATGATAAAATACTAAGAACATTTCAATGATTAGCCTAAAAAGTGATGAAACAAGGAAAATAGATGAAATAAAATTCAAATCAATTATACCTTCCTTGTTATTGAAGACTCCTTGGTTGGTCCTTGATTTAGATGAATTTGTGTGCTCCTTGGATGGATTTTGGTGTAGCTAGATGCAAGATTGAATATGCAAGATGACTAAATAGATGGCTAAATGATAGCAAATGCTTGAGAATGCAAATTGGCAGCATAAGGTTGCTCAAAATGAAAGTGTTCAAAATTCTCTTGAGGAGGGGGTATTTATAGAAGAATTTGAATTCTCTAGAGAATTCAACAATTGAAATTCATCCAACAAGGTCAAAATGAAGGGCTATGGTGGGTTGAGAACTTACAAGCCCTCACATTTTGACATGTAGATGGTGAAGTGGCTAAGAGGAGATGAGGTGTAAGTGAGGTGGCCAAAAGGTACATGAGGTGGAGGAAGGACAAGTACCTTCCAAGACCTTGAGGAGTGAGAAGATTTCCTCAAAAAGAATTTTTTTGTCCTCAAGTGAGAGTGAAAGGGACATTTGAGGAATTTTGGAATTTCTCAAAAATCTCCATGGGAAAAGGAGAGGTGGTTGGAGAAATAAATGTGAATTAAAAATTCACATTCTTAGGAGAGTCTAAAGGATAAAAGGTGAGCTCAAAAAAGGTGGGACTTGGTCACATGTGGATGATATGACAAGTCCAAGGTTCTAGAAGTCTTGGAAGATAGAATGTGAATTAAAAATTCACATAGGGAAGAGGAGAATGTAGGATAAATAAATGTGAATTAAAAATTCACATGGGAAAGAAGGTCAATGCTAAAAAGAGATAAATGCAAAGGTTGACTAAAAAGGTGGTGCTAAATATGGCTAATGACCTTGGTTAAGGTTGTGCAAATATTTGATTAGAATAATTAATGGAAGATTAGAGGCAAGTGGAAAATGTAGGAGGATGTGACATTAATCTTTGATTAAGAGGATGCACATCCTAATCATGAATTAATTAGATTAATCCAAATCATAGAGGGATTATGGAGGATGTGACAAGGAGAGAGAAAATGAAAAAAATTTAAATTGATTTTAATCAAAAAGGTTAAAATGACTAAATTAAATAAATTGATGTATTTATTTAATTTAGAGAGGAAAAAGGTGAAAGGTAAAGCATTTAATTGTTAAATTAAATACTTTACAAGTATGAGACAAAAGGTGTAATATTAATTTAATAAATTAATATTTAATATGATAGACGAAAAATGGAGTAAATTTAATCATATAGGAGTAATTAAATTTAGATGTCTACACACGCGACGACACACTACTTGAAAATCCCATAGATGATGTAATGCCCCACCATGCAACCCTAGAGGAAGTTGCAATTTACTACACAAACATACTTTTTTTTTTCTTTGCTTAAGTACAAATAACATGTAAGATCACTTACCGTTGCCAACAACCTCTAAGGTTATGAGACTGAGATTACTTAAAACCCAAACAAGAAACATGAATTAAAAACATAACATTTCTTTACTTAACAAAATAAATACTCAAACTTCCAAACATGATACAATTACAACAAAGGCATAAGGGATGCCACATGATTCCAATAATATAATTTACAATATGATTACAAAACTCATTCCCTGAATGAGGTAATTCCAATACACAAGGTTACGGAATTACATCTTCCACCTCAATACAAAGAGGGGTAATAAAATACAATAATTACTGAAAGAATGAAAGCATGAAGAACAATATCCCATGAGCTCTCCAACTGGATAACTCATTCACACGAACAAAAGTCCAACCCAACAGATTAAGGTGCATGTTCCACCCAACCATGTGATACCCAAAGGCTCACCCCCTGCTAGGAGATAGTAACAAGGAATTCCATACAAGACCATCCACCATTAAACATAGCTAACTCGCAATGACGTGGCCAAACACATGAACCAAACATCCATAAGGATAATACAAGTACAACTCTAACATCACTAACATAGGTCACATTGCTTCTAGAAATAAAACAAATCAAGTATGATAAGAAGACCATACACATAAAACCAAATGCCAACTACTGTCGTAGAAAGAGTGTCATCACATAGCTCGTCATGGGATCTCCTCTGGGAACCTTCCTAGGCTCCGGCCCCCACTATGGGTTATCCTGGTGGCCTCTACCGAATCCCGACACCCATACTCACTCATGCAGAATCAAACACCTCTCATAAGGACAAGATAGATGATCTTGCCATTTCAGGCCTTCCCGACTCATCCCAAGTCTATACAAGCCCTTGCGTTCATGAGCGAGGCTCAATTATCTTAATTAGTGTGAAATACTACCTAAATTCTAAGTAAATTAATTTATTTATCACTTGATTAAACCACTTTTGAAGGTTTCCTAGTTTACCTCTTTGGGCTCTGGTCCCTAACAGAAGCCACTCTTCTACTTGACAACAAACCAACACAAAACCAATCCCAAGGGATGCCAAAAGGCATACAAATGAGATAAATGATCACTCCAACTCTAGGAGGAACATATAATGAAAACCCACTTCAAACACTGGAGGCAACAAAAATCAAAACCCTCTCCAAACACTGGAGGCTACAAAAGTCAAAACCCTCTCCTAATTCAAAGGAGGAACAAAACATCCCTGTTCGTGAAAACTAGCTAAAACAGCAGGTACATTGAGACACACTATCCAAGGAAAAAATGAAGGTTGACTAACACAATACAACATCCCTCAATTAAATGAAAATCCCAACTAGAAGACTTACATAATCAAATCACTCCAAATAGAACAAGCAACTCAATTAAAGAGTTCCCTAGCTTCTGGAAGCAAAACTTAGCACTACCAAGGTACATTCATAGATATACAAATATAACAATATTGCCCATACAATACCAATATGAATACACTTAAACCAACAATCATATAAATACACATTCTTTAAAAACTAAGGATGTCTTTTGACATAACGATCTTTTCTCATAAATAGGAACCACAGTCCATAAATGCATCATACACTTAATCTTTTAACTATACATATACATTCTAGACATTATAATTTTTCATGAACCTTAACTATTACTTGCAATCTAGAAAACAAACAACATTCCCTATTCACCATTTAAGGTAATAGAATATAGAACTTTTAAATAACATTCTACCCATTATAATAACTTCATAATAAAATAACTCTTTTCTTTACACATTAAATATAATCAATTTTTCTCCTAATTATAATCCATATAACTTAACTATGTACATAATCCTTACATTTAACAAATCATTTACAAGAACTTCAAGATTCCATTAAATCAAACTAGTCGTTGAAAACACATTAATCATATTCATTTTGGTTGCAACCCTAACCTTTAACAATAATTTAATCATTGCACTAACCTTAATTTCCAAAATACAATAGCGCTAGTTTTAAAAATCAAAACTCACATAAACAATATCTTCATTGCCCAACACCAAAAACGAAAGAAATGTCATTCAGGAAGCATTTCAGGAAACTAAATAACTTTTGTTAGATTTCCTAGATCCAATCAACTCAATCAGCGTCTCTTGCAATTTGCTCAAAAGTAACTAAAGTTAAACTCGCATCATTGAGAAACTTAAAATTGATGATATAACTCTGTATTTTTCAATCATACTAAAATGTCAAAATCAACTTTGCTAGATAAAGTCATCTGATTAAAAAAATAACAATTTTTATTTCAACTACAATAATGAATAGTCACCTTAAAATAATCTATATTTAAATATAAATACATATATTAAATATATGGCAAAAAGTATATACTTGGTGTATATACAATACATATACATATATATTTAATATATGATTATTATTTAAATATAATTATTTAAAATCAACTATTAATTTTCCAAATCAATTATTAAATTAATAAATTACTAAACAAGATTTTATTTTAAAATCATATTATATTATAATATATATATGTTATCTATATAATATAAAATACCATATATATAATGGTGGGTGGATGGGTGGGCTCCCCCTCCCGCCCCTCACATAGGCATGGGGTGTCCAGGGTGGACGTGAGGTGGCAGATGGGTTGGACAGGTAGCATTCAGTTTGGCATGTTTTAGTCACATCAAACCTTCTAAATTTGGCAGAATTCAGGTGTTCCTTGCTTGATGTATTGGCTGTCTACTAGTTTGAAACTTCTGGAGTTGGCTTAGTGGCATGTTGGGCTCAGTTCCCATGGCGTCGCCTGAGTGACACGTTGAGCATGGCTACCCTCATACTGTTAGCGGACGTGCCGAGTGGAAATTGCTATTAATTGCATTGATTATAGTTCTAAGGTGGATGAACGGAGGCTATATTTCTACTCATGCCAAGGATAGTTTTACTTCGCCATAATTCTATTCCATATGCGAAGTCTGACTAATTATTATTCGGGGTTTTTTTTAAGCTTATGAAGTCCGTTCCTAAGCATGGGTTCTGCATTTTGGTTCTTATTTTTTTTGTTTTTGTTGTAGGGTTCCTAAGTCCATTCCTAAGTCTGTTCCTTCGGTGTTGACTCTCCTGTTTCATTAATGGCTACGGAGAGGCAAATTTCCTTTCGTGAGATCACGGACCAGCGACTAAAGCAAATCTTGCTCGTGGATGATCCGGTGTCGGTGGCTGCTGTGAAGATGGTCCTTGGTAAAGGACACTTAGAAAGGAAAGAATTCGC
The DNA here is from genome assembly GCA_007258455.2 of Sequoia sempervirens. NCBI lineage: Eukaryota > Viridiplantae > Streptophyta > Pinopsida > Cupressales > Cupressaceae > Sequoia > Sequoia sempervirens. Next base: position 70,483,749 of record VDFB02379711.1, on the reverse strand, counting down.
CCGTGACAATGCTCAAATTTCATCGCGGTTTCTCGCCGTGCTCCTACATCTTAATACCCCGAAGACAGTGGCCAGAGAATTGATGTTGAGAATGTTCTGGGATGACTTGCTTGGCGGCCTCGAAATGACGTTGAAGGCGGCTTTTATTGGTAAGGGTATTCCGCGTCCAGCAGACCTAGTTTCTCTATGGGAGTCTGATGAAGCGGTCAAGGTTTATCCTTTTCTTCTGGATCTCAAAGGACCCGCATTATCTCGGCACCGAAAGCTTGCAGATGTGGCAGTGGAGTTTCTGAAACAAAAATTGAAGATAGTTCCGGTGGATGGAACAGAATGGTTGGAAGGTTTCATTTTTTTTGCGGAGGTAAACAGTTTTTGGTGAATTTGTGGGGTATTTGTTGTTGCCCGTCTAGTTTCTGCTAGCTCTTGTCTTGTTATTCTCTGTATATTCGAACTTGAGCCATGGTTTTTTGGCTGTTGTGGAGGTTAGGCCTATGTTTTATCTCCTCCGTTTCGTTACTCTTTCCTGTTTTGGAACTGTGTGGAGTTCATCCTTGTTAGCTCCCTTTTGGCTGTATGATGGTTATCACTGAAATATTTCCTACCTAGCAGACAACTGTAATTTCTTTAAATATCTATAAAAATATCACCTTACGGATCAAAAAAAAATAAAAAATACCATATATATAATGTATATATATATTATATTATATATAAATATAATATAAAAATAAAATAAAACAAAATTTAAAATTTAAAATTTAAAATAATAAAAGAAAAGTTATTGCCCACATGGGTTGCGGCCCCCACAAGGAAGGAGGATGCTGCCATACGCTGTGCCCAGCCTCCTTAGTGGAGGCTACACTGCCTAAGGCAGCGCCCAGCCTCCTCTGTAGAGGCTGCGCTACCTAAGGTAGCGCCCTCCCTTGGGGGTTGGGTGCGCAGCCTTAGCTGCCCCCTCCCCACACAAAGAAAAAACCTTAGTTTTTTAAAACAAACAATAATTTTATTTTATTATTTATTAAAAAAAATAGAGCAGAAAAACCCTCTGTTCTGGTAATTTCTAAAACATAGTTTCTAAGTTAAAATTTTAACAAAACCATTCTTTCCAAAGAAAATAAAATAGATTCATTAGGCACAATAAAAGTATACAGAATATATATATAGAACCAAACATAAAATCTCCATTTTTAGTCAACCTGTGCAATTGCACAACAAAATTTTGCAACAAGAAATAATTTTGCCAATACAAAACTGAGTTTAAATTTCAGTTTGAAATAAAATTTTCTTTTGGTTCCCTTTCAATTTTTATTTATTTTTCTCATTGATTGATTCTTTGCTTGATTTCTTTTCCATTTCATTTCTATTGCAAGAATCTATCTTTGTTTTCTCCTCTTCCATGATTTCAAAGAGGTTTCCATATTTGTTTTCCAAACTTGCATACAAATTGAAACCAAATTTCTAAAACTTCAAAATAATTAAAACTAGAATAAAACCTATGATCATGAACTTGAAGGACAAATTGATGTTGAGACACTCCTCCACCATTCCATCCCAAGATCTCCACCTTCAAACCAAGATGGAATCCAAAACCCAAAACTCTCTTTTCTTTTTTTGCAACCAAATCACTCCATCCAAAAAAAATAAGTGAAGATAAAACCCAAATGAAATATATTAACTCCCCCAAATTCAAATTCAAATTCAAAAAATCAAATTTCATGGCTTCTCCAAATTCTCCCCAAATTGAGTCAACTCTTCTAAAAATATCTTTTCCACCCAAAGTTATTGCATTTTGAAGATATTTGAATTTTAAATAACTTAAAACAAAATTCCAATTTCCAAATAGAATTTACTACATTTAGAATTTTATTTTCAACCAAAATAATTTAACTTTTAAAACTTTATTTCCAGAAATAAACTAGCACCCATAATCAAGGGAAATCAGATTGTTAGATGGTTAGCACAAATAACATTAAATCCAATGAAGTAACGAAGTACAATGGAAATCAAATGAAAACGAAAAGGAAATATATCACCAAGAGTCTCCATCTTCCATGATTGATTTTCGTTACACCTTCTTGCTTGCTGGAAATGTTGCCCTCAGATTTGTACTTTGAGCAATCTAAAATGTATAAGCCCTACAACAAGATTTGAAGGATTTGCTATGCCTATGACTCTTGCCAATGCCTATGTCTAAAACAAATGTCAATATTAATCAAATGCCTAAAACCTAATGCCAATAATGAAATACTACAATTGCCTATGACAATGAAATGTGAAGCTAAGTAAATGACTATAGTAATTACGTAAAAATGTCAAGGTCCCAAACATGAGAAGGAAATGGCATTTTATAGAAAAGGCCATTTCGAATGACGGACGAGATAAATCAATGAAGAGACCCTAAAACGAACGATCCAGATTTAACCTGAGAATCCCTAATTAGGGTTAGGGCAAAATCCTTAATCGAACGGTCAGAATAAAAATCGACGGTGGAGAATAAATGAGGAAATTAATTTAGATCGAAAAATCAGATTTGCAAATTGGAAAAAACGGTGCCTGATTTGCAGAGATTCAAGAAAAATCAAAGAGATAAGATCGCCTGATTTGCAAGATTCGAAAAATCAAAGAGATAAGATATGGACTAAAGATCAGATTTGGAAAATCAAGAATCTGCCCGATTACTTGATTTTTGGAAGATTAATTACTAATTTGAATTAAAATAATTCAAATTATGGATTTCGAGAGATAATAAATAATCTTTTTCAGATTATTTATCAAAAAGGACTGACAGTTAGGATTGACATGACATTTTAAATAATTTAATTTATTTAAAATGAGGAGAATATGAAATTGGCAATTAAATAATTATTTTAATTATTTAATTTAGGAGATAAGACCAATTAATTAAATAAATTAATCAATTTATTTAATTAAGACAATCAGTGACGTATTAAATAAATAAATGTAATTCATTTATTTAATAATCAATAAGAATTAAATGCAGAAGGGGAAATTAAATAAATTAAGAAATTTATTTAATTAAAGAAAGACTTAGACAGTTAATGACGTATTTAATAAATAAATAAAATTTATTTATTTAATAATCATAAGGAATCAAAGGACATTTAAATAATTATGAATTATTTAATCAATAGTCGAATGTGGACCAAGGACATGATTAAATGTCTTAATTATGCTAGGACAAAGTGGTAAAAATGAAGCTTACAGGCCTAGGTCATTTTTAGGTGTCTACATTTTGCCCCTCTTTGTCATAATGTCGCTTGTCTCATTGTGACAAAAAAAGTAAGTCAAAAAATGCCCCAGTACAAAATAAGATGAGGAAGAATGACGAGGAGGGTTGCGGTATGCCCCCTCGAGAGGACAGACGGGTTCCAAGAACATGAGTGTGCTCTCGAAATTAATTAGAAGACTAGAATATGAAGAGATGAAGAAATGTTAGTGCAAAAGATATGGATGATGATATGGATGCAATGCCTATATGAGATGAGCGAGAGAAGATGACAAGACTAAAGGAGATGCATGTAAGTTCCTAGACCAAATCCTTCAAAATATTGCCATAGGACTAATATTTATTGCTCTTAATCATCATTGGGCAGATTGTTGTGATGGCCAAGAAACACCATGATATGACATAGATCAAGGTGTGCAAGGTCGTACCATCACATAAGACAAGCAGTCACAGACAAGGAAGATTATGACTCATACCAAGAGCGTTATTGCCCCAGTCTTTGTCATAATCAACCACAAGTAGAAAAAGATAAAAAGGACAAGTCATGAAACGTTGTTGCTCCTCTAAATCCTGTTTCCAGGACATCCTTGAGAAACTAGTGACATGATTGTCAAAATACAAAAAGAAAGAGTCCTTACCATGATATGTCATTGTTTTTCTAAATCCCAGAATCAGGACCTCACTGAGAAACTAGTAGTCATGCATGTCAATTGACATGATACGTCGTTGCTTCTCTAAATCCTGCTTAGTGGGATCTCGCTGAAAAACTAATATCATGATAAAAACTAAAAACAAATGCCAAGTGTTTGCCAAGTGCGTCTGGAAATCCATTGTTCTGATGTCAAGATGCCATGATTGATAATGTCGAGATGTTTGAATGTTTAAAGTTTTATGATCCTGAAAAATGGCGAGACTTGGTGAATTCAGGAAGGACTCGTCCTGAATAATGCCGATGTTGAGAGGATTTTGATCCCTAATGGTCGTAAGGGGTCCCTCAGAATGATGACAATGCTTAGGAAGGACATATCCTAAGGCATAAATGACAAAGTTGGTTCTTCAGAAGGACACATCTGAAGAATACTTATGCCAGGAAGAGTGATCTTTAGATGTCAAGAGAATCACTCAAAATGCCGAATGACAATGATGACGCCTAGGAAGGACACATCCTAAGGCGTAAATGATAGAGGTTATCATTCAGAAGGACTCATCTGAAGACTAACTGAAATTTGACAGTTTGACCAGTTTCTGATGATTTGACTTGTGTTGACCGGATTTGACTTTTGTTTGACTATATGCCGATATTGCCTTGATGATATGAGATTGCATTGATGAGATTGTCTTGCTATGATAATGATTGTCATGATGAGTTTTGTTCATTTGGGAAAGATTCATGTTGTCTTGAAGACTTTTTTGACGTGTGTGCCAATGTAGTGCCATGAACCCTAATGGACTGACCTAGTGCGGCCTCAGGGGCTCATCGATAGATGGCCTTGCCTACGTCATACACTCAGAGACCTCGTAGTTTGACACGACCAATGACTTTGTCTTGATGAGAAAAGATTGCATCATGATTTTATTTCGACAAACCTAAAAAGATTGACCTAATGTCTCGGGGACTCATCGACTGATGGCCTTGCCTACGTAGCAAATGCGCAAAGACAACGTAGTTCGACAATGACATGGACTGACTGACATCACTGACTTTGACTCCATGTGACTGACTTTGACATTGATTTGGATGTTTTTGTGTTTTTCTTCAGGACAATTTATGATTTTTTTGTCTTTTTTCAGGACATTTTATGATGTTTTTGTCTTTTTTAGGACTTTTTTATGATGTTTTTGTCTTTTTTAGGACTTTTTTATGATTTTTTTGTCTTTTTTTCAGGACTTTTTATGATGTTTTTGTCTTTTTTCAGGACTTTTTATGATGTTTTTGTCTTTTTTCAGGCCATTTTATGATATTTTTTGTCTTTTTTCAGGACATTTTATGATTTTTTTGGATTTTGACGTTTAAGAGGATCGTGACAAATGCATATGACTAATTCCTACACATGAGAATCCAAGGACAAACATGATTGTGCCCCTAGTCAAGCTGAATACCAATTGACAAGTGATGACAACGTTATTTGACGTGGGAAGGACGCATCCCGAAACAACGTGAGGACGATGACGATAATGTGACAAAAGTATGGATGTCTATAGCTGGGCCAGGAATACAGTCAAGTAAAATTTTGGATAATGTGCTTGTATGAATTGGACTCGTTGCATTTGGAATGACTTGGTTAGGACTAGATGGGATGATGGTTATCCTTAGACCGTTTAACAAGGGAAAGCCAACGTAAGTGACAGACATGAAAGGATAGGGGGTGGCCTTGGTAAAAGACGAGACACATGAGACTAAGGGAATTGTCATATGATTTTCAAGGACTATGTCGTATAAGGACAATAAGACTATGACAGTCAATGATGTTTCGTGAATCGAGGATAGACATGTCAAGAGTTTTCCCAAAGCATGATTTATGTGTGCCAGTTTTATGTCAAGACCAAGATAGGTGGGAATGATATGGATTAAATGGTCGAATGCCAATGCCAAGAGGAAGTCCTAGGAGATGAGACAACTTGCCCCCAAGTGTAAGAGTCCACATAGATGATTTATTTTACACATGATGCCTGTTTGCAGGTTTTCATCATGGTACTTATCCAGGGTGCCTGTTTGTCAAGTTTTCACCATTGGATGAAATTTTTCTCTTTACTATTTTCTTGACTTTCTGATTTTTTTGGTGTCACCAAGACACCTGTTTGCCAGGTTTTCATCAGGGTGACGATTTTTTTTTAATTTTTTTTTTTGTGATTTTGTAGATAGCCTGGATTCTTTAGATGACCACTTCCTGTTTTGAATCCATTGACGGTGTCGATGTAGATATTGGTGCCATGACATGCCAATAATGACCTTGCTGAAGGAGTTGTCTTGTCAGGATTGTAGCACTTGTATACAACTGATCGATGTCATTGTGATCATTTTTGATACTAGAATTGGCCTTATCAAAATACGCACATCGCAATAGAGTGCCATGAGAGTCCTTGTGGTAAAGAGTTGCTGCCATGATGTGACAGATTTGTGACGTGAGATTTTTGGACTTTAGGCGAGATGTAGGATTATGATGAATGATGGTGGACATGGAAAGGTTGTTTGGATATTTGGATGAATCACTTTTTATTTTCCAAACTTGGGATGGTGGATGACAGATTTTGGAGGGATGGTGTTTGGAACCAACACTCTTAGATGTCTTGTTTGATGACCATTTTGAAGGGGGTGGACATGTGTTATATGTGGGAGTCCTCTTGTATTGTGGCTCCACATTGTGATTGACTTTTGTACTTGACTTGATGTCTTTGTTTGATCCATCTTTTTTTGGGATCCATTTTAATTTCATTTGTCCACTTGTCCTTTTGTTTGATTCAATGGCCTTTGACATTTGATTTTGATCTTTTGACTTGTAAGACTTTTATTTTTGTTGGTTCCAAAGGGAAGGTTTATTCATGATGGAATGACGGTTTATGGTGTGGGTGGGCGGGGTGTTGGCAACAATCTTATGACAAAGATTTGTCATGGACTCCATTTTGACGTTTGTATCTGACAAAGTTGCCCCCAGTATCGAGGAGGTACCACTGACATCATTTTATTTGCTATCTGAGGAATAACCAAGACCTTGATGTCTGTAATTTTCCTGAAGCTGTATTGGTTCTAGAATGCCTTGCTCATGTATGCCTAGTCCTTTGCCTTGATATTGCATGCTTTGACAAATTCTATTTAAGATGGGGTATTTGTTGTTTTGAAAGCAAGATGCTAACCCATCATGATGTCTATGGACACTGTCACTTGTAATATTTTCTTCTGCAAGAAATCCTACTCTGACAAAGATAGATGACCCTAGTTGATAAATTGTCTTAGCTTCATTATCTTGTTGGACATATTCCTGACTGATAACTTTGGTCTGATCATGTGACATGTCAAGTTCAGATGATTCTATTAGTGCTTCCAAGGAAATGTCAAAGCCATCATTATTTTTAGTGTCATAGAGTCCAATGATTTTAGCTATAACTTGATCATATGCAAGCATGTCCTTAGTGGAAGATTCTTGTTCTGGAGGAATATCGTCTATGTGTCCCATGAAGGCAAGTGTCTCATCTTGGGAAATGTCAATAGTAGAGGCCTTTATAGGGTCGGCAAGTGTTTGATCGTGAATGGAATAAAGGTCAAGGAGTGGATCGTTTGGGACTTCTTTGTCCATGGTAGGGTCTTGGTCTAAGATGGGGTTGTCATGGATTTGGATTTCTTGGTCAATGGTAGGGTCTTGGTCAAAGATGGGGTTTTCAAAAATAGGGTCATGGCATAGACTACCTTGTTCTTGACATGAGGGTGACATTATAAGGTCATGCTTTGGGCTTTCCTTTTGACATGTATCCTCTAGTGTAGACAATGGGATGTGACTTTGTACTATGATAGAATTTTCATGACTAGATGTGGCTTGTGAGGGGGTGACTTGAAAAGGATTAATGAATGACGGACTAGGATAAGATGTGGGGACTTGGACTGGACTAGTATGTGAAGGACTAGGATATGACATGGGTACTTGCATTGGAATAGTATGTGAAGGACTAGGGTATGACATTCAGACTTGGACTGGATATGACATGGAGTTTTGGATTGGATTAACTGTTGAAGGACAAGGATATGACATGGATACTTCGACTGGATTGGTGTAAGGTTGATTGAGATAGGACATGGAGACTTGGACCGGATCAGTATGGTATGATGTGGGGACTTGACATGAGTTGGTAGATGGTTGATAAGGGATGCAATCTTGGACGGGATTAACAGGTGAAGGACTAGCATATGATGTGGAGGTTTGGAATGGACTAGTTGATAGTTGGCTTCCCTTGTCAAGGTTAGGATAAGGGTGATAAGTGGACGTTTGTTGTGAATTAATGGCAGGATTTGTGTCAAGTGATTGTTGATTGTGAGGGTAGACAGATGGTGGCAAAGTATTTATGTCAAAGCCTTGTGGTAACTTAGCCCCTTCATCCAAAAGCATGGCTAGATACTTTTGAGGGTCACGTAAGATATATTTTTTTGCAAAGGAGACTATGTCAGGATTTTTCGCTGCAGCTTCTATGTCTTTCCAATATGCTCGTCCATTTTGGTCTCTTTGTATGAATGGTTCATAAATTTTTTGTGATGATGATGGCATGTTCACGGAAGATTGCATATTCATGTTGTGAAATGGGTCAGAAAAAGTCCAATGTTGGTTTGTGTCATAAGTGTTATTGTCGATGTTGGGATTGGAATTTTGTCCAAAGTTTGCCATTTGTTGTTGTCGTTGAAGCCTAGTCTCAATCATAAAATGGATTTGCTCAAATGAGGATGATGAGAATGACAAGTAAATGCAAGGATGACACTAGCCTATGTTTTTTGAATTTTTTTTGGATAAAGGATGACAATGCAAGACTATGTTTTTGGATTTTTTTGGATAAAGGATGACAATGCAAGACTATGTTTTTGGATTTTTGACAATAAGGGATGCAATATGACAATGTTGTCTAAAGAAAATGACTAATGCCAAAGGACAATGAAGACTAAGATGACAAGTTATGTCACTAATTTTTTTGTATTTTTGGAATAAAGGATGACAATGCAAGATGATATTTTCCTAAGGAAATGATTAATGCAAGATGACAAAGTTGTCAAGGCTAAAGTACCAAATGAGGACTAAGATGATGATGTTTGACTAAGGACTTAAAGTTATAAATGCCATGTCTAGGTTCAAAATGATGACTAAGATGAACAATGCAAAGTCTAAGTTCAAAATGGGGACTGAGATTAATTTTTGAGGTTTTGTTGAAAAGTCTGAGTTATCCAAGGTCGATTGTTTGTTTGTGTCCAGATTTGTGCTGTTGTGTATAATGTTTGAAAAATCTAGAAAACACTTGACAAGCACAATGTTTTGGTATAAGCAAGCACACATGAGACAAGTACAATCCTAAAAGGCCAATAGGCCAAGGGTTTGTATACTTGATATAGCCCACCGATATACCCCGAATTGGTGATAAACACCTTTCCTTCTCGAGAGTGGATAGCTTAGAATTTTGGTGGCATTGGCTCCCCTCCACGGCTCATTAACGTCATTCGAGCACACCAAATTCAGATTCTTTGGGTAGTGACATCCCAAGAATTGCTATCTCTACTCAAGGGGATCAGTAGTGAGTGTCTTTGGGCATGATACTGTACCCTGCACTATACCAAGCAATGGCCAAAGAATGGTTGGACACTAAGACAAGAGGTTTTTAATTCGGGCATTCCGTTCGTGGGGCGAGATCCATGCGGCGAGAGTCCCCTTTCGGATCCATCTCATCGGAACCATGCTCGTGATTCTTGGGCTTTCCCCAAGAACCCACTTTTATATACCGGTTGGAAGTCCCTCAGTGTCAGGGTGCTACCGGTCTGAGTCGTCCTGGGGTGAGTACTTTTTCCCACCAGAACAGGCCCAAGTTCTAGAGTCAGTAACTATTTCTCTTACACCCAGGATCGCACGAATGCACAAGGGGATAGGATACTCCGATATACCGAATCGTGAAGGGTAATATAACAAAAAAGAATGGGTCTAGTTTTCTGATCACAAGGTTTTCACCAAGTGAGAGCATACTCACCTACCACTCCACAAGCACAATCAAGCATAAAAGACATGATTTCATTTTATAAGCACCAAAAACAAATGTTTGCTAATCTAGAAATAAACAAGCACAATGTTTGTTTCTTCCTTCTTTGACATGCAAATCTACAAACAATGAATGTTAGTAGTCTCGTATGTAATTGTCTTTGACACACGAAAGAGGATCGCCACACACTACAAGAAAATATTAGTAACACAACAAATCTTATCTTTAGAATTTTTTTTTATAGTAAAATGAAAAATACAAAAGATAAATCCTGTCTAAAATCTCAAGATATTTCCAAAAATTTAAATAAATCAGAAAAATTTGCTGTTTTGCACCTGAAATTAATTTTTTATGAAAAATCATAAAAAAATTATAAAAAATACATAACAGCTTTAAAAATTCTAATTTTTTTACTGGAGTCGTCTGCTGTCATCCCAAATCTGCAAAAAAAAATTGTGATTAGATCTACAACCGTGAGAGAGATATAAGCCAATCTTTGTTAAACACCAATTTTAAAAGATCTATTTTTTGACTCATAATTTCGCATCCAAATTTAAAAACTAAAGAGTAGACCCCTATTAAAATTCAAATAGCTTTCTAGAAATGTAAACATATCTAAAAAATTTGATTATTTGCTCCCAAAATTAATTTTTTATTAAAAAAGAAAAATAATTATAAAAAATGAAAAACCAATCCAAAAAATCTGATTTTTGGAATGAGAGTGCATGATATTGTCCCCAAGCTGCAAAAAAAAATTTCGTGAGCAAATACATAGCCGTTTGAAAGTTATGGTTGAATCTTTGGCTTTGTCCACAATGATGCCAATCCTGCAACAAAAACCAAGCAAGCCCTGCAACAAGAAGAAACCAACTCCAAAAATGGTTTTTTATTTGTCCAAATACGTCGGGTTCACCAATGTAATCAAGGGAAAATCAGATTTGTTAGATGGTTAGCACAAATAACATAAAAATCCAATGAAGTAACGAAGTACAATGGAAATCAAATGAAAACGAAAAGGAAATATATCACCAAGAGTCTCCATCTTCCATGATTGATCTTCGTTACACCTTCTTGCTTGCTGGAAATGTTGCCCTCAGATTTGTACTTTGAGCAATCTAAAATGTCTAAGCCCTACAACAAGATTTGAAGGATTTTCTATGCCTATGACTCTTGCCAATGCCTATGTCTAAAACAAATGTCAATATTAATCAAATGCCTAAAACCTAATGCCATTAATGAAATACTACAATTGCCTATGACAATGAAATGTGAAGCTAAGTAAATGACTATAGTAATTATGTAAAAATGTCAAGGTCCCAAACATAAGAAGGAAATGGCATTTTATTGGAAAGGTCATTTCGAACGGACGGACGAGATAAATCAATGAAGAGACCCTAAAACGAACGATCCAGATTTAACCTGAGAATCCCTAATTAGGGTTAGGGAAAAATCCTTAATCGAACGGTCGGAATAAAATTGGATTGACGGAGGAGAATAAATGAGGAAATTAATTAAAGAAATAAAGATTTTTGAAAAATCAAGAAGATAAGATTGCCTGATTTGCAAGATTCAAAAAATCAAAGAGATAAGATCGCCTGATTTGCAAGATTCGAAAAATCAAAGAGATAAGATATGGACTGAAGATCAAGATTTGGAAAATCAAGAATCTGCCCGATTACTTGATTTTTGGAAGATTAATTACTAATTTGAATTAAAATAATTCAAATTATGGATTTCGAGAGATAATAAATAATCTTTTTCAGATTATTTATCAAAAAGGACTGACAGTTAGGATTGACATGACATTTTAAATAATTTAATTTATTTAAAATGAGGAGAATATGAAATTGGCAATTAAATAATTATTTTAATTATTTAATTTAGGAGATAAGACCAATTAATTAAATAAATTAATCAATTTATTTAATTAAGACAATCAGTGACGTATTAAATAAATAAATGTAATTCATTTATTTAATAATCAATAAGAATTAAATGCAGAAGAGGAAATTAAATAAATTAAGAAATTTATTTAATTAAAGAAAGACTTAGACAGTTAATGACGTATTTAATAAATAAATAAAATTTATTTATTTAATAATCATAAGGAATCAAAGGACATTTAAATAATTATGAACTATTTAATCAATAGTCGAATGTGGACCAAGGACATAATTAAATGTCTTAATTATGCTAGGACAAAGTGGTAAAAATGAAGCTTGCAGGCCTAGGTCATTTTTAGGTGTCTACAGCACCTTTAATTCAAAAGAATAACTTAATCAATTCAACACAAATAATTTAATTAATCAATAAAATCAATCTAATCTGAGATTAGGGCGGGGGCCCTAGCTCGGTTGGCTAAGTAATTCCGTTGCGGCTCGGCTGGTCACGAGTTCTAGTCTCCCCCGTCCCGTGGTACCAGAGGGCGTGTCGCGCCAGCGCCGCTGGTCACGTTAAAAAGTTTACCAGGTGCACTGCAGTTTATAGGGGGTCGTGCTACCCGATTCCTGCAGTCTAAAAAAAAAAAAAAATCTAATCTGAGATTAAATTATTTTATTAATTATATTAAATTATTTAATAAATTAAATAACATTTTTAACAATATAGCCAGATTTATTTAAACAACTTAACTACAAAAGCCATTTATTTATTTTTATATCTTGAATTTAAATAAACACCAAGGAGAAAGGGACAACATATAACAACTACACTCAATTACGACCTGACGACACACCATGACCAGGGGGATGACTTGACATGAAAAATCTACCTACTATCTCTCAATCGACTACCGTTGGTCAATGGACACGCTTAGACCTATGAAACTAGGTGGAGTCGATGTCCTGTACCTACAGTCTTGCAAACAAAACGAGTGTCGAAGATGCATATAACATAGTAGACACACCGTGAAGGGGAAGTCACAGAATCATAGGTGCTCGCATGTGAGTGATGTAACCCCGTCCCCTTCACCAATACAGTATTACTAACTGACAAATCTAACATCAATAATATAATCAAAAGCATAAAGCATCGTTAATTTCAAATATTTGCTAAGCTAATCTAAAGCATGCCTTAATGATAATGTCGGAGTAAAATGCCATCACATTAAAATATAACATTCACATCGCTTAACAGTCAACGATCAAATAGCAACCAAGCACCTTAATTTAAGTGTTAACATAAACAAGGCATAACATAGAAAAACATTGTCTGATCAACAGAGCACAAAATGGAGGGGTGTTACATATGACTATAGTATTTAACATTGCATGTATAATATTTTCATAAACTTAAAAGTATATATATTGAATAACATTTAAATTATATCATTAAAGATATAGAGTACAAATAAGATTCTTTCTTACATTGCATTAAAAATAACATTACAATACTCATTTTCCAAATGAGGTAGATCAAATAGAAGTTTACAATTACATATTACAAATGTTCACCTCATTAACAATTGAGGAGTGATACAATTATAAATTTTCCACTGATACAAATAAGAAAGTACATATATCCATATACGAGCTCTCCATCCAAGAAGTACTCATTGTCATGAACAAGAACTAGGGACCCAACGGAGTAAGGTGCACGTTCCTCCTAACCATGTGGTACCTGTAGGCCCACCCCCCGTGCTAGGAGATAGTAAAAAGGTTCCCTAGACATAACCTACAAACTCTAGACACAAGTAAGACCACAAACAAAACTTATACAAGTACATGCTTAACTTATTGGTTACATTGCTTCTAGAACTGAAGAATCAAATATACTAAGCTCACAAGGTCACTGTTATTATAGGTGGAGTGTCATCACAATGTTGCATAGGTTACCCTAGTGTTTCTTCCTAGGTTCTGGCCCCCAACTTGGGTTACCCTTGTAACCTCTTATGAAACCCAACCCCACATGCAATCTATTGCGGTATCGTATATCTTTTAAAATAACAAGATATCGACTTTTCCATTATAGACCTTCTCAACTCATTCCCAAGACTGAAGTAGCTCTTAAGTCCATGAGTGAGGCATAATTAATCCAGTTAAATATTTTAGAATACCCAATGTGTTGATTTAGTTTTCACTTATTAATTAACTCTACATGAGTTACCTAGGCACCACTTTGTGTGTCGTCCCTTACAAAGAGCCACTCCCCTAAAAATAACACAAGGAATCTAAGTCCACTAACTAAGGTAGACAAAGTGCACATATATCAAAATCTAATACCAAATATATCACAACAGACATCACAACCTATTTTTAGAACCAGGTGTCTAAAAACCATACAAAACCATGTGCACTACTCTAGTTTATTCAAAATATGAAACCATTATTAAAAAATTTAACTCCCATTAAGAAATTACATCTGGAAGACTTGAAATCACATATAACCCCACTTTGCCCAATAAGAATGAAAATACAATTTAAAGCAAATCAAGGATAATAAACATCTAATTTTAGGATTTACTAAATCCATTCAAATCAATAACTTTAGGCATAGAATTATTCAACTTAAATACAATTCATCTTCTATTCAATATGAAAATCAAAACTATATTTTACCCAATTCCATATTCATGTATTATAATGAAATTTTTGATTTCTTTCCTTAATATATTTCATTATAAAATGTCCATTCATACTTTTCAAACACTAATTAACATTATATCATTCATTTAAATATAAGCACATGAAATCAATTTAATTAAACATTTATTTAAATATATAAATAAATATTTTAATTATCCAAATTAAAATTATATACACTTAACTTTAAACACAAATTACAAGCTTATATATTATAATATATATATGCATTACATATATAACATATATTAAAATAATAGATATTATATATGAAACATATATATATATATATAAATTATAATTATATTTTAAAACTAAATTTAAAAATAATTTAAAGTTTATAACAAATAAAAGGCAAGGCCCGACTGCCTTTTCACAGCCAAAACCTCCATGGGCGCGGCTGTGTAGGCAGTGTCGGTGCTACCTGTGAAGGCAGCGTAGGGCGCTGCCCTCATAGTCGCTCCCTTATGGGGGATGGCTGTGGGGGATAAGCTCCCCAACGCCTCCATTAAAAGAAACCTTAACATTTTTTTAAACAAGAAAATTCTGGTGATTTTAAAATTGCGTATGGTGATTTCTAAAGGCATTCAACACTACGATTTTCAATAAAAACATTATTTGTATGTATTTGTATATGTATATGTATATATAACACTAATATATATACATATATATATATATATATATAATTTTTAAATAACAATAAAAATACTTTAATTGGGCAATTATTTTCAACAGGGTTTTCTACAGGAAACTAGGAAAACTACAAATTTGAAAAATTTATTCCCAAATTAATAATTTCAATAACAGAGGTTTTCATTTCAAAACCCCCAAATTCCAAGATCTTTACTACAGGTAGTATTTATCAAAATTCTACTCAGAGGTTTCTTTTCCCCAAATCTAACAACAAGTTTAATAGAGAATTTAATTTAAAATTTTACAAAGATTTCTTCTATTTCCTTTGAGAATTTACTACTGTTTAACAAATCTTTTGTGTTTCCCTTTGATTTCACTATAAAATCTTGTCTCGTAAAATGCATAGAGGTAATGAATTTCTACAGAAATATTTTCTATATAATTTCCTCAAGAAAAACAGAGGTTTCAATGAAAATTTAATTTCCTTAGGCAATCTTTTAAATACACAATTAACAAAGCTTCTACAATTTCAAACTTCATATAGTCATTCTTTTCAAAAGACAATAAACTAATCCCAAAAGAAATCACCAAAAATATTTCCAACAGTTCTCTATTCTTTTCATTTCCCGTGAAGTGTTTTCTTGTTTTCCTCAAATCTCATAATATCTTCTCTAAGAGAATCCTCAACAAGATTTTTGCCATAAATTTAACTAACACACATGGCAAAGAAGAAAAATATCTTCTAACAAACGGATCTTTCTTCCCTCAAATAACAAGAATTTATTTTATTTTAAAGAATTAAAGAATTCAAAATTCAAAAAAAAACAATTTCCTTTCTATTTTAATTCTTATTTAAAATTCCATTTCTCACAAAACATTTAAAGAATATATAATCTATTCTCACAATATAAGTAAATTTAATCAATTAATTAATTAATTTAATAAAATAATTTTAATCTCAATGACTAAATTATTTTACCAATAAACTAATTTAATTAATTAAATAAAATACAAAGCTTTTAATTACTTTATTTAAAACTAATTTAAATAAACATTAAATTATAAAGAACTTTAATCAAACATTAAATTCACAAAATAAACCTTATACAACAAATAATCAAAATAGACCAGACGAAACAACTAAAAATACCAGACCTAAACTGACGACATATTGTGACTGGGTTTGAGACTAAACTAGGAAAAACCTTGTTACTACCTCCTAATCAACATTCAGTTGAATCTAGACACGCTCAGACTTGTGAAATCAGGTGGAGTCAGTGTCATGTACCTACAATCCTGCAATCAAACAAATAACATACATGTATATAATCCATGATTCAAACACACCGTGGGGAGAAAATCAGGGAAATCACAGGGCACTCGCAAGCGAGTGATGCAACTCCATTCTCCACACCAATACAATATCACATCAAATTGACAAGAAAAATAACAATTAATCTACCATAAGCATATATATAACAATAACATCTGAAGTAAACATCTATGTTAACATAAAACATGTCGAAAATAATTACCACCTTACAATGTATCATCACATCACAAAATAAATCCACCAACGCTCTCATGTCAGTGATCAATACATCAAAACCAAGTACCAGGGTATATCAAAGTGAAAACATGCTAACATAAAACATAAGAAAAATGGAGGGGTACTACATTACTCGTCATTATTACTCTTAAGAAAAAAAATTAGTTGTGCTTCTGTAGTGTTGCATCGTCCTCTAGGTTGTGTGATGGGGTTTTACATGATGCAAACTAAAGTTTCGTGTCATTTTGTCTATAGATTCTAAATATATATTTTTCATTTTTTTTGGAATTAGATTGCACTTCTTTTTCCATCTCCCTCGAAAATTAGTTTTTTTCAAAAAATATTTTAAAAAAGTGACGCTCACCGTATAACACAATTTTTTTTCCATGAAGGATAAAATTCTAATTCTTTCGAATTTAGATTTGTAACTTTGATATCTAGTGCTTCCACTTGGTTAGATAGTTTTTTATTGAATATTTTTTCTTTAATCAATTTTCAAAGTCAAACCAATTACAATTCAAGCATAGCACGATCGTATAACACGTAACTTTTTATGTATGTATCGAAATTCAATTTTATTTTTTTTGTTGGATCAAGGACTTCAATATCTGGTGCACTCATATTTCTCAATTTTTTTTTGATAATATTCTATTTTTTCGACCCAGATGGCGTTCATCTACACTGTCTGCCGAGCTAGGGCGTCTGTGCCCTAGCTCAATTCCTGTTCATGCTTGGATTTGCGCTTGGGAGGGGGGTTGTTGTCTGTGTTTGGGGGTGAGGAGTTGTGTGCGGCTTCCACAGTGGATTCTATTTGTTGTTTCCTATGTGTGGGTAGTTCCTTGGCGTCGATCAGCGACTGAGGTGTTGTTGGGAGCCACAGGTGTGCAATGTGGAATGGGCCTTTGGTGCCTAGTTTTTGTGAGGCCTCCTATCAGTGTTGCTGGTTGTTCTCTTTCCAATAGATAGTGGTGAGCTTTGGGTGGGGCTTTGAAACCCTTGTTTTGTATTTTTTTCTTGGGGATTTTGTATGCACGCTGGAAGTTGGGTATTATGTCTCCCGGGGAGACCTCGGGTGCTAACCCGGTAATGGACTTTCGTTTAGCGATTGGTGTGAAGTCTCCTCAACATGCTTCAAAATTTTTCAATAATAATTTGTTTGTGCCAGAATCAGGGCTAGATGGAGTGGGCTCTTCTAGTGGAGCTCGGATCACAAAAATCAATGGATGCTTGGAACGTTGCAAGGAGAGGCCGAAACTAGTTATTCCTTTGGAGATGGTTGCGGAGGATATTGAATATTATTCAAGGCACTCTTTTTACTGTAAGTTTTTGGGTATGCAGATATCAATGCAATTTTTGGATTCATGGGCGTGACGGACTTGGATGCCAGATGGTGAGATGGATATAAAGCTTCTGGAAAATAATTATTTCATGGTTGCCTTTGATTGCATGGCAGATCGAAATAAGGTCTTTGAAGGGGGCCCCTATTTCTATACTCAGGTTGGTCTGTTTCTTAAACCGTGGCATGCTAGTTTTAACCCTACTGAGGAGCTTCCAACTCATGTCCCGGTGTGGGTTCAACTTCCACGATTTCCTGTGGAATGCTGGTGGGATGATGTTTTGCATCTGTTGGGGTCGATGCTTGGGAAGCCGGTTGGTTCCTCGCTACAGACTCAGTTTAAAAAGGTAATAACTTTTGCTCTCATTTGTGTGGAAATTGATCTTAGTAAACCAATACCAGATTCTTTGGATATGTCTGTGGGTCCTTACTCTTGGGTAAAGTCATTGGACTATGAAACCCTTCCATTCCGATGTCGTCTATACCATGAATATGGTCACTTGCAAGGAAGATGTCCAAGGGCTAGGCATGTGGAGCCTACAATTTCTCAACCTCCCTGCAACCCACTTAGGGAGGATAAGGGAAAGAACCCCATTCTTGGGGATGGGGATGGGGATGGTTCAGATGGCTTCGTCCCTGTAAATAATTGTAACAGAAACTGAGGTCAAAAGAGGAGCTTGAAGGAAAGACAAGATGAAGACTCTTTTAACAGATTTGAGATTTTGGATGATCTGGGTCAGCAAGAAGTGAACCTGGGTTTGGTGAATTTGGATCAAGGTATTGTGTGTTCTAGACAGGAGGTTTCTTTGTTTGGGGATACTTAAGATGCACAAGTTATTGGAGCATTGCAAATGGTGACCGACTTTCAAATGGATGTCCAGGTGGAGTCAGCTCCTTCTATGGAAATGAAGAAGGGTGGGGGAGATGGTCCTATTGTGGCTTTGCATATAGGAGCAGATGCAGGGAGGAATAACAAGTCTTCTCCCTCTCCTTTGGGTCTTCATCAAAAGGATATCAAAAAAGGGTTGGGGGAGAAATCCTCAAAGCTTGGTAGGAAAAAGGATATGGAAAATATTAAGTTAGCTAGAGAAACTTTAGTGGATTCAGGGTCAATTAAGACTTTAGATTCACACTTCTCGAGCTCTTTGAAATGATTGTTCTTTCATGGAATGTAAGGGGCCTAAACAACGGCCCTAGACAAAAGGTTGTTTGTGAGTTGGTTAGAAGTCAATCTCCTGATGTTTTGTTCCTGTAGGAGACTAAGTTATCTGTGGAATGCATGCTTGGTTTATCCCCTAAGCTGTGGGGCAATGGAAAATGTCAGTGTGTTGGTGCTCAAGGGTTTGCGAGTGGAGTGGCTTGCCTTTGGAATCCTAGGAGGATCCACCCTCTCTGGTGGATGGACAACAAGTCTTCTATCTCGATGATCACTTCCTATTTTGAGACTGGGGAATCTATCCTCCTCTAATATCTATGCGCCTATAGAGTTTCAAGGTAAGAAAATTTTGTGGTCTCATATTAGAGTTGTTCGGAGCATGGTGCCTCTTCATCCATGGATTATGGCTAGGGACTTTAATGCTATTTTTGAGCTAGCCGAAAAGCAGGGGGGTATTGCTAGGTTGGAGCCTTCTGCGATTCTTCTTCAGGATAATATCTCTACTTTGAATCTTGTTGATGTCAAGCCTAATAATGGTTTATTCACCTGGAACAATCGAAGGATTGGGGATAATTGCATCTCTAAAAGACTTGACCGCTTCTTGGTTTCCTGCTTCTGGGTTGGTGGATTATGGTCTTCTAGCTCATAAATTTTGGATTGGAGGGGGTCTGACCATTGGCCTATCAAGCTTGTAGTTTCTTCAGTTCATGTGCCTCAGTCACCCCCTTTTAAGTTCCAGATTATGTGGCTTCATGAACCCTCTCTTCATGACTATGTGGCTAGATGGTGGAGAGAGGGTAGACCTGCTTATGGTATGGAAATGTACACTTTTGCTAAGCTTCTCCAATTTGTTAAATATTATCTTAAGCATTGGAATCGACAATGCTTTGGGAACATTTTCCATGCAAAGGTTGTTGCACAGTTGGAGTTGGATAGCATTAAAAGAGTGATCAGGGAGGAAGGTGTGACTGCTGATTTACTTCAAGAGGAGGCTAGGGCATGGAAAGTGTTGGAGGAGTGTGAACTATGGAGGAAATATATTGGAAATAGAAGGCAAGGGTTGAATGGCTTTAGGAGGGAGATAAAAATACAGCCTTCTTCAATTTGGTCAAAGCCAAGTGACATGGGAATTTAATCTCTGTTCTGGTGAATGACATTGGTGAGCATCTATCCTCTTTCAAGGATATTTTGTGTGAAGCCATGCAGTACTTTGTTACCTTATTTAGGGAGGATTCGCAGGAGGTTTCCGAGGAGGAGGCTCAAGTTCTATCTTGTATCCCTTCTTTGGTTACTATGGAGATGAATGAATATCTTATGGAGGATATTTCAATAGAAGAGCTTGAAAGAATGGTGTTCCAAATGAAGGGAAAGCTCCTGGCCCTGATGGCTTTCCGATGGAATTCTTTCAAGAATTTTGGGATATTATCAAGCTTGACTTATTGGCTGTTGTCTAGGAATCTTAGATGAATAAGCAGATGTTACGAGCTTTGAATTCCACCTTCCTTGCTCTCATCCCCAAATCTGATGGAGCAAACAAGTTAAGCCAATTTAGACCCATATCTCTTTGTAATGTGATTTATAAAATCATCTCTAAAGTGATTGCGGATAGGCTGAAAACTTGGCTTAGAGTGTTAATCTCTGAGGAGCAAAGTGGTTTTGTTGTGGGCAGGAAAATTCTAGATGGGGTGGTTATTGCTACGAAGTCCATTCACTCTATGGCTAACTCCACTGATAAGGCAATGTTCATCAAGTTAGACATGGAAAAGGCATATAACAGAGTTTGATGGTCCTTCCTTTGGAAGATCCTTGGTACTTTTGGTTTTTGGGATGATTGGATCCAGTGGGTCATGAGTTGTGTGATCTCTGTTTCCTTCTCTATTTCAATTAATGATGTACCCTCAGAGCTTTTTGGAGCCTCTCAGGGACTACATCAAGGTGATCCATTATCTTCGTATTTTTTTATGCTCTTTGTTGAGGGTTTGGGTCAGTTGTTAAGAAGGAATGTGGAGAGAGGTTTTATTCAGGGATGGCATTGGGGTGGTAATATTCCCCCACAATCTCATTTGTAGTTTGTGGATGATACTACCTTGATGGGTATGGATACAATTAGGGAGGCTACAAACTTTCATCTAGTGTTGGATGTTTATCTTACTACCTCGGGTCAAATGATTAATGAAGGTAAATCCTCCATCTTCTTCTTCAATACTCCTTGTCCGATTCAAAGGAGGATTGCCAATATTTTAAGGTTTCAGATTGGGTCCCTCCCTTTGATCTATCTTGGAATTCCTATTTCTAACAAAAGGATGCCCAGGGATTCATGGCAGAATATTCTAGAAAAGTTTCAGATGAAAGTTAACCATTGGACCCATAGATGGTTATCCTTTGCTGGCTGGGTTCAATTGATCAAATTTGTGGTTCAAGCTCTTCCCATTTACAAATGCATGCTCCAAGTGGCCCCAATTGGTTTTCTTCAGGAACTTGATGCTTTATCTAGACAATTTTTATGGGCAGGTAATTTATCGTCATCCAAATGGAGCTTGGTTAGATGGGAGCTTGTTTGTAGCCCAAGGCAATATGGAGGTCTTGGATTAAGGCAGTTATCTTTGTCTGGGGTGGCACTTGCTACCAAACTTTTCTGGAGGTGGTGTGTGGAGCAGGATCAGACCTGGGCCAAGATTTTACTTCATTAATATTTTTCGGGGATCCCTCAGATGGATATTCCCCGCTATCCCTTAGTGGGGAAAGGATTGGTAATATGGGGTACGCTTAAGAAAGGGGTTGCTCTAGTTAAGGATGGCTTATTTTGGATTTGCAAAAGTGGGTTTGAGGCTCAATTTTTGTTGGATGCTTGGGATGGTTTTCCTCCCATTGTTTCTCAGTTTCCTAACCTTTTTCCCCTTTTTCAAAGATTCATTGAGGCTAGTTGGGACAAGGTGAGAGACTTTAAGTCTGTTTCTTCTCAAGGTCAGTTAATGACAGCTAGATGGAAGAATCCTAAGGAGTGGCCTGTGGTTGGTATGGAGGAGTGTGCAGAATTGCAAAGCATCCTTTCTAGCAGGACTTGTAGTTCCCTCCCAGATGGAGATGTTTTATCTTGGTCTCCCAAACCTAAGGGTGTTTATACTATTGCCTCTGGTTATCAAGTGTTGTTATCTCACAAGCTAGATGGGGTGGAGGTTCAATGGTGGAAGAGTGTTTGGAACAAGTTTTCTTGGCTGAAGTGTAATTGCTTCATTTGGACTTTGGCCTGGAACAAATGTTTGACCTGGGATAATATTCAGAAGAGGGGACTTCAGGGGCCATCCATGTGTGTGTTATGTGGGGATGGAGAGGAGGATTCTACTCACTTGTTTTTTCATTGCCCCTTTGTTCTAAGGCTATGGCACTTGTGGTGGGAAGTTTGGGGAGTTCCTTGTGTTCATGCTTCCTCTCTGGTGGATTTTTGGCATAGTCTAGGTAGACCTCCTACTACTACATCTTTCTTACAGGATGTGTGGTTTTTGAGGCCTACTTTCCTTCTCTGGCAGATTTGGCTAGAACAAAATCGTAGAATCTTCCGAGGTGAAAAGTTGGTTATTCAACAAGTTTGGCAGAGAATTATGGGTATGGTTCGGGAGACTGTGGAAGCAAAGTGTGAGGTAGGATATATTTCTAGAGAAAGAGGATGCTAAGAGGATGGAGAGATTGGGACTTCAGGAGTTGTCTTTGGCTTCAGCTTGTGTCTGAAAGGGAAGGCAAGCAAAAATGAAAGTCATGAGAGTGGGTAAATGGTTTCCCCCTCTTGTTGGTATTTTGAAGATTAATAATGATGGTTCCTCAAAAGGAAATCTTGGGCCTACTAGAATTGGTGGATTTGGTAGAGATTCTATAGGATCAGTGGTCTTCTTCTTCTCTATTTACAAGGGGACGAAGACCGTCAACCTTATGGAAGGTCTGGTGATATTCTTTGCCCTTGAACGGGCTTATGCTTTGGGGTGGAGAAAGGTTATTTGTGAGTTTGATTCACAGGTTTTGGTTAATTTTCTTAAAGATCGGAAGGTGGCTGATGTTAGTTAGCAGTTAGCTAGGCTGGTGCAATAGATTCTGCAGATTAGCTCCTTGATGGAGGAGGTATCTTTTGTCCATATTCTGAGGAAGTGGAATAAAGTAGTGAATTGCTTGGCAAAATGGGCTTCGATGCATCTTGATGGTTGGAGGATTGAGGGGTGGGATTAGGTTTCCCAGGAACTTCCCCATGAGTTGAACAAGATTATTGTGGAGGATGGCGATGGGATTGGTGATGGATGATGTTGATTTTTGCTTTGTTTAATTGTATCTTTGCTTTCCTGGGGTTTAGGCCCTTTGCTTTGTTGTAATGCTCTATTCTGATTATTTATAAAGTTTTTACCCCTTTTATTATTAAAAAAAAAAAATCTATTTTTCCACATGTGCAGTACAAAGAGCTTGATTTTCAATGATAAACCTACATTCACAAGAAATAAAAAATAAATATAATATTCAAATTAAATTTAATTAAAATTATACTTTTTTGGAAGCTTATAATAAGGACTACATACTTACAATTTTTTTTAAAATGAATTCATTTGATCCCCCAAAAAGTAAATCAAAAGTGGTCTTTTATCAACATTTTGATAGGTGTAAAGGAGACTTTGTTATAAGTATGGTTAAAACTAGCAGGGTTCTATCCAAGGGGGCTTGGTCTAAGGTGGTTTGATCAAACCCTCTTCAAATGGAATTATTTAAATGGAATTTTTCAAGGATTAAATCATTATATTTTCTAAAAACATGTGCTTTCAGCAAAAATTAGGATCTCCCAGAAAGTGTAAACCACTATTGTGGCAACACACACAAACAACACATATAAAGAGCAACACAACAATGATGAAGAAAAGGATACATGGGATGATAAAAAAATGAATATGCATGAATTATTTTCTTGTGATATCTCACGTGATGGAGAAAGAAAAGAGATACAAGGTGTTATTCCATGTAATGTTGTGATCAGTGAAAACAATGCATGTGTTGCTGATATTTCATTACAAATTAGTGATCATAATCCTGAAAGTGCAACCTTAAGCATTCACTCTAAAATTTTTGAACATGGTCTATATAGTGATGAAAATCATGATGAGGTTGAGGTTTTTGATGGTCTCTCTGAGGATTGTGACAACTCTTATGATGATGATCTAGAGGTATTATCTTCACACGAAGGATGCAATAATGCAAATGCTCATGAAGTCACTTTTCCACAAGATAATGAGAAAATTACAGATGATGAATATCGGGATTGTAGTTCAAGTTTTCCATCAATGGAGCATGTTAATTGTGTGAGTGACGAGGAATTTGAAGATAATAATGTATGTGTTTAGTATGTTGATCCTGAGCATAATGCTAACTATGATAAACATGTTGATGAATGTGCTTATACCTCTATTCCTCATGATTGTTTATATGAAGCAAAGATGAAAAATTTTGTGATACATGAAGAGGATGATGATGTACATGATGATGTACATGATGATGTACATGATGATGAAGTAGGGGGTTCATTTTGGAATGATCAAGTTGTACATTGTGACAAGTAGATGGATCTAGAATCAACATTATTGCCCATTGATGATATTGAAGAGCCTGTTGATTAATATCAATTTAAAGTTTTAGGTTGTGTTGATATTGGAGAAATTCTTGATCCATGTGTAGAGTAGCCAAGAAATGAAAATAATGGTGAATCTCATGTTAGTGAATGTGAAATTGAGTACAATTGCTTCTCGTTTGATGTTCATTATCTTCATAGTGTGAACATGGACATGTTTTCATCCCGTGTGAAAAGAATTTATGTGAAAAAAATGAAGATTCTAGTTCTAGTGCTAATGAGGAAATTGCAGATAGCAAGGAGTCTTTCACATTTGGGTCAGCACACATATCAACTGATATTGCACATGGGTGTCTTTCTATTGCCCCTATTGATGTTGAATTTCTTGAGCCTACTTTTGAGGTAGTTTGCATTGAGATGAATGATGATGTGAAGAATGAATCACAATATGTTATTGAACTTGAGATGAGTGCATTTACTCATCTCCTAGATGTTAGTGATGCATATGATCTCCATTTCCATGATACCAAGGTGTGTTCTGATATACTTGAACCGAAATGCCAAAAAATGTGCCCATGTTGTAGTGATCAATATAAGGATGCTCCAGAATATGCATCTTTTATTTTTGACATATTTGTTGACAATCTGTGTAGTGCACAATAGAGAGTGTGTGAAGGTTTTCAATTTGGTATGCATGATGCCAAAGTTCATGATAGCAATAATGAAGTGCAATATGAATTTTTCACCTTTCCAATTCAATTAGATAAGCTTATATTGGATCAGGTTAATGAGAAAATTGGTTGTATACATTACAGAATGTATGGGTTTCAAATGTGGTTTGATTTCAATTTTCAATTAGGCACATTCTATGATGATAAGGGAGGATTTGGAAACATGGCATGTATGGTTGACAATGCTAATCACAATGGAGTTGACTGTTGGGAAGTGCTTGGTAAAAATGTTGATTCACTTCAGAGAACAAAAAACAAAGCTTTTGACAGGGGTAAGAATTAACTCCCCTTTTTCATTTGGTGGCCTGGGGTCATCAAATGAGGCAAAAAAGGAGGATGAATAAAAGAGCAGTTTTAGAGCACCTAATGGACCCAACACCAAGTCTACTTCTCCAGAGGATCTAGATTCTTTCTATGCCCACAGGGGGCATACATCCCTAGTCGGAGCCACATTTGGGACTATAAAATTTTGCAAAAGTTTAAGTGCCTATGATGTGAAATTTTTCCTCTACACACTCAAAAGTGCACCTAAAAAATTTGTCCAAGTGACCTACTTTGGAAGGTCATAATTCAGAGCCAGTTGATTTTCATGCCAAATCCCTTGGTGAACTTATATATTTGACATATGTGAACATGCTCGTCAGTTTTTAGTCCACCATGATGAGTTTTTACAAAGTTTTGAAATGAAAAGTTGGAGGGTTCTGGGACTATTTTGTTGTTTGCAAACTCTTTGTCCCACGAAGTGTCCTCCTATTCAAGCTGATATTTCACAGCTGGATGATTGTCATGAAAAAAGGATTGTTTCCATACATTCCCCCCACATTAATATGCTGCATGGTCCCATTTCAGAGCCTCACGATCATATTTGATATTTTTTTGAGATCAAAAGCAAATGCAATTCTACTTTTACATCTGCATTTTTAGAATATTTCAAGGTGGTCAACTTTGACCCCTAATATCTCATGAAGAATAATGATTAAAGGAAATACCTCTTGCACATGTGCTTAAAGGCCCTAAATAATCTTATGTTTCCATTGGAAGCTTCCCAGAAGATGGTTTGGTATTTTTTTAAAGTGGTGACTTGGTGAGCCCTGATTGGTTCTAAACAGGTGCAGTTGCAAAAAAAGTCTGAGTGCCCCACTTTGACATTGAATATCTTGCACCTGGGAGAATCAAGATGTGTGTTGTTTGCAATGTACTTGATTATTTTTTGAAAACTCTTGATAGTTTTAGGCCCCAAGAGATTGAGTGTATTGACCAATTTATTGAAATGTATGATCCGGATTAGAGAAGGTGTACCTAAATCTCATACTTCTACATCACATATTAAGGGATCACAACTGATTGTAAAATTTGAAGATTTTAGAAGGGCAAGGGTCATCACAAAATATACTTGCCTAATCTTAACCCTACAAAAGAGAAAGATTTGTATCAAACAATTTATTCATTTCCTAGAGCATCTATAAATTTTAAAGAGTATATGCATAACTCTTCAGCCCAAATTCCACTTGAAACTCCCCACTATTCATTAAAGGAAGCCAAATAAGAAAAATCAGTTACAGATCAAGTCAAGGCCAACTATGAAGTGAATCCTGAATACTTGAATACAATTCGTCACAGTCATAATGGATGACCTTTTGGTGCTCTTGTGGAGCTGATTGATAATGCCAAGGACATTAATGTTGCAAAGTTGGATATATCAATTCAAATGGAATTTAATAACAGTGTTGGACAAAAGATACCTATTCTTTCTGTCATTGATAATGGGTGGGACATGTCACATTTGGATATTGCAAGGATGGTTAGTTTTGGGCATGCATGACCCATTGACGACAATAGGGATCATATCAAAAGATTCAAAGTTGGATTCAAGATAAGATCCATGCAACTTGAAAAGGATGTAGTTGTTCTTACTCAA
The DNA here is from genome assembly GCA_007258455.2 of Sequoia sempervirens. Lineage (NCBI taxonomy): Eukaryota > Viridiplantae > Streptophyta > Pinopsida > Cupressales > Cupressaceae > Sequoia > Sequoia sempervirens. The sequence goes on along the minus strand of VDFB02379711.1, from coordinate 70,456,286 downwards.
TGCAGTGAAACTTAGTCTATGACATTTGTGTCACATTCATACAATGAAAATAAACAAGAGCTAGATATTCCAATTATAACATGTTGAAAAGAGGGGGATGGATGGATTTTGACCTTAAAGTACATAGCAAAGTTGAAGTAGAGGCACACTTGGAAACCATTAAGGAGTACTCACCTTTTAATGAATATACTATTGGAAGTAAGTTTGCAAGATTTGTAGAGAATGGCATTGGGACAAAGTCACTACACTACTTAATCTTTCTTTGCATTTGAATAGTAGTATGATAGTAAGAAAAACAAATCATCTTACACAAGCCTAAAGTTGTTAGGGTTTCCATACTATATGGAATGCATATTTACATATTCTGGTCGTGGCTCAAGTCTTGAAATGAGATCTAGCTAAGATTGGAAGGACTTGGGATGCAACCAAAGGTGGATAAGAGTGAATCAGATGTTCTATGTATAGTTGGCAATGTAGAATAAAAAAGCAATGATTGATGGATCGAGAGCAAGGGAAATATTAAAGCTACACAAAGTGGATTAGGTGTGAAGGGTTCTTATGTTTAGGTTTCACTTTGAACTCAAAGTTTGTGTTGTCACTTTGCACTAATGGGAAGGATCTAAAAAGCATGGCACCCAGCTGGAAGAAGCCCAAATATGGTGTTGTATGTATTGGCGTAGAGAATTGAAATTTCTTTGTTGCGCATAGGGCAACCACTACACAAGTTAGAGAAGGCTTAGTTTGAAATTGCAAGGAAAGTTCTTACATTGATACAAGAATCCAATGTAGGAGATGTCTATCTTGGTGTCTCATGCTGGAAGCCACTGGCATTTTGTGCTTGCAATGAAAATGTATCAAAATTGTTTGAGAGAGTGTTTTGCTGCAAGATTGGGTGCCATCGAGCTTGTAGATAAGGGGTATTTTGATGTTTCAATGAATTTTTACACAACTACAGGGATTTTCTGTAGGAAACATCTTTATTTGGATGTTGGGTAAGGGATAATCTAGTGTGTGAGATTTAGTGTTTGTAGTGTTGCAAACGCTAATTTCCCATTGATCGTCACTGGAGGTTCTCTGCATTTCAATGATGAACGATGGTGTGTGTGATTCCCATTGCCCATCACTGTAAATTGTTTCCATCCTCCTACTTCATCAGTGATTCACGATATGAGCAGGGTGGATTTCAAGGTGGGTTTGTGAATAATGTGAAAGGTGCCAGTAAATTGTTTCTAAAGCCCGATAAATGAAGGTATTCACTATATGATGGTAAAGAAAAAAAGCACGAGTAATATCTATTTCGCTTGAGAAGATGATTTTTTTAAATCTTTATCATCTTAAAAGGATGTGGGAGAAAATATAAAGTGGTGAGTGTAGAGGCATGGGTGATGTTTTGCCCAAGGAGTGATTTTTTAAAGTCTTCACCTTTTAAAATGCTTTAGGAAAAATATGTAAAAGGGGAAAAGATTAAAGTGCGGGTAAGTATTTTTAAAACGACTTGATAAATAATTTCAAAATGTGAAGACAAAATCTTCAGCAAGGTAAATTATTAAAGTGAAAGCTCATGGATTAAAAGGTAAAATATTTTTATTGTTGGGAAAATAATTTGAGTGCATAGATAAATACTTTACCGCTAGATAAAAGATTTTAAAAGGCCTTCCTAGATAAATGTGAATATTTTATTTGTTGAGAGTGAAATTATAAAGTGCATCATGGTAAAAGAAAAATAAAACAAAGGCAGAGTTAAAAAGGTTTTTGAACGAGGAGAAACATTTTCCCAACTATAGGGTAAAATGGAGGTGCAAATTGTTCACGAGGTGGGGAATTTTCTATTGAAAAATCATGATGAGTGCAAGCAGATATTTTCTCAATTGCAGATGAATGGTTCGTTATTGCAAATGAGGAGAGAAGCTAGGATTTTTCCTATTTCTTGTTGAAGACTAGATGGAGATTGGGCTGCTAGTTGTCAACTATGGATACATTTTAAGGTTGTTTCTTCTTCTTTATCTTCCCTTTCTTTCTTTTTTGGAAGGGTTCCATATTTTGAAAGTTCTACAAGGCAAACAAAGGCTTGTAAAAATTGTAAAGTGTCAGGTTATGATGGATTATGTAGTTGTTAGTCATTAATATGAAGTGTTTATGTGTTATGAATTGAGATTCATGAATATATTTTATTTGATGATTTTCTCCATGCATGAAATGTGATACTCTTTTGAATTCAATAAACAAAGATTATTTTGGTTTTTTCATGCACATTTGTTGCATTTGAGTTGCATTTTTTATTGCCTTATTTTCAAAGAATGGAGTAATTGCTTTAGTGAATGTAACACAAGTGTTGTGTTTCTAAGTGGATTTATAAGAGTGATCATTTGATAAAGCTTCAGTTGTCTTGTTATCATAATGTGATAACATTTTCAAAGATCTTCAAAGGATGTCTAACATTACAAGGTAAAATGTTGGTTATATGACTCTATAGCCCTCATCTTGGCACTGGTAAATCCTTATGTATATTTCATTTTTTGTTTGGTCCCAAATCCTAAAATCAATTCAAACCTTTCAATTTGGTTTATGAGTTATTTGTATCCACCATGTTCTCCATGCTAGTTAATGAAAGTTGCTCAATATTTTAGCCATTGTTTAGTGATGTTTCATGTTTCTCAGCATATTCTTATGAGAGCATTATTTGTTAAGCAACACCCTATTAAGTGTGTGTCTAAATCTTTAGGTGTTGCTAAAAGGGTCACCCCACTAGGTCCTACAAAGCCTGAAGTGTATGCTTAGAGACCTTAAAATCCTTTACTCATTGCATTGGCCACTAGCCTTGAAGATTCTTAAGCATAAGGGTTGGCTACCCTTTAGAGAATTTTAAGGTTAGGCTGGAAAAACACTAACACAACCTTTGCCACGACATCAACATTTGAACACATTCAACCAAAACATCCCAAATTCCAATCAAACATCAAACTATCAAAACACAAACTTGGCTATAGGTCTTACATAGATTCAAACATATAAAACACAAGTAAACACAACTCCTATACTACCATCACCAACAGAAATATTGGCTCAACAATTGAAAAGCTTGCAACAACAAGTCACAAACATGTAGTTTATTGGAACCAAAAAGACATACACAATTGAGGACTTATGTCCTTACCCCTTCAATCAAAGTATATACATGCCACCTTTTTCCAAAAAACTTTAAAGCACCAAAATTTGACAAATACAAAGGGAAAGGAGATCTTATAGAGCATGCCAAGGAATTTCACATAGCCTGTCTAAATCTCACCTACGATCACACATACCTGATGCGCATTTTTTCATGTAGCCTTGGAGGACGTGTTATGGAATGGTTGGCTCATTTACCTCCTGGTAAAAGAACTTGGAATGAAGTAACTAATTATTTTATTGCACACTTCTCCTATAACATTGAATGAGAGATATCCATAATAAACTTATGTAAACCAAAAATAAATATGAAGAATAGTTTGCTTCATTCTTATATAGATGGAGAAATCTTGCAAGTAAATGCTCTTGCCACATACCATCAATTTTTTATGGAAAACCTTAATTCAAAATTGATGTTTCATCTTTAAGTCCATTTTTCCAACACATTTAAGGAAGTCATTGAGAAGGGTATCACTATCAAGAAATCCCTTATCGCAAAAGGACTCGTAAATATCTTCAAAGAGACCAACAATAATCTAAGTGCATCAAATGACAAATTAAAGTTTTGGTCATGAAACAAAAATGTAACAACGATGGCATTTTGGATACAAAAATGGTAAAAAAAACTTGACATCTTATTATTAGTCTAAAAGGCCCTTCCATATCAAAGATGTACACATCAAATAAAAAACAGTCACAAACTCATCCATAATTGATAATTGCATTCTAGAAAACACATAGTATGGTCCTCCAAGGACTAACATAAATCTAAGATGATAATACACACCCCTAGGGGAACCAATTGAATCAGTTTTGAAGAAGCTTCTACAATCCAATGTATTCAACTTCCAAAAATAAGACATTATGTTCTAGGACCTTTCAAACCAGCCTAGTGGAATGATAATGACTTCTACAAATATCACATGACCAAGGGCCATAAAACTTCTACATAATTTAAACTCAAGAATATAATTCAAGATATTATAGAGCAAGGAGATACATAGTGATTGATCATACTATATACAAATACCCTCTACAAAACCATTGGCAAGGGAAAGCCTCTAGTTCAGGGTCTAATACAAAAGATAATTCCAATTACACTAATGCCACCTACAAATACACAATCACCCATATCCAACATGAAGACAATAATATCTCAACTATAACAATCAAGAATTAGAATCATGAATGTGTAGTTGCCAGATGTAGATCCAAAGTGACTTTGCAAGGGGCCACTTCCAAATCTCAAACGATAAATCAATACAATCTCTTGGATCATTTAGGGAAGAAACCTACATAGACATCTATTCTAGAGCTACTAAGCAGATTCCCTACACATAAGGATATCTTGGATAAAGCTCTACAAGATTCCTTAGTTACTACTAACTTAAATGTCAACCAATTTCAAGCCATAGTAGGATATACTGCTGCTACCCACCATGTTACATTTACATAGCATGATGTCCCTTCACATAAGCCTCGTCATAATCTTTCCCTCCATCTTGGAGTCTTTATCAATAAACGCAAAATCAAACGAGTTTTGGTAGATGGTGAAGTAGGCCTAAATATTTGTACTCTAAAATTTGTCACCATATTGGGATTATCCAAATCATTCTTTAATGCATCAAAAAGGATTGTCATAAGAGCCTATAATGATGCAAAAAATTTCTTCCAAGGGAATTATTTCCCTTCCTATTAGAGTTGGTCTAGCAATTAAAAATATATTGTGTCAAGTCTTGGACCTAGACCTTCTATATAATCTTCTCCTCAATCGTCGATCAATTCATGCCTTGAAGGCCATCCCTTCCACATACCATCAATGCATAATTTTCCCACATAATGGAATTGAAGTGATTGTACATGATCCCAATCCATTGGACAATATTGCAATTTTTTACAAAGTAAGATCATAGCCTTTCACAATATTGTCCTTCCAACACTGCATCACCATCTTCATCTTCATACATTGATCCTTCATTGCTACGGTCCGCCTCTCAAACTCCCTTGGAGATCAAGGCTAAGATCAAATACTTGGGTATTGGAGAATATGAGCTACAAGTCTTCCATATTGATTCTACACCACCAGGACACTTCATTCCAATATTTTGATGTACATGAAAATCCTATGTTTGATCATGATATCTATGATAATCCACTCTTTGATCATGATCCTATTGAGGATATTCAATATCATACCCTTCTATCTCATGATACTCTTCCTTCCACTCCATCTCATGAGCTACCATCCTTCCATTTCGACATCCTAGGTTAGGGTATGCATCTCCTAATACTACCTCTACTAAGCCTTCTTTCCAACTCACTAAGGATGTGCAAGCCTCCTTTGACATTAATAGGGTTGAAAAGGATAGTAAAAAGGAATCCGTTGAAGGCATCACCAATCTCTTTCATGAATCCCACATCTTTGACCATTTCATCTAACACATCCAATGCATCCACTTTCACCCATCCTCTAGACTTGGATCAACAAGTATCATCCCAAAATAATAAGGCTATCAATCAAAATTCAAAAATAAAAATCCTTTATCAAAAGAATATCCAAAATAAAATGAAAAAAATAAAGATCAAGAAAAGTCCATTAGTCCATATCAAAATCAAAAGCTATTGGACAAATCAAAAATCAACATCAAAAATAAAATAAAAGAAATATCAATCTCCAATCATGTCTCTCCATCCAAAATAACTGGGGGCATCTATCAAAGAAAAATATCAAGAAATGAGCTTGTTGATCCTAAGTCTTTATCCTCATCTTCACACAATCCATACACTCTACCTAGTCCACCCATATCCATACACCCATCATATCACTCCACCCCCATTGGTCATGTCTCTCGATGGACCTTTGATGGCGACCCCTTCACATGCTTTAACCCCAATGGTTTCCCAAACTCCTTTTTGTGTAAAGCATGACATCCCACATAGTGCACTTACTAGGAATCATACCTTAGCTTCCTCCATTCGTTGCATAATCCATCCTCCATCATCCATATCATAACATTCATATCCTTCCATCCAACATTGTCATCTAGCTATTAAAGAGCATCCACCATGATCTCAACATCATCAAGTCTCATTTATTTCAATTTTTTTTTAATAATACAAAAAAGTGAAAAATTCAAAAAATACCAAAAAATGTGAGTTTTTTTCAAAAAAATTAAAAAAATTTAAAAAAATTAATTTAAAAAAAAGTAAAGAGAAATAATCTACCCTATAGTGAAAACCACTTTGGTGGCGCTTTGGGTAAGAACCATGGTGAGAACTTGACAAAAATGCACCATGTGTAGTAAGTCATTGCTCTTCCATCTACCATAATTCTATCTAGCTTTTCACTCCATCCACAATAACCCGAGCATATGCTCCTTCATAACAAAATCCCACTCTCCCCCATACAACCATAATAAATCTTGTCACACTTCTCATTGCTTGAGATTGGTTGATTTTTAACATCACCTACTTTCCATCACCATTCATTATAAAGTCAATCCACCTGATTCTTTCCATAATAACTAGTCCTATACCTAACTAGGGGAAATCCTCAACCTAGGTTTTTCAGATGGGATATTTGACATAATATCAGAGGATACAAATTATAACATTCACTTCATTAGGATCACAATCACCCATCATGATCCACCCTCCATAATAAATTATCCCTTGCTAAGATTGGCAATTTGATCAGACATAGACAAAACATATTGCAAACACACTGAGCTTAACAAATCACGAAATAGCAAGAAAACTACCAAACTAGCCTTCTCGCCTAATTGAACAATTTCCTAATCAATATCATCTATTTCCATCATCTATAATTTTTCTTATACAATTTGTTGCATCCTCAAAACCAAACTAGACATCTTATACACTTGATGTTTCATTTCTAAAACCAAACACAATCCTTAGAATCGTATCAACAAGTACTCAATTTTGGCAAGAAGATCTAAATGGTTGTTGACTCATTTGGTCTAGTGAGCCTTATCTTTTATCTGATTTATCTTCTATCATGGTTCTATGGTACTCGAGGATATCCACACGTGATTAGAGGAGCGAGGATGGGTCATATTTTTTCTTCTTGATTTTTGTTTGTTGTTTGTCTTGATGATATTGTTGGGGCAACTAGGTTCCTTGTGTGTAATTGGTGTTCTGGTTGGCATAATCAAACCATCTTATGCAAGTTAAAGGTCATCTAATTCTTTCTTGCATCAAGATCGACATGCTTTGTGGTTACTCCTTCACATATTTTGATAGTGTTCTATTGTTACTAGTATGAGTCATGACACTCCTTGTTTGGAATGTGTCTGTCTACACAAAGGGATAGCATTTCACACCTTGGTCTTTCTATACCTTGGTGTATGTTATCAATTTGCAAAATTAAAATGCTCTATAGTGATAATCCTGCACTAATAAAAGCTCAAAGTCTATCCATCAACCCATTTCCAATCTTCATCAATTTCAATCAAGCTTATACATATCCAATATCAATCAAGCTAATTGTTCTTCACTTCTTATTAAACTTTTCTTCTAGCTTGTCAATAATTTAGTTCATTTTCCAAATATTTCAGCAAATTTTCCCACGGGATGTACCATACTATCCTATTGTTGTCGAAGTACACTAGCGAAAGTCCTGAGAAGAACAATGCAGGTAAATTGATGAGGGTGCTAGAAGGTATAACACTTTCTTGTTTTTCTTTATATTTCTTGCATTCTTTGATCATACTTCATTGGTATATAATTAGAATCATTTTCCTTAAATCCTATAGTTTTTGTGATTGCTATTTAATAATTTAAGCTTTGATTTGGATTTCTAGTCTTACAATATGAACTAATGACGAGTCCCAACTACTAGGTCATGTTAGGTACTTATGTACAAATGTAATCTCTTAAAAAGTAGAGTAAAAGAGAAAACCCAATGGGAATAAAACTCCTATCCAAAAAGAGATGATACAATGAAGAAAGAATATGTTATCCCCCCATAAGATAATGATGAATTCTATGAATGTTTCTCAAATGCTCCATGTGAAGAGTAGTGTAGAACATGTACCAAAGAATTGATGCGAAGTCTTTCTAGAAATAATCTCTAGATGCTCTCGGTGAAATGCCTCTAAACTTTGATGTAAAAAGCGATGTCCTACTAGAAAGAATGTCTTGATGCTCTATGTGAAGCATCTCTAGAATCTTATGTAGCATCGAGTGATGGTGGAGGATGAACTATCCATACTTCTTTTCAATCATTCCAACATTCTTTTATTTGTCAACTTAGAATCATAGAAGAAATATAAAGTTCACAAGGCACAATAACAATGACAACCCCCCTTGATTATTTTGATCCCCCCTAAATTGACACTTTATATCTGTTAGTGCATATAACAATTTCAATATAGAAAATAATGACACTTTATAATTGAGTGCAATATTGTTTCCAATTAATTGGGAAAATGATATTCACTTTCACAAAAGAAATACTCAATTTGAGTAGCTAATGAAAAGATACAATAATCATATGTACCTAAATTTTCACTTAGAAACTTAAAGTTTCCCTATTAAAAGAGGAGATAAAATATGTGTTAAACAACTCATTTTTCTTGAAATGTTTTTAAAAAAATAAAAAAATGACAATAACTCACCAACTATTGATGATATGAGTTTGATTTTTTTATTGTATCCTCCTAATATGATCCCTAACCTTTAGTAAAATATTTGTAGAAAAATTCAAGATATGATAAAATCTTTGAAAAATATGGTTTTTCCCTATTTGATAATTTCATCATTATTTTGATCTCAAAAATTAAAATACAAAGAACATATCCTTATTCAATTTCTAAGAACTTTTAAAAAATATATAAATATTTATGAAAAATTTGCTGATTTGTAACCTAAAAATCAAATTTATAAAAAAACATAAAATGTTAATAGTGCACCAAATATTGATAATCTAAACCCGATTGTTTTATTAGAGCATCTTGAGATCATCCAAAACCTTCAATATAAATTGTGTAGAAAAAAATTGTAGTTGTTTGAAAGATATGATGAAATATTTTAAACCCTAGTGTTTTGCCTTGAACTTACAAAAGTTAGCTCCAATTTTTTTTACATAAAAGAGCTAAAAACAAGCAATCTAGGGTTAGAAAAATTCAAAAACAAAGATCTAATAGGGATGTGGGTCCCACCGAGCATGCCAACATGTGGATGATGAAATGTGAATCACAAATAGTTACAATACAATGGAAGATCTAATTTCACACTTCAAGAATCACTCAATAAAGCCTAAGATCTATGCATAAAATCAAATGATAAATAATAATACCATAGCAAAAACCTTAGATTGCTCTATTATTTATTTGATAAATACTTGAATGCTTGATGTAGATTGGTCTCATATTTTTAGCACAATCTTGATATCAACATGATATAATGAAGACTTGATGTTTGGTAATACTTTATATGGATGCTTGATAAAAGCTTGCTTGATAACAACAACTTGATAATATTAACTTGATAATGGTAGCTTGATAACACTTCATTGTAGAAGTGTTAATATTTGATCATGAGAGTGCTAGGAGATATGAATGAAATTAAAATTTCTTATTTATATGCTTCACTTGATATTTGATCAATAGTGGAGATTAATTAAAAAGATTGATGGATAGGAAAATTCAAGATAGGATATATCTAAATTTGAATTTCAATGGAAGAAAAATTAGAAAAAAGTAAAAAATAGATATATTTAATTCAAAACAATAGTTGCAAAAATAAATAAATATTAATTTATTTATTATACAAGAAAATATGTAATTTAAATAAATTATTTTAATTAATTTAAAAGAGAGGTGTTATTTAATTATAGGGGACCAAAGATAAATTGAATTTAATGTTTGAGGGAAAATGATAAATGATAAATTAATTAAGTAATTAAAAATATTTAATTAATATAGATATGATAAAAATATTTAAGATAATTAAAGAATTAATAATTATTTAATTAATATGGATAGAAGAGATGATAAAGATAACGATGTAATGATAAAATGAAAATGCACTAGTCATTTTTAGGTGTCTATAGATCCTACTTAACCCTTAATAACTGAAGATGGCTTTATGACTAATATGAAGTGTCCTTGTGCCAAGACGATTGGATATCATATTGGTCATCACCATGGAATCAAAAAAAAATCATGCCACTATTTAGGGAAAAATCTAGGACCACAAAATTGTCCTATGTGATTTGTCTAGATTGGTTTACTTTGCTTCCCCTAATATATGGTAGTATGTTTTGATCTATCTTCATGAATATTTGGGGATTTGACAATATATAGAAATATCTTAAAAGGATTGTTGATTAGTAATAAGGATTCAAGTTCTCTTAGATCAACCGTTAAAAATTAAATAATAAAAAAATATATAATCTTTAGTCATGTAAGTACCTTATAAAATAATTGTATAGAGCTAGATTCCTTTTAGAAAACTAATTGAAGTGTGTAAATGCAAGCGATATTCAAATTACTAATTGATTCCAATATGATTCTAGAATAAACACTTTGAATTGCTTTAAGTACAAAAATATGAACATATCACACAAACTTGTGCTCAATTGACCATAGGTAGGAAATGCACATGTGGAAGTCAATTATTTTTGAACTTAAATAAATAAATTTGGGTGGAAGTTCATGACCTCAAGCATGACCTTGCAAATACAAACTAGTCTCAATAAACAAGAGGTCAAATCATAGTGGACAACATGTGCATAGAAATGAGTGAACATTGGTGTGACAATCAAGTGAATACGACACATGTATAAGGGTGTCTAGACATATAAATGTGGATGACTAATATGGAAATTGAAACATGTATGATGATGTTGAGGTAGGCAATGACCTCATGACTATGAACTAGTCATGGGATAGAAAAGGGGCCAAATTATAGGGAAGTGACTATTCTCCTTAAAAATGCACATGTGGCCATCAAAGGCACATGTATGGCCATCTTGTCACATAGAAAATATTTAGAATGTTTCTGAATTATATTTTTCAACACATTATTATGTAAATAAGCTAGGATTCAAACTTGTGACTTGTATTTTATTAGTGCCTATGCCAATCAACTTTGCTTCATGGGGCAACAATGCTACTCAATGTAATGAGATAATTTTTTGAAAGTAAATGACTTTGACCTTTTTTTACCAGCCATGTGCATGGTATGGATGCATGCATGATGGACATATTTGTGTATTTAATGGCATAGATGCATTCTATATAGATAATAGCCAATCCCAAATCATAATGGATAGCATGTGCATTGAATGAGTGAGTATATATGTGACAATCAAGTGAATAAATCAAGCATATAAAAGTATGTGGATGTATAAAAGTGAATGAGTGATAAGTGCAAATAAATATTTGTAATGAGGTAGATCGATAGAAGAGGGAAAGAGATGCAATTTTATACAAAATTGTGTTTGTAGACACCTAAAAATAATTAATGCATTTTCATCTTATTATTTCATTATTATCCTTATCATTTCTAAGCTAACATTTTCCTCTTTTTATTCATAAAAAAAAATTATTTAATTATCTTAATCTTTTTATCATATCTAAATTAATTACTTTATCATTTTTCCTCCAATACTAATGAAAAATAAATTTAAAATTGTCTTTGATCTTATATAATTAAATATTAATTAAAAATAATTTAATTTAAATTAAATATTTTCCTCTATAATTAAATAATTTTAATTAGTTAACACTTATCGTTAAAATAAATTAAAAATAATTTATTTAAATTAAATATTTTCTTCTAGGGGTTGGGGCCCTAGCTCGGTTGACTAAATCTTTCCTATTGCAGGAGGTTGGTCACAGGTCTAGTCTCCCCCACCCCCGTGGTACTGAAGGGCATGTCACGCCAGTGCCGCTGGTCACGTTAAAATGTTTACCAAGCAGACTGCAATTTATAGGGGTCGTGATACCCGATTCCTGCAGTCTAAAAATAAAAATAAAAATAATCTTTTCTTCTAAAATAAATATTAATATTTATTTATTTCTCCAAACTATCAAACTTTATTTATTTAATTCCCCTTTTCTTTCAAATTCAAAATTTAGGTTTTATCCTATCTTAAATTTTCATAACCATCTTGGAAATCAACTCCACCATTGAACAAACATATAAATAAAAAACTTTCATTTCATTCAAACCCCTAATATTTTTATTGTCAAAATCTCCTAACATTTTTATTGTAATTATTTATTAGTTAAGATGACTTTGCTTATTATCTAAATTCTATATTCTAAGTCAGAATTCTATATTGTAATTATTTATTAGTTATGATGACTTTGCTTATTATCTAAATTTTATTTATCTACTGCTTAGTTTATTATGTGGAGTTGGTGGCCCCATGATTGGTTTTTTTACTTTTAGCAATCAATTTAAATTTGATTTTTTCAACTGCTAATAAATATTTTGTGCAAGTAAAAATTGGAGGCAAATAGGAAAAGATTCCACTAAAATAAGAAAATATTCCAATTTTCAATTTTTAGGTAGTTGCAGCTTCACAGCCTATTTATAATTTTTACGAGTTGCCACTTCACAAAAATAGGAAAAGATTCCACTAAAATAAGAAAAGATTCCAATTTTCAATGTTTAGGTAGTTGCAGCTTCACAGCCTATTTTCAATTTTTCCCAGTTGCTACTTCACAAAAATAGGAAAAGATTCCAAATTATCCTATTCCCATAAATAATTTTTTCCATAGAGACATCTGAGGGCATGTCCCCATGCAGCTGCACTGCGTATTTTGGCTAGCAGCTACTGCTTATTTTGATAAGCAGCTACTGCTTAGCTGGTGGCCCCATGAACATTTTATTTTGCTGCTTATTTTTAAGCAATCAACATAAATTTGAATTTATAATAGTTAATAATAACTTCTGCAATTAAAAATTCAAAAAACAAAATAGAAAAAAATATTAAAAAATAGGGAAAGAAATTAGTGGAGCCATGTGGCATATTTGAAATTATGCAGTTGCTGCTTATTTCTAGCCCCCTTCTTTTTTCAACAACTTACCCCCTATCCCCATGCAGCTACTTAAGTATTTTTTTACTTAAATTTAAGCAGTTTAAGCACCTGGTGTGTTCTCATGCAAAAATAAATTATCCCAAGAAAGGATAATTTGGAATATTTTTAAGCAGCCACTACTTAAGAATTGAAAATACGCTGTTGAAAAAAAAAAATGGGGCTGAAAATAAGCAGCAGCTGCATAATTTCAAAGATGCCACATGGCTTTACTAATTTCTTTCCCTTTTTTTTAATATCTCTTTCTATTTTTTTTTTTGAATTTTTAATTGCAGAAGTTATTATTAACTACTATAAATTCAAATTTTGTTGACTGCTTAAAAATAAGCAGCAAAATAAAATGTTCATGGGGTCACCAGCTAACTAGTGGCTGCTTATCAAAATAAGCACTGGCTGCTAGCCAAAATAAGCAGCGCAGCTGCATGGGGACATGCCCTTATTTTCAATTCTTAAGGAGTAGATTCCAAATTATCCTTTCCTGCGATAATTTATTTTTGCATGGGAACACTCCAGTGATTAAACTGCTTAAATTTAAGCAGAAAACATGCATAAGCAGCTGCATGGGGACAGGGGGTGACTGCTTAATTGGAGACATCTAGCTGCTTAATTAAATTGAACAGGATGATGAATCTGCGAGGATGGACCATGAACTATGAAAGCCAACAGCAAGGAATTTACCCTACCCAGCTGGATCTACCGGAGAACAGAATGAATTACACAAATACTGATGATAACTCCACAACTGAAATTAAGAGCTTTGAGTTCACCGTTGATCAGGATGGCTTCTACGAACCTGTAAGTGCAATTGTCTACTTTTATTAATTCATGATGAGATACAAATGCTTTTTTATTCTCTCTTTTGCTGAACTAACATAATTTTAATTTCTGAGATCTTTCTTTAAGGTTAGCTAAACATTTTGAGATAGATTAAGGTGCTTGAATTTTTGAACCGGGTTTGCGTTTTTGGTGGATCAGAGTGATGATTTGGCAGAGCTTCACTGGCTTGCGAGCTTTATAGATGAACCTTTACTAGGAAATGTACCAAAATCACTGGTTTCTCCTCGTTTTGGAGCAGAAACCAAGGATATACATGGCGTAGAACAAAGTTCTGATGAGTTTAGAAGCTCAAGTAATATATCAGCATTGGAAAGTGGCTCTGGAAGTATATCTACTTGTACTCCTGATGTGACTGCTCCAGGAAAGGTAAGAAGTATCACGGCAAGAGTCCCGTTTAGCAATTTGGATTCCAGTAGTCCTGCTCTTGCTAACTCTAATGCAGTTTTGGAGAATTGTCCAAAATCTTCTGTCTCTGCTAATGCTGCTGTCTCCAGTTATTCAGATTTCTTGAGTTCTGAGCAAGCAAAATCCCATCCCTCAAACAGACTTTCAGAGACAGATAGTGTACCTACTTGTATTCTTGATGTGACAGCTCCAGGAAAGGTAAGAAGTATCACGGCAAGAGTCCCGTTTAGCAGTTGGGATTCCAATAGTCCTGCCCTTGCTAACTCTAATACAGTTTTGGAGAATTGTCCAAATTCTTCTGTCTCTGCTAATGCTGCTGTCTCCAGTTCAAACAGACTTTCTGAGACAGATCAGGGGATTGAAGCAAAGTGGGAGGATGCGACAGAGGTCATTAAATGCATGAACTGTGACACACAGAAAACCTCTCAATGGATAGATGGAGAAAAGACACAATGTGCTGCATGCCATACAGGATATACGCCTGTAGGCAATCTACATCACTTCGTCTCTGAGCAAGATAAATGCCATCTTTCAAACAAAATTTCCAAGAGAAATCAGGAGATCAAAAATAAGGAACAGGGCAAGTTACATGTCCTAAAATGCATGCACTGTGGCACCAAGAAAACTCCACAGTGGAGACCTGGACCAATGGGTCCTAAGACACTATGCAATGCCTGCGGCCTGAGATATAGATCTGGAAGACTTGTACCAGAATACAGACCTTCTGCAAATCCTACATTTTCAGTTGATAAGCACTCCAACTCCCACAAGAAGATATCAGAAATGATCGGTCAAAAGGAGTTTATATCACAAGCCTCGCAGCAAAACAAACATGTTCTGGTTCTGAAGTACAAGCTTCCTACGCGAAACCATCACAAGAAGTATTGGAAAACTGCCCAAACTCTTCTCTCTTTTCTAATATTGCAGTATGTAGTGGTTCAGATTGCTTAGCTTCCAAGCAAACAAAATCTGATTCCTTAAAAGAAATCACAAAGACAAAGCAGGAGATTATGACAAAGGGGCAGGATGCAATGAAGATCAGGAAATGTGCTGACTGTGGCAGCCAGAGAAGCCGACACTGGAGAGCTGGACCAATGGATTCTAAGACACCATGCAACACCTCTGGTGTGAAATATAGGTCTGGAAGAAGTGTGTCAGAGTACAGACCTGTTGCAAGTCCTACATTTTCAGTTGATAAACACTCTTACTCCCACAAGTTGGTCTTGGAAAGGAAGGCTCAGAGGGAACTTGCTTATCAGGAAAAACAAACACATATTGCTTCCGAAGTACAAGATTCATGTGCAGAACCACCACAAAATGGATTGGAGAATCAACCAAAATCTTTTCTCTGCTAATGCTTCAGTCTGTAGTGTTTCTAAGCAAGTAAACTCTGATCCATTAAAAAAAATTCAAAAGACAAACCAGGGGTTCATTAGAAAGGTGCAGAAGGCAATGAAGGTCAGGAAATGCATGCACTGCAGCACAAGTAAAACCCCACAATGGAGAGATGGCCCAATGGGTCCTAAGACACTATGCAATGCTTGTGGGGTGAGATACAGGTCTGGAAAACTTCTACCAGAATACAGACCTGCTGCTAGTCCTACATTTTCAGCCAATAAACACTCAAACTCCCACAAAAAAGTCTTGGAAATGAGGTATCAAAAGGAATTAGCAGCTCAACCTTCATAGATAAAATTAACACATTTTGGTTTCCAAATACAGCCTTCTTATATGAAACCATCACAAAAAGCTGGTAATATTAATTATTGAGGAATTGAGACATTCAAAGCTCATCTCAGCCATGTGGCTTTTGAGTAAGTAGGGATTTTTTATATTGTTTGTATTTGGTGCAAAGCTCAGGAGGTTGCTTGGTGAAATCAGTTTTGCAGACATTTATCTTTAATAAATACAATCAATATTTGAAGTTCAAAATTTTAGCTTCTTGCAGTCAGAACATGTAAATTGTCTTGAGGGAAGGCGATAAGAGATGAGGTTTTAGATTTATTGAATGTAGTATTTTCTGTCTCTGTGTTGCTTACATGAAGTTGAGGGTGGAATGCTCTAGGAGAATAACAAATGTCCCTAGGTGTGAAGCGAACCCAATGGTCTTGTAAAATTGAATTTGGATGATGCAGACAAGAGTAATCCATAGCTTGATAGCATTGGGGATGTCCTCTGTCCCAGTAATGGTCATAAAGATCTCCCATGTGCTTATGTTATTGGCTTTCCCAAAGCCTCAAACAATGATTTTGACGCTTCAGCCCTAGTGCTAGGTCTATATGGAAAATATGAGGATGGTGATGAGGGTGAGTCAGTGTTTGTTATCATTAACTTGAAAAATAAGGGTTAGAGATATGCCGGTTATACATGGTACATAGTCATACCAAAGACATCTTCTGTAGTCTGGAATAGGTTATTTTCAAAACTCAAAAAATCATCTAACTAAAAACTTGATAAACTATTATTAGTACTCAGAAAAGTACATGAAATCTAATGCAGAGGGGACT
Organism: Sequoia sempervirens; assembly: GCA_007258455.2. Classification (NCBI taxonomy): domain Eukaryota; kingdom Viridiplantae; phylum Streptophyta; class Pinopsida; order Cupressales; family Cupressaceae; genus Sequoia; species Sequoia sempervirens. The sequence continues at coordinate 70,439,299 of VDFB02379711.1, read as the reverse complement.
TCATCATGAGAGATGCAGTAAAATACATAACATAGAAATCTGAATAAAGAGTACATTTTATTCTTCTTTGGGAGAGATACATACTACAATAATTCGGTCTTTGGTTTATTCACATATGTGTAAATAACTTGCCATTCTAGAAGCTAACTCTTCTACTCTCTCTACCCAATATAACTTATAGATCTGTCTCATTGGTTTCCCTTTCTAAATGTTTCAGATTAAAAATTGTTTCTCTTCCCTAGCCATTACAAGTCAGCTTGTTTCCCTCTACCTATTCTAACTTTCTACACGGTACACAACACTGAATCATACAAACTTCTACTTTAAGCAACAGAAAGGTCAACTTCACACTTAATTACATACATAGCAAAATGCGTATATAAGTCCATATTACATTTATACAAAGAGTATGCAGAAACCCCCTAACAGTAAGGCAATCACTAGCTGCCCCATGAAGACCATCTTGGATGAGGCCTTCCAGCTTGTAACCTCCAACTAGTAAGGAAATCTCTAGATGCCCCTGAAGGCCATCCTGGATGAGACCTGCCAGAATTGGTGTCTTACATGATATTACTGCATGGCGTACATGATGTTGCTGCCTGGCAAACAAGATTGACGATCACCTAATTAACAAGGAACTTCTCTTCTCACAGACCAAACTCAGACGATTACAAGCCACATTTCAAAGCATTAGGAGGGGTTAGTGAGCCCTCTAGAAAACACACTTCATAAAGCTTAAGGTATTGGCACACTAATTAAGAAGAGTGGGATAGCTATAACGAAGAGCAAGTTACATATACATTCAACAAAAGTATTGTGTTTCTGGTTGGGCCATGCTAGGTCATCAACTGTGCTTGCCCCTAGAATATTTGATATAAAGTGATACGTTTACAAGCAAAGACTCTGCTGGGGCATATGCATCACTGGAGTTACCAATGCAACAGGAAGATTGACAAAAGAAATTCAGACATCCAAGGCCAGTGTTACGCATCAGGTGCACCTTGCAGATTGAATTGCTGGGAAGAGTTTACAAACTTGAAACAGATAGGTGATCTGATTTAAGCTGATAATTCAGGAAACAATGCACTTGTTGAGGAACTTAATGTATTATAAGCAGTGATTGAACAAAACTCAAACAAGACAAGATTGACAAGAAGAAATTTTTATATTGTCATCCTAATGATGGATCATGGTGTGATCTGAAATGTTTTTTTGATGAAACATAAAGTAGACACTGGTTTTTCCAGAAGCTTACTACTCTTTAACTCATAAGCTGTGAAAACCTCATGGTCATGAGTCAAGATTGACAACTACAAATTGGGGAATAACATAGATTCTTATTTCAATTGAAAGCTAATAAGAGCTCGATTGTAGCTATGTTGGACATAGGGTAAGTTCTCATCTCATGTACAGGCATGTTTTGAGTGATACACTTGGAGAATGTGCATAATCACGAGTTGAGAACTTCTCTCTGCCTATTTGTCTGTGGATGGAATGCTGTGAATTTTATCAAATTTGTCAGTTGATATCCATAATGAAGACCAAAAATGCCTGAGAAGCCCACTATTCTTTTCTAACACGATGGTCTATGGTAGGCCAAAATTGAATTATACATTTTCAAAGAAGATCTTAGCAATATCCTTTGCATTGGACCCCTTCTTGCAAGGGATCAGAAATCCCATCTTTGAGAACTTGTCAACCACAACGTATACAAAATCATGATCATGTCTGCTTGTAGGGAGACCTGACATGAAATCCATGAAAACAAATTGGCAGGACTTGTCAGGAATCGAGAGGCTGTGCAAGATAGGATATATACAATTTCTTATGTAGTTCTGGCCAGTAGAAACTTCTCTATCCCAAAATGTTCTGCCACCCAATTGTAGTGAGCTTCCTAGATCATCTTTTGATGCTCTTCAATAGGAACACCAGTGTGCCCCATGTGGCATAGGAGTCTGTTCTCCAGGGGATAGTCAAGAATCTAATGTCTAGTTGCCAGCCTCTGGTACATGTCAGAAAAGTTAAGATCTTTGAGATATAGTTTGGGTCATTTGCTATCTCATGTTCCCCAGAGTGTGGAACCATTTTCAAGGCTGCAATTGGAGATCAGCTCAAGAAGTTAGCAACTGTAACACATTGAGGTGGAACTGTTGGAGATATATAGATCACCTTTGAATCAGTCATTCTATAACTTGCCTTGAGTCTACTTGAACTATGGAGGCTTGCAATCCATGTGCATGACCATCTCTTTCCTTGTATTTAATGCTTCCATTGCTTACAAATCTGGACAGTAGTGTAGGGCTATTTTTCATATCTTGGATAGCTATGCACTATGTCAAAAAAAGCTCACTGTGATATGCGATAGGTGATCATTCCTAGTGCATGCTCAGAGACATCTATCTCCATCTCAAAACATGGTTGCAGATTAGGCAAAACAAGAATTAGCGTTGAACACAATATCTGCTTCAAGTATGTGAATGCTCGTTGCTGTGCCTCTTTGCATATGAACTTTACTTGGGAACCCCTGCCTAGTTTAAAGGCAATGCAATGTGAGAGAATTCAATTGCAAACCTTTTGTAGAATTTTCTAGGCCTAAAGATCTCCCAAGTTTTATGAGACTTTTTGGGGCTAGCCAATTTCTTATCACTTAAATATTCTCTTGGACAACACATACACCATCTCTCTTGATAGTGTAGCCAAAGTATTGGGTTCTATCCATTTCAAAATAGAATTTCTCTACATTGGCATAGAGCCTATGTTGCGATAGAGTTGAAATAACTTGTTCAATATGTTGTAGGTGCTCTTCCCAAGATTTACTGAAGATGAGGATATCATATTAGTAAAAGACCAAAAATAATCAATGAAAGTCTTGAATGCAACATTCATCATTCCCATGAAAGTGGTGGATGTATTTGTTAGACCAAATGGCATAATCAATCACTCAAACAATCCATCCTTGGACTTGAAAGCGGTCTTCAAAATATCAGCTAGCTCAATAGGTACCTGATTATAATGTAGTATTACATCATTTTTTGTGATTTTTTTTCCATCTAAGCTAGTCCATGAGGTCATCGATGCAAGGAATTAGATACCCGTTCTTCATAGTGATATTATTTAGGGCACGATGGTCAATTTAGAATTGTTGCACCTTGCCCTTCTTTCTTGCAATGTAATTGGACTATCACGAGGTAAAGGCACTTGTTTGAATGTGACCATTTTGAATCAACTCATGATCTCATCATTCTAAAGTACTTACCTCCTATACAACTGAGCATTTGTGATGCACGAGCATCTTAAGGGTTGTGCAATCTTGCATCACTTAAATATATATGTTTTGTTTTCTTGTGTGTTTTACATTCTTTTGGCAGAGTTTTGGAGTTTTCGTTTGAGTGTGGCTTTGCAGTTTTGACAGTAGTCTATATCTAGCCTAAGAATGAACATTGTGGTGGCACATAATCATTTTTTGAGATTTGTTGTCTGCATGAAGATAGAGGCCTAATTAGCAGGCTGGAGCTTGTGCAATATTGCCTAAGGGGCAATTCATCATTTGGAGGCCATTATGTAACTCCATTGGTCCTTATTTGCTTATTTAGCATGATCAAGGGTGGTACAAAGTTTAATAATTTAATTTGAAGTTGTTTTCTTTTACTTGGAGGATAAAAAGGATGCATCACATGACTTGTGATGAAGAAAGGAGCCAATAAGAATCATTCCCAAGGTACAGGTGTACATGTTTGATGATTTGGGGCCAAGTTGATCCTTAGTGAAGATCTTTTTTGGCTCAAATTAATTAAGGATTTATTATGCTTGGGAATTGGTGAAAAGAGGATGCAAATGATAAATGTTATGATCATCAGGTAAATTGACATTGGGATTCGATCATAGCGAGTATTCTTTCTTGATGAGTTGTGGATTGCCTTTGTGAATCATCTATATAAACCAAGGTTTTAGACTCCTGTTGGCAGTGTTGGAGGTGAAAGGATAGAAATGGGTTTTACAGTTTAGAATGTAATTGAAGATTCAGGAAAGGAAGCTAGATGTGAGTGTGAATCCAAGTAGCTGAGATCAGGAATCTAAAGGTGCATCAGTGAGGATCTAAGTGTACATTCATTGTGGTATAGAAAGAGGATTGAAGATTTGCAGTAACACTCAGTTATGGAATTGTTTTGTAATTTATGTGTGAATGGAGAATGAATTCCTAGTGAAGTCCAGCGTAATGAATTGTAAGATCTTTCAGTTTATGAGTGATGCAAGGCTTTAAGGCATGATTGGAATGCCTGACAACTTGCTGTAATTATTGTGGTTGACTAATGACATCATTTTCTCCATGCATTTGCTGTGTATTGTTTGCTGTTTGATTAGACTTTGGTGTTTGTTACTTAGATTGAGGACTGCATGGTTGGACATTCTTTCACTATACCCTCCTTTAGTAACTCAAGAAAATGGTAATAGAGCTTATGTTATTGTGGAGTGTGTAATAACCCACAACAAAAGTTTTCTGCTTGTGTTATATTGTTGGCAATCCATCAGAGTGGTGGTTTCACATAAACTTTGTGCATGTATTACATTGTAGGTGATCTATTTGAGGGGTGGTTCTCACAAACTTTGTGTGTGTGTGTTGCACCATAAGTGATCCATCTTGGCAATGCAAAGGTACACCTACTAGTGAAGTGGACATCTCTGTATCTTGAAAATGTCTGATCTAGTTGCTTTTGTTGTGCTGTCTAAGATAATGTTGCAGCACAAGTGGCAATTGTGACCTTTTATTTTTTATTCAATTTGATCATGGGTAGGGGAAATGTTCCAGTTTGGCCAATGATACATCAACATTGCTTCACACTAATTAAAGACTATCTCTTCGTGGGAGCCATCCCATACTTTTTGTCAGTCTAGCCTCATAGACATCATGACACTTGTATGTGTAGGTCTGTCCCAATCATCACAAATTTCCAAGGGTGTCACATCACAAACTTCCTCATCTTGGAAGTGCTTGATAAAATAAGAGAGGTGATGTCAACAATTGTCACAAATTGCTCTACCACACTCCCTCACCCATCCAATGGCATATGGATGGGGGTGAGGTTTTTGCAGATTTGGCCTTTTGACTATTTTTGTGAGTATCAAGTTCTTTTGATTTCCACCATCAACAAAAAATTGCTCTAAGTGAAATAGGCTCTCCTCACCTTGTGGTGAAAAGATCTTCAAACTTGTAACGGTTGCATGTAGTTATGTATCAATGATCTGATCTGTACTTTGTTCAAATGAATTTTTAGGTTATGATGTTGAATCTGTTCTTGGTTCCTCTGACTTTGTCAAAAAAGCCTTTTTGGCATCACAATCCTTGTGGTCATGCCATGGGCTCTTGTGGTTTTCACATATGCTTGCTAGTTCTGAGTGTTCTTTCCACTTTTCTTTGATGTTTGAATCTGTAATGGAGTATCCTCTGTTTCCTTGCTACAAGCCTACTTTTTCTGTCTCCTTTTAGCTTCACACTTGCAAAAGATTCTTTCCCACCTTTGGGCTTGAATTTTTCTTCAAATTTTACATCATAAAAATAGATAGTTCCTAAGGTTTTGATATAAAAAGTGCCATCTCTATATGAAAATAGTGATGAAGGCCACTATGGGACTTGAGGACTCGATGTTTTTCTGAATCCTTGATTTTGAGCTTTGTAGACAACACATGGAAAGTATTGTAGTTTTGTACTGACTGATCCTTCTTCTGTCACAGACTCACAGTAGTTGTCATTAGATATTCTTTTCTTCGTATGTATCCTCAAGAAAAATTCCTTTGATTGCCTAAATGAATTCTCCCCAAGTGGGATTCACCTTCATCACTTCATCAAAGTGGAGCCCCATTGGTTCTTTGTTGGCTAGCATGCTAGCCTCACACCATTGTTGAACATAAGGTTCAACTTTTACGAGAGAAAATATGATTTTTTTGGAAACTAAAAAATTATTTATAGAGAAATAGTTTTCCAATTTGGAAATCCAATCATCAACATCTGCATTAATTTTTCTCTCAAAGGTGTAGATGTCAAAGTTTACTTGGACTTTGAAAGGAGTCTGAAAACCAGATAGTCTTTCTGGCAGGGTTCACACTGCATTTGAAGCATTTGCTCAAGTTAGTTAATTATCTATGATCCTTGTCTTTCAAAAGCTGCCTTGACAATCTCAAGGAATTTGAGGAGTCAACAACTCGTTCTTCAGTACTCAGCTGTGATCGTTTGTGCCTGTTAGGAAGATAATCTAACATATCTCTTGTTTTCAACCAAAGTATCTCGTATCTTCACCATGTTTGCTGGTATGTGCAGTAGCGATTAGGCTTTGATACCATTAGTGAATTGAGCTGATAATTCGTTGGACAATACTCTAGTTGAGGATCTTAATGTATTATAAGCAACAACTAAATAAAAATTCAAACAAGACAAGATTGACAATTATTGAATAGCTGTAAAAAGTAGATTCTAACTTCAGTTGAAAGATTATATTAAATGAGAAAACTCTATTGGAGAGGCGTATGTCATCTACTCTGGTTACATGCTTTAAATATAGCCATTATATAGCTGTTCAGACAAGAAACCGAAAAACTTACTAAAAATAGCAAAATTATGCTCTTGGTGACAGCCAGAGGATCACCACACTTGGTAGTGACAGTGACCTGTGTACTCTTTGAAAGTTGAAATGAACAGCTGGATAAGGACAAAATTATTAGAAAACTATAAATGTTTGTTGAAGTAATTGAATTTTGGTACCCCTACTTGTTGGGGTCATAACTCCTAATCCATTACTCAAAATTTGTAGCTTGTATATAGTAATATGTTGGAAAGCTTTGGTCATGAACTAATTAATCCAGGCTGGACCATAAGAAGAGTTCAGCTGTCATATTCCCAAATTATGTTTTCTAATAAAATTATCTGGGAATCGATATAATGGGCCCTAATCCAACAGAAAATGTCACAAGAAACTAAACATCACACAACAAACTAACCAACCAAACCATAGAGAAAACCAACCTAAAATTTTCCTTTCTTACAACATGATCTAGTCAAAATATGACCTCCCACTTGAGATTTAACATCTTTCTTTAAATATTTAACCATTTTCCAGCTTGAAGATGCTTCATTGGCTTCATAATCTGTATAGGGAGTGTCCAACTGTGGTTGGTTAATTGCTGCTAGCAGCTATTCCTGAAAGGTGGAGCCATCCCCCATTCTTCCTCAAAGTGCATGAGGCCAACTGGACCCTGGCAAAGTGGCTACAATAGCTTCAGATGAAAGGCCAAAGCAAAGGTGGCTAAACAATAAAAGAAACTGATTTTACTTGCTTCTCCTTATAATGTGCTCGATTTACCAAAACTTTCTACATCCCTTTCTCATTGGATTGATTTTGCTAAGAATGCAGAGAACTCACAACATCAGAATATTTTGGAGATGAAGGTGGCTGACTAGAAACCTTATGAAGAATGTTCTCCTGCATGTGCACTACCAGCTGCACCTCACCAACATTAGATTTAACCTTTTCTTCCCCAAATGCAAAAGAACTCAAAGCTTCCCTTTTAACTGAAGTGTGGGAACTGCAACCCGTGCCACCATGTAGCTCTTTTTGTATTTTTTGGCTTCTCTTTTTTGGCAGTCAACTGCCATATGCCCTACTTGAAAGCAACACCTACAACAAAATGAAATATTTTCATAATCCAAGACCTACTTCTAGAGTCTTTCCCCAACTTTGAACCAAACTTCCTCTAGAAGGCCTTTGCATATATCCATCACCACTTGTATCCTTGCAAAAGTCAAATGAATTAATCTATATATTTTCAGATCAATTGCTAGAAACTACCCTAGAAAATTACCTATCCCTTGATAACAGGTATCCACCAAAACTAGAGTGGAAGATACGGTAGCCTAATCCAAACTGGCATAATAAAAAAAGATTCAGTCATTGAATTAAACTCCATAAACCACGGCTTTAACAAAAGCACTGATTTATCCCAAAACACAGCCCATTGGTGAGAATATACCCTGTAACTTCCACACATTGTCACCACAAGACAAAGAACCCTTGAGCACTTAGATAAATTTAAAATTTCCAAATTATCTGTTACCCTTTCAGACCAAATTTTCATTATCCAAAAATGCAGATCTACTAGTCTTGGCCATAAAGTATTAAAACAACATATCAAACCTCTACTAGAAAGCTTTTCTTCCTCAGAAACAATTGCATGGTCCAAAGAAAGGATCATTTGCTCACCAAAACAAGGGATCAGATTTGGCTGCTGCATTTGAGGAGCCAATCTTGTTGACTCATTCTTGGCCACCATTGCCTGCACTTCATTTGCTAGCACACACCTATCAGACAGAAACAAAGATATTCCAGTTTTACCTTGCTTCTCTGAAGATTTACACACCCTTTTAACATTGTCTAGTTTGCAAGGAGTAACCAGGGCTTTATGCCCCTTCACACCGACAGCAAGGGGCCTAGAGTTGACTTCACAGCCTCAAAGGATAGACCATAAGCCTCCAAACCTGCCATGCCTGTGCCTGCCACTTGGGATGGAACCTGCATTGCGGACACTTTGAGCCTACACACTAGGGTTTCCTACTGTTTGAGTGGGAGAAAAAAATTGAAATTCCACCATGCTTTGTCTCCACTAACCGGAGAGGCAAATTACCAAATTGTGTTATGAAGGGCTTAAAAAATGCAAAATACAAAAATGTAGAAAAGATACCAAAAAAAGATTTTAAAAAATCTTACCAAGACTGCCACTTGGATGAGTTGAGATGTTTTCTAGATTGGTGGTTTATATTAAATTTGTCTATGTTGGAAGACCTCTTCCTTTCCAATTTGATTTTGGGATGAAGAGAAATATATTCTGAAATACTAAATAAAGTCCTCACCATTGTTATTCATTATCAGAAGATTCTTCAAGAGTATCTAAAGAGAAAAATCTAGCAGCCTTTATCTACCAATTTGGATTATTATGGGAATTGTTTAAATGGATCTGTGCCCTTCAATTCCCGCAATGACATTCCCTTAAATCTTAACAAGAAGTCAGATAACTCCATATCCGGGAGCCCTCAGAAAGACATTACTTTATAAGTGGTCCAATCAACTTCAGCAACAGAAGTCCATTCTCAGATCGCAGGCCTCCATGTTTTAGCTCCTTTTCATTATCAAATCAAGCCAACAAATCCATATGTGCTTTAGAGGTATTGAAAACTGAGAAATTTCAAAATGGTAAGCTATTCATGCTCACCAGACAGAATGATGCAGAGCAGGGGTGGGTTCAACAACTCAAATTAGCCTTCATACACCTTCCAATGGTTTCATGAGCAACAACGGCAGAGGCAGTTTCTACACTTTGACACTGTTGGCCATTTGACATATTGGCCTCTCAATGATGGAAAACATTTCAACAATGTGGAACAGCATATGATGATGGGGCAGTGATGTCACAATCCTTTCAACAGGGTATGACAACCTCTCTATGTTCGGAAACAAGTTCAATGGTGGCAACATTCACAAAGACAGTCAATTGTCTCATTCAAACTTGGTGCAAACATCAACCAATGATGGAATTGGCTTCCCAATGGGTTCCAATGGTGTGAAAATCAACCTTTCACTTGTCACAACATTCATCAAACAAAATCCAATGATCCAGTGCCAAAGTTTGGCCAATCAATCACAATGAGGGTTTTTGACTGCAAACAAGATCAAAATGCAGCATACTGTCTTCTTGTTCTCCTTCACACGTGCGAAACCAAGCCCCAAATCTTGCAAGGTGTCAGAATACATCAATACAGAATTACTTACAAATTTTCTTCGTCTGCTCATGGAGGAAACTCGAGAAAAAGCATTTTTATTGTTCCCTGTAACCCTAGGTAGGGTTTCTGGCAAGTTTCACTAAAATGATGATATCTCCCTCCAAACTCAATGAATCTTGACCAAATCAAAATCATATTAAATTTAAGACATCCCTTCACATCATACAAACAATCTTCAGACCGTACAGTAAGTCTATTGTCTGTACAGCGTGACAGAATGTATAGAAATGCAAGAAAAATACAGATTCAATGTGCAAGAATGGAACTTCTACGTCAAAATCTTCATCCAATCCCATCATCCGAGGATACAAGGCATATTTTAGTTCTTACAAGCGACCTCCAACTTTTTCCAACCATATTTTGGTTAGTGAGTTAACAAAACATCATTTTGACATTTGTTGCAAAAGTTGCTTGACAACTTTTTTGCAATTTTGACAACATTTACACTTTTGCACTACCTTGCACCTAAAGACTCAAACTTGACTCCAAATGACTTGAAATGGCCTAAAAAGACCTTATTAGCATGAAACCAACATCAACATGACAAAAAAACCAAAATGGCATTACATGACAGCAAGGGTGCACCTGAAACAAAGGGTGCCCCTGCACCACAGAAGTCTCTCAAAAGGAACAAAACTTTATACTGCATCATTTCCAGGATATACTTTCTCAAAGTCGGGTGTGACAAAGCCAGCCATGGGAGGGAAGACCTTTATCCTATGCCGACACCTTTAGGCAGATGAGTTGGAAAAATGGCATAAATAATATGCGATGATTTTTATTACTCTTTAGGCCAAACTGGTCTGCAGAACTTAAGATATATGTTTATATGGTTCTGCTTCTCTGATAAAGTATCTAAGTTTTGTTTGATTGTCTTGGTTTAAGATTTTTATTTTACTCTCATGGTTATGATTGCAAATATGAATGTAATTGTGCCTAATATCCTATTATATAGGATGAAATTCAAGACAGTGTGCTTCATTCTTTGCTTCATTTAAGTTAAATGCTTTAGAGATTATCTAAACCTATGGTGCCTTCAAGTAGGTTATTCTACAGGTTGGGCACAGGATCAAAAAATGATATGTTGCTGGTACAAGTTGACAGTGTGATCAATATGTTCATCAGAGGAGGGATGGAATTTCTAGTTATTGTTGGATTGTGTTATTGCAAAACTAGGCTGTGGAATTTCGCTTCTATCAGTTTTTATGCCAGCACTTCATAGGATACATGGACAAGGAAATCATGTATTTATGACTCAAGTATGTTTTTCTTGAGGGATGTCAGATAATGTATCCTCAGTGGACCGTGTGAGCCATATAACTGTTAATTTGAAAGCAGCCTTGAGTTTGCAAGTCCCCAGGATGATGTCGCAGAATCTTCCTCTATGGCGCTGACATGCTTAGTAATTCTAATGATCTTTGTAGGTCTTCTTGCCATGATACTATTTTGAATGTTTCAAACATGACAAACTTAATTAAAGAACAAAACAACGTCATTTTGTTGCTTTGGAATCAGAATGAGAAATTTTTATTTTGAAGCATATTTCTTCAAATTGATAAATCCTGGGACATGCTTATATTGATTATCTGCTAAAACTGGTTGATCTAGAAGAGAAAAAATATGTATAATCTTTCTTTAAATCTTTTACTTAGAAAGCTTTATAACTACTTAGTACAAGTTAATAAGGATTTTGTGGAGCAGAGATGTGCAACTATTTTGGCATGGCTACTATTTTAGTTCTTCATTTCGCTTAGCGATGTAATAGATTATTTTTGCATTATGTTCTTGAAAGAAGATAGTTGTATATTCATCCAACTGGGGTAGTGGTTAGCTATACAGCCATTACATTTCTCTTTGGTTCTATTTTGTCTTGATCAGTTGGATCTTTAGCATTCCTGAGAAGACAGAAGGCTGAAGGTTATACCCATTTGTATAGGCCATGAAATAGAGGGTGATAAATATCAAGTAACACAGATTTTTCCAGAAGCTCTGCCCTCATTCTAATGGACTCTGAAAACCTATCGAGTAATTGAATTTTATTCATTAACCCTCAGGGAGAAATTCTCCAGTCAATAATATTCATCGATTTCGTCTGTTTTCAGCTTTCATTGTTAAATATTTCATTGGTTCAGTTTGCCCCTCCAACAGAAAGGGTACTTAAACGTAAAATTTCTGCATGTAATTGGAAAATGGTCATCGGCATGCCTCATAGGCGTCACTTAGATGATAAAGAAGCATTTCTCACTCTCCCATGGACTGTGAAAACCTTACGTTCTTAATAAATATTTTTCTTCCAACCAGTAACATAATTCTGACCTTAGACACTAATTTTACTCCCAGCCGACAATAACACGTTTCTACCGTGACTTTTGCATGTTAGAATTTCAGGTGAAATAATTCTGATACTGTCGTCAATTTATCTTTGACAAGTCTTTTTTGTAGGGATCTAAAAGGTCCCCAGTTTGAGCATCCACAATAAAAATAAAAAAACTTATCTTTGACAACTTTAGATGGTCTAATTTGAAGTATTCTTGGCGAGGGCACTAGCTATTCGGAAGCACTATTCTCTATTCAGACCCTAGAATGCACATTTGATGGTAATTATTAATTAATTGAAAATAAGAATAAAACAGATTTTGTTTATTTTCAATTAAATGCAATTATTCTCCCTACAAACAACATGTCTTAGACATCATAACATACATATAACATTATACAAATTGAACCCACATGGGTAGCAGAGTTGGTTTGGGTCGTGGGTTTGAATCCGCTCCCAAGTTTACTTGGTTGGTTGTTGGGTCCCTCTCCAGGGAACTAGTCTCACCTCAACTCACCGCCTTGGATGTTGGGCTATGTTGCGGTGATACCCTTGTCGTTAACAAAAATAAAATAAAATCATACAAAATGGTACATACATCATATAGAGGGGCTCACCAAGACCTGCAGGGAACTAGTCTCACCTCAGCTCGCCCCCTTGGGCACTGGGTTGGGTCACGAGGATACCCTTTGTCATTAACAAAAAAAAAACATCATACAAAATGGTACATAACATCATATGGAGGGACCCACCAAGACGAGGAGCTAATTGACGAGACTTGTTGATGCAAGGGATGAAAATGATAATCGAATGGTGTGTCATTGGGTATAACAATAGCCTTTCGTACCATATTCCTATAATGAATGGTGTGCCATTGGGTATAACAATAGTCTTTCATGCCATATTCCTATAATGAATGGTGTGCCATTGGGTATAACGATAACCTTTCGTGACATATTCCTATAATGATCATAAGAACGTGGTGTATTGTTGTGTAAGGGGGAAATCTTCAAGTATAAACAAGATCAAAACAAGGAATAGAAACTAATCTAATCCAAAATATTGATCTAGATCTATGCCCATTACTCATGAAATGAAGCTAAACTGTTAAGGAAATCAAGAATGTAATTGACAAAAAGCAATGATAATGAAATCCAAAACAAATAGTGTTACCATCCCGTGTGGAATTGTATTTGTGAAGATGTGGTTGCTTGATCAATGTGAAGCCTCCATAGTTGTGGTGTGAAAACTTGAAGAACATGTGTGTTAATCAAATATATGTGTTGAAGCTTCAAAAATTGGATATGGATTCCTGCATTACTTCATTGTTCAAATGATGTTGATTCCCTAATCATTTTTTTAGAGGAAAGGAGTTTGTTTTATAGATTTCAATATTTAGATGGACGATCAAGATTAAACAATGTTCAATCAAGATCGATGGTTGAAGGTTGTTGAAAGGATATAGATTGATCAGTCAACTGGGCTGATTGATCAAAGGACTAGATGTGAGAAAGAGTTAACCAATTTAGATTGGTCAGACAACTAGATAGATTGAATAGTCAATCTTAATTGAAGAAAGAGTGTGAGTAAGTTGATGAAGAGTTAACTAAATAGATATTTTAGTCAACTGATTTAGAAGAGTAGTTAAGCTTTTGAGGGAAATTATTTAATTAAATAATTAATTAATATCAAGAGGAGCGTGCACATGCGAATTTGACTTTAATAAATAAAGTTTATTTATTAAAGTGATGATGTTAAATGAATTTGGAAAAGGGGAAAGTTGTTTAATTAAATAATTAAATTGATAATTAAAATAATTGTTTAATGTAGAAGTTGAAAGAAGATTAAATGAATAGTTAACTAAATAGATTGTTTAGTCAACTGAGATAAAGTAGTCGTTATGTTTAAGAGAATAATGCATGGAGAGATAATTGAATAGTTAATTGAAAGAAGAATTAGTCCATGTTGAGAAGATAATTAATGAATTAAATTAATTAATTAATATTAAGAGGAACATGCATGATGAATTGATTTTAATAAATAAAAGATTATTTATTAAAGAGATGATGTTGAATGAATTAAATAATTTTATTTAATTATTTAATTTGGAAAAAGTGAAATTAAATAATTGAAATAATTATTTAATTTAGAAGTTGAAAGATGATTGAATAATATTTAATATTATTTAATTTATGAGGGGGGATTGATTTTTTTTATTTAAATAATTAATTAATAACTATTTAATTAAAGTAGAATAATAAGTTAAGTTAGTGGCATAATTAAATAAATAACATTTATTTATTTAATCAAGAAGATTAATTGAAATGAATTAATTAAATAACATAAAGTCATTTAATTACTAATGGAAATATGATTTTAGACAATAATTAAATAATTGAACATTATTTAATCATTAAAAAAAGATGAATATTAGTGTTAAAATGTTAGTTCCTAGGCTAGACAATTTCACGAATCTACAATTATATTTTGCAACCAAATTTTCCACCACTTAGCATGTCATTTTGTAGAGAGAATAGTTATAAAGTTTTTTTTTAATATTTAATTTAAGTTAATAGTTATTTAAATACTCATCTAATTTAATAATTTTTTAAAACCTTAAAACTATTAAATTCAATTACCTTAATTTAAAGTTAAACTATCAAATCTAAATTGTTATTTTTTAACTAATTAAATTCAATATCCAATTTTCCTAAATTTATTTAAACTATAAATTTTAAAATATTAAATTTAAACTATTAAATTTTAATTAATTAAATTAAATTGAACTAAACTTTTAAACCTAATTTCAATAAATTTTCTCTTTCAAAATGATATTATAATTTAATTAATATTCTATTTTATTTAATTAAAATTTCAATAATGCAATTTAAAATTTATATTTAAATTTGAAATAAAAATCTTATAAACTTAAAAGTAACTAAAACATTCATATATTTAGATAATTTGGTTAAACTGAAAATAAAATTAATTGATTCTTGATAGTGGGATTAAAGAACTCACCCACCCACTTAATTTTTGGTAGTCTTTTTCCTTTTTTTCTGTCTCTCTTCATGTACTAGTTACACTATTTTCTAATGCTTTATTATTATTATTTTAAAATCAATTTATTGCTTAAAAACTTCTTTTAAATCTTTAAAACAAATTTCTAGATGAATAGAAAATACAAATATTAGTAGCAATGTTCTATTAAATAAATTGATTGATGATTTATTAAGGCTCGAGGTGTGCATGACTTTCATTGCGTGGCAGGTTATTATGTCAAAGGATGGTAAGCCAGATATGGATCGAGTTGATTGTACCATGGTTGAGATCTGTATGGAACGAAACTCTAGGTTCATTATTTTCTCCTGGCTCACACAAATTGTTGGAATTCTTTGTATCATTTTCTCAAGGTTTCTCCTCATTACGCTCAAAGTTCTCAAGCTTCTCAACTTTGCAAATTTTGTAGCTATAGGAGGTGATAGGAACCATGCAGAACCTTTCTCTTGTGATGTTGTCAAGAAGCAACTGAAGGTGTGGAGGATTTTAGAGAGAAGTGGGTTAACTTTGTACTTGGAAAGGTTGCATGGTAACAACTCACAAACGACTGCATTGTTTGCAAAAGCATGGAATAATAGGGATTTGAAGTTGGGTGGAACAATGTGAACAAAGATTTCATAGCCAATATCACTGGGTTGTCTATGGATGACAAGAAATTCTTCAAAGACAAGAGGAATCGCAGGCTACCATGCAATTTTTTTTCAAAGAAGAGGAAGCTCAAGACCTAAAGACAGTGAAGAGTGGTGGTTACCAAAGGAGCTCACTCAAGGCATTGTGGGGGGATGTGGTCGAGGAAATCATGTGATACATTACCCTTGAAGGACGCTTCTCTGTGGTAAATGACTACCATTTTGTTATGCTTAATCACTTCTACCATAAAAAAAGATAATTTATTTTCCCTATTATCTCTTGGCATCACTAGATTCTGGCCTTAAGGGCCATAAAAAAAACCCCAAAAATTTGGTTCTACATGTCGGGCTCATTCTCTTAATATCTGATTATGCTAAAGCATTTGAGGTGGCTAAGCTGATTGCTACCCCTAAGGGTAAGTAACAAAATCCGGTAGAGGAATATGATATGGTGTCTAAAGAGGATCTGGTTAGCAAGAAAGGGAAGAATAGGAAACTTGTCTTGAAAATGAGTCAAATTTTAAGGAGGATGTGGACTATGTCCCAAATTCTCTTGCTTCCATGGAGGTGGTCCCACAACCCCCTGCATTGGGCAAGTCTAAGAAAGGGGTGTCGAGCCCTAATAATGGTTATGAAACCTGCGTTGAGGAGCTAGTTGATGAAATGTCGAGTAGATGCCTAAAGGAGAAGAATGAATTGGTTGGTGAGGTGTCTTCGTTGCCCCTTGTTTTGGGGACAAAGCATAAAAAGGAGATGGAGGTGGGAAGTAACAAGAAATTGGTTGTAACGTCTATGAGCCAATTGTTGGAGATGATTCTCCCCTCAAGCTGGTGGGTGGACAGGGTGTTGTGGATTCCCAAGTTGAGAACATGGATATGCAGAGGAAAAGAAAGGTTGTGGCTGACGTTGGAAAGGGTGTTGTAGATTCCCTGGTTGTGGAATCGGATTGGAAAAAGAAAAGAAAGGTTGTGGCTAGGGAGATTGTGAAATCCATCCAAAAAATCAAAACACCGGTTGGTGTTGAGAAGGGTAAGAACATCTCTGCCATTCAAGATAAGGTAAGCTCTTCTTAAGAGGGCGATGTTGTGGGTAAGGGTGTTTTCAACTTTGATAGGGAAGACATTTCTAATGTTTTGGGAACTGCTAGAGAGGTTTCCATTGTTTTATTCAAATTGTTTAAATGGGTGTTCCATGAATTTAACATGACCAATTTTAAAGTTTAGGGTGCAATGAGTAAAGCTGATGAGTCTTCAGTTCAAAACCGAATTGGTGAACTATTTAACTCTTTGAAAATTGTGGCAGATGAAATGCTTAAGATGAAACATAATCTTGAAGGTAGAGTTCTCACCCTGGAGAACCAATTGGAGAGTATTTGTGCTAACATGGAAAAGGGTGGGGAGGAGACTAAATTTGTGGTTAATTTTGAGTCTGTTGGTATTACCTCTCCTTTTGATAGTTCCAAGAAATGTAAGGAGATTATTCATTTTGAAGAAATTGGTGTTGGTGGTAAGTTGTTGTAGGAAGAGGTGTTTGTTGATAAGGGTGGTGATAAGAATAATGTTTTGATTAATGAGGTGAATGTGGGTAGGCCTGGGGCTAGAACACAAAACAAGACTGAGGTTCAAGTTGGGGCTCCTATTAAAGAACTGTTCGATGTCTTGGATGATGGTCAAAAGGTTGTGGTGTGCGATGTGGAGGCTATTGATATCCTAAAGAATATGTAGTGTTGTTGTTTGTGTTCCTCCTTTTTGGTTGATATTTTGTTGATGGTGTGTTGCATATGGGCTGATATATACTTTATGTAGTTTTCTTTAGTTTTAGCTGCTCTTTTTTGTAAAGGGTTCCAGGCCCCTTCAAAACCCGTTTTTTTACCTCTAATCAAAAACATCATTCTATTAAATGTTTAATCTCAAATATGTTTAGAATAATTCAAAATATTTTTCAAGATAAAATTTGAGATAGAAAAATGATAGTACATTAAATTTAATGTAGGATAATTTCAACACTATGCATAATTATCTCATTTGGACTTTCTAATATTTTTTTCCACAAAGAAAATAATTTAATTTTCTTCTAATTAAAATCTAAAAGAATCTTATTTCAAATTTATTTTTTGAATTTAATAATATTTTAATTTTTTTAATATTTATTTCTAATAATTTTTTATTTAATTATATAAAATTTATTATTTTAAAAATAATTATAATTTTTATTTAATAAATGTTTACCTTTAAAATTAACTAAATTATAAAGTTTTTTAAGTACTAGCATGAAGGGGTCACGACACCTTGCCACCCTAAAGTTGATTGAAGAAGATATTGGTATTTTTTCTACCATAAACTTACCTTAAAGTCTTCAAAACTTTGCACTTGCTAATCACTTGTGCTATTGATAAAACACATAACTCTATACTCCATCTTCGAGCTTTCTTCTTTGTATATTGCTAGCTCTAGTTGGGTCTTTTTATGGTTAGATAGCTTATTTCCTAGGCTCCCTATCCTCTCTATAATTAGTGATAATTAAATGGTCCTAGTTTATTATGGTCTCTACTATTTCAAATTCTATATTTCTTCTTCCTAGGTGGTGTTGGGGTATGCTCATTATTGTATCTTGTTTAAGTTTCCTTTTGGTACTTTTTTTGTTTAGGGTACTTAAACTTTGATTAATTTTTAGTTCCTTCTACTATTTAATGTATAGGTGATCCCTGATCACCACTGTTCAAGGAAAAAAGAATGTAGAATAAGTTTAGGATGGCCTAGGTGTATTTGATTAAGATAGTGACATTTAGTTACTTACACAATAAAGTGTTTCCAACTTTGTGAGCTTTTCCCAAGATGATTGCCAAGAATTTCCCATAGCCATCCTTTACCCACTTGCTAACATTATTCATATTGATGAAACCTTTTCCAAGGAAATCACCACCTTTCACATGCTTCAACCATATTCTTATCCTTTAAAGACTATGATGAGTGAATAAAAAATCATCTCTTCACCTTATCCTAGCATGAAGCAAATTATGATTCTCCTAGGAATAATTCAAACATAAATAATTTGTTATTAGATAATCAAGAGATGAAGCTATTTGATGTGCTAATATCTCACACAAAATCATTCACTTGGGAGTATAAGTATATGACAAGAATTCCCCCTAACATCTACACTTACCACATTTGCATAAAATATTCAACACTTGTTAGTTGTCGAGGATTATCAATAATGAAAATTGTTGGGGCTATTCGGGGTTTGCCTTAGTCAAAACCCCATTTTCGTGTTTCCACCTCCATGAACATCCAAGAAGACAAGTAGAGAAAGAAATGGATAATAGATGATATAGATTGACAAGATAAATAAAGTAGAAATGTTATAATGCAAATATGCTACTACACAAAGATGATAATGCAAATAAAAGAGTGTTTACTCTCCCTTCAACAAGCTTGTAAAGCCAAGAGATAGTGCAACACTTGAGAGAGCTGAGATGATGATGTAGAAGCCAAGAACCTCCAAGAGATCTTGAGAAAAATGATGTAGAAGAGCTTGAGAAACTGAGAATGCAAGAAGATGAATGAGAGAATGAAAGATTAAGTGATAGATTGAATGAGAGAATGAATGGATTCTTGGAATAGAAGAATAGCATGCAAAACAACCATTTTTGGGAACATCTATGACCATAGAGGCATTACACTTTGCGGGCAGGTAGAAGTCTAATGTCCCAATGACCACAGACTTGAGAATCTTGTTAGGACATTCTTGCAACACACAAAAATTTGTGCATTGTGGAAGTGTCCCCGATGAAAATTCCCTTAAAGACTGAAAATAATGGGCTTAAGGATGAATTTGAAGGAAAAGAAAAGGGGAATTTGAATTATCATCTTTATTAGGATAAAGGGAGGGTTGTGTAATGTGAAATTGCACATGGTGCAATTTTACAACAATACATTAGGAAACCATAACAAAGACTAAACCCAACACTTAAGTCACACTATTAAAATAGAAACTAAAAAGCTTCTACAAGTAGGATTTGTCTACCCTTTAATAAATAACTATTAGGTGTCACCATTAGTCATTGTCTCTAAGAAGAATGGTAAATGGTGAATTTGTGTTGGTTATAGAGAGCTCAATAAGGAAACTTGATGAGATCAATTTCCCGTGCTATTAATTTATTAAGTCTTAAATAATTTGGCTAGGAAGAAATACTCATATTTTCTTGACATATTAAGTGGGTTCAACTAGATACAAATAGCTCTAGAAGACCAAGATAAAAATAAATTTAGCTACCATTAGGGAACCTTTTTCTTATATAGTTCTTCCTTTGGTCCATTTAATGTACTAGCAAAGTTCTTTCAAATGATTTTTTTTCATATTTACTAAATTAGTGAATGAGTGCATAGAGGTGTATATGGACAATTTGTTACACACCTAACTTTAACTGTGTTTTACTTTTTACTTTTGAAGTAATTATTAGATGATTACGCATGATTCAATGATTTGATGTTTAGGAAAATGTTTGGAAAAATCAATGTTTCCATGAGTTATGTTTATTTGACTAAAATTGACATGTGTTTAAAAGTTGTCAAGAGGTGATGATTCCATGAGGATTATGAACTGATTAATGATACACTCATATTGTTTTGTTGATGGCAAGTTGCATTCAGGAAATAGGTTTCTGCCCTCAGAGAAAGGGGGTAGAGCATCATCGGAAAGAAGGGTATAGATACAAGGAAAAGAATAGGTTTTCACCATCTTAGGTCTAGTGTTGATGCAAATGGTGAACCTAGTTGAGTCGGGTGAGTGATACTTGACCCTTTTGGTTTAAGTTTATTTCTCGACTCGAGAAGTTGTTGATGTCATTTAAGTCTAGTTCATGTTGTTTAATGTCTTTAGAAGCTTGTCGATAGTAATCGATTAGTCGACCTTTGTGTTGATATGATTCTCTTAAGGATTATTAACTCTCTTTTTATTATATAAAACAAATGAATATATGAATGTAGTTTTACGTGGGATAACGTAAGCATATGTACTTGTATAGATGGTTACATGGATGCATTTATGTGTATAAAGACATAGATATTGTCAATGTACCAACATTTACATTCAAGTACGTATGGATACATACACACATGCATAAGTTATTACGACGAAAATGACTCATGTATAAATATGTTCATATATGTATGATGTGTCACCTTTATATGCTTTTAATTATTGGTTCTCATCATGATATTGCATGAGGATGTTGATTGTTTAGATCAATGTTGAGTTCATTTTTTTTTGGCGAGTACATTGATTGGACAACATAACGAAACTATGTTGTCAACTCTTGCCCATGAAACTTTTAGTTTTTTAAAAGGTTATTATGTTAAAATATATGATTAAAATTTGTAATGGCTAGATAAGCCAAAATCCAACCAATGAGACTCAATTCTTAATAAAGAGGATCTCGTGATTCATATTGTTCAATTCTTTTAATCTATATTAGATTAGACTAAGATACCACCAACCACGTAGTTTTTAGTATTTAAACCATTTGCAGACCCCTTGGGTAATGACAAGCATTTCTTGGCATCAACTATATCTATTGTAACATATTTAAATATCCTCATAAGGTTATAAGAGCCACAAATGGATAAAGTGGAGTTAGGCATAGATACATCAATATATAAATATAAATATATATCTTTGCTAAAATACCAATTGGTTCTTTGTGTAAGCCACATTGATAATGTTTTGGTGGAAAAATTTTATAATGTTAAAATGCTCTTGTATTCCATAA
The DNA here is from genome assembly GCA_007258455.2 of Sequoia sempervirens. NCBI lineage: Eukaryota > Viridiplantae > Streptophyta > Pinopsida > Cupressales > Cupressaceae > Sequoia > Sequoia sempervirens. The sequence continues at coordinate 70,417,700 of VDFB02379711.1, read as the reverse complement.
AAGGTTGCAGACATCTCTTTCAAGCTACCGCATAATGGAATGTGATACCTTGTTCCACATTTTTTTCTCTGGGAGCTATTTAGTTATTGTAACCGTTTTGTGTGGGCAGAGATAGCAAGTTATTCTGAGGAGTCAAAAAGATCACCCTCTCACTCTAGGTGGTTACCTTCATACAATTACTCAACTACTTTTGGTGATGGGCCTCTGGTTTTGGAATGTCGGGAGCATGGTCATTTTTGAGGGATCTCTTGGCTAGCATATGGAGGGAACGGGTCTCTTGGCCAGTGTATGGAGGAAGCAGGTCTCTTGGCTAGTGTATGGGATAAAAAGAGGAGGTGGATAGTCTTGGAGGGAGGGTGTGTGAGCGTGTGGTGGACACTCCTTTCTCAAGTTGTAGAGAACCACAATTGGTGAGGACAACTAGAACAACGGGTGTTTGAGCACTATCGGTAACACTCTACATTGTATGTTATCAAGTAACTTATATTAGAGCCCTTGTCTCATCTAATGCATTATCTGCAATATAGAGTTATCTCCTTTCGAATGATGGAAATGTTGGCATTGTTGGCTATAAAGATTAAGAAATGCAATGTTTTCTTTTATGCAAAGTGATGAAACTATATACTTGACAATGGATAACGATGAATATGATGGCTCTTGGAGCCCCAAATGAGTATAATCCTTGACACTAGAACCTTTTTCTCTTTGAGGTGCTCAATCAACTTGAGACCATTAACCCTACGTGGGTTTGCCTGCATGAGCACCATAGTTCTAAATCGATACTTTGTGCCCTATACTGTGCACCCTGCATATTAAATGATGCCTTATAACTTATGTCATCCAATTGTTAAATATTTCAAACCTAGTATTATTAATGAGTTCACTAGGGCGATAATCATTTGTTAAGGGTAGGTCAAGGGTATTGGCCTATGAAATTGATACCACAAAATTGTTGCATGCCATAATAACAATGGACACATTCTTGAAAGACACAACTCTTTAAACTCAATGGTACAACTGGTTTGGCACTGGGTGCACTTGATTCTTTATCTTTCCAACAAGATAGTAAATGATGTCAAACCTTGACTGTTTATTCATATTGTGTATATCATGGTTATTATGACTCTTCATGGAGGTCAGCAGGTTATTATTTATATATATATATATACATATATATTATGGCTTTCTTGAAACCACAACTTTAAGTCATATTCCCTATGTGAAGTGACTACTTGATAGGTTCTTTGATTATAAGAACTTACCCTAGTTATTCTATAAACTAGTGGTAATAAGGAAGGTAAATGCTAACTTTGTGAATGGCAATATTTTTATATATGGCATTAGGAAGTTTCTTAAGGAGGAACTTATAAAAGAGATTGAATCTATGAGTCTTTATGAGCATTTCGTAGGTATTTTAATTTGAGCCTTTTATATTTACTATGATTTGATTCTAAATTCATCAATAGCTAAACAAAGTAAACATTGATCGGATGGGGCTAGTGTGGTAAACAAGAATGTACCTTTGTCCAAGAAAATGAGATAATGTGATGTGGAGTCACTAGTTCCCTAGTGTCTATGAAACCAAGAACCTAAATATGGGTTTTTCAGGATAAGATCAAGTATCCAAGGAGTGGATATAGAAGTATTGAAAACCTAACTTAGGCTAGAATTCAGTTGTTCCATGTAGACCAAAGGGTCAAAAGAAAATTATTATCTTTTATAAGTCAACCTTTTAAGGGTTGAAAGATTGACTTAGATCAAATCTATTGATATGAAAAGATAGTTTTCTTTTAGATATTATTTTGGTGAGGGGATACGTTGAATACTATGTTAATCCATGTACATAAAATGTGAACTCAAACAATTCCACATAGTCTAGGAAAGACTAGAAGCATTTTGCTCTTATGAATTGTTGTTTTTGGAAAAACAAGGATGTTTGATATTTCCATGTATTGGGTTAGAGAAGCTAAACCCTAGTATTGAAACAAGGAGGTTATAGGAAATCTATAACTCTTACGTTGAATATGACATTGTACACATATATACTGATTGATAGTGAAAGGTCAAGAAAACCATAGAACAAGACAGGAAGTCTTTATAACACCTTAAGAGATTTTATGATAATGTCGAAAACTCAATTTAACGCATCAAAGATGTTGGGTATTGAATCTTGAGAGTAAATGATAGGAATTCATAAACCCTAGATATTGAAAGAATGCAATAAGGGACTTTTAAAAGGTTGAAATACCTAAATCTTTACATTACATGTATATCCTAGATTAAGGATTAGTTCTAAGTCAAATTGGCTAGAATGGTTTTCTATACAAACTAGTTTGTGTCTAGATTACCAATAAAGTAAGTAAAACTATAGAATGTGATAGTTCTAAGATGAGTCAGAGGTGTGTGTCTAGATGGCATGACCAATCGGAATGATCATACTTGGCTAGAAGGGATCTAGAGTTGTATGGTCGATTGAGTTTTGTAGGACACATCACTAGGACTCAGATGGAGAAACTTGACAGTTCCTTATATCTATACCCTTCGTGAAGGGTCGAGGCGCTTCCAGTTAAGAAGTGTGTGGGGGACCACTTAAGTCCACAGTTGGAGGAAAAACACTCAGATGATGCTCTTCCTCTGTAGCAGAAGACTCACGAGTCTCGTGAAGATCGATATCAACATTCTAGATGTAGTGAACTCCATGTTATGGTCTATGAAAGTCAACCTATGAGGTAAAACTATTCTCTATGCTAAGTGTATTTTATGTGATATAAATGAAAAGTGTAAGGAATTCTCTTAATTCTAGTTATGATTACATATGAATTCAAGTTGAATTTATCTAGAAAAGTTGTACTTTATTCTTGTGCTTATGCAAATGTTTTTGTTTTTTTTTTTAAAAAATCTCTCATGTTTACTAAGTTTATTTACCTTCTTGTAAATTCTTGAGATTACTTGTGTATTAAGAAGAGGGTTGTTACACAATTTTACTATACATGGAATTTATTTTTATGAATCCATCTATTAGTAGAAAATTAGCCTACAATTTATGAGAAGCATTATTTTCCCCTAATATATGAAAAGTGTATGATAATGGTTGACCATGGAATTGTAATAGGTTAACACGTCTTTCTTGAAGGTATAAAAGTGGATCCTAAAATCCCAAACTCATAACAAAAAATTCTCCACTTAAAATATAAATATATGTCAAGATATTCCCTTTTCATGTAGGATGCTATAGATATTCTATAGAATTTAAAAGAAAATAGACTACCTACATGAAAGAAAAAATAACCTCTAACCCAATTGTGAGAGGCCCCAATTGAGAAATCCTTACCTTGTATGTACAAATATATGCTTCTAATGAAACTATTGGGGTAGTTTTTGGATACAAATAATGAGGGGTTGGAATGTACAAAATATATTATGCTAACAACATTTTAACACTACCTAAAAGAAATTAGACAACTTAAAGATAATTTCTTCCTTAGTATATGTCTTCAACAAATTCCATTATTATAGTATTTGATATAAGGTAATATGCATACCAATCATTCAATAATTATGTATGATAAATATAATAGTAGTGAGTGGTAGAGTTATTAGATTTTTTATTACTTGTACAATAGTTCAATGTAACAATAATTTAAAAAACTAGAAAATCTAATGTTGTTGCCAATTTCTTGTCAAGACTGTATATTGTAGGGGAAGAGCAAGAACCTATTAAAAGTGAATTAGTAGTTGAGTAATATTATGTTGTCTTAACTAACATGCCATGGTTTACTAGAATAGTTAATCATTTAGCCATAAAAGAGTTTCAATTTGAATTTATTATTAAGCAAAGGAATTTTTTTATTAGGATAGTGTGATTATTAAATAATTTAGCGAAATATTATTTTAAAATCGTCTTTATTTCATCTTGCATATATGTGTTAAAATGATGAGGTTTATGACATCCTTAGAGTTTGTCATGGAAAATGAAAAAGACACTATTTATATTGGAGAAAAATATAAAAAATTCTTAGTATTGGATTTTAGTATCCCTATTTGCATACACATGTCAAGAATTATGTAAGGCAATGTGACTAGTACCATAGGATGGGTTTGCCTATCCTTTCTAATGGATTTCCTCTCCATACTAGAGTAGATCTTGAACCAGTTGATATATGGGGGTTGGATTCCAATGGACCTATAAGATGAGTGTGCTATAGAAAAGAGTGCATTCATGTACGTAGTGATAATGTGACTAAATGGGTATAAGTCCAATCTTTGATTTTTTTCAAAAGGGAACATGTTTCTATATTTTCATATGATAATATATTCTTGAGGTTTGGACACCTAGATCCTTTTTTTTTTATACAATTCATGTCTAATATTATCCAAGTATTCAAATAACAATTCTAGAAAAAGAATATAAAATGTTCCCCTTTTTGCCCATAGGAATTAGTCAAGTAGATGTTACAAACAAAAAATTAGAAAACATAATCACAAAGATGGTAGAAACTAATAGAATGGATTTGTTAAATATGTTACATGAGGTAGTTTAAACCTATAATACCACTTGAAAATGAACCATAGGATGTACTTAAAATTTTATTTTTAGAAAGAAGCCAATCCCTACAATTAAAATTGAGCTTCAAAAACTTAGGATAGAAACATTGGTAGGATTAGATTTCTCTCAACACAATATGAATGAGTATTTCAAATAATTGAGATGGATGAAATCTGATTTAATTGCTCCATTATAATAAACCTATCCAACAATAATGAAATATTTTGCACATGATAATCATATCCATAAAAGGAAGTTCAAGGTAGGAGATTGGGAATTGTTGTTTGACTATAAGTACACACAATTCAAGAGAAATTTTTGTAGCCATTGGCTAGGTCAACATGATGTAAGATAATTTTTTTAAAGTAAAATTTTACAACTAACATCAATATATGTGGATACTAGAAAATTACTAATGAATGGGTATAGGCTATGCCTATATCATTGTTTGATCACCAAGGAGGAATTTAGTAGAAAAAATATCTAAACTAAATATGTTTTTTTGTGAAGGAGTCTTCTTCTTATACCACAAAAAACCTCTAAAATATGTGTCAATTTTGAAAAAAGGAGTGTTTAAAAATAGAAATGAAATCTATTCTTCAAAAAAATGGGAGGGAAATAAAAAAGTTCAAAACTAGAAAACGGTATCTTTACTCTTAGTAGTATTACTCTAGAGCCTTCAGATTTATCACTCCTAATTCTATTGTAATATACATAATGTTAGAAACTTAAATTTTAGCACTCCAAAGTCCACCTTCTATTATTTCTATTGAATTCACTTTTCTTCTTCATCACTCTAGAACCTACTTTTAGCTTATGTTATTTAGAGTTAAATTTTAGCATATCCACTTTAGAGTTCAACTTATTGATCATTTAGGTTCACTCTCAAATTCATTGATATTAGAAAATTAATCTAAAAATTTCTTCAACAATAGATCTAGAGATTTCTTTAGCTATGAATCTAGAATCTTCACTTAAACACCTCTTTAGATCATTCACTTTAACAACACTTAAATTTCATCAATTCAATAATAAATCTAGATTATATTTATGTAGACACATAAAAAGTACTAATTGACATCGTGCATCTGATCCTTACTACTAACATCGTTTCATCCTAAATCATCCCTCGGTCTAACCATTTAATTGAATATCCTTATTTGATTAAATTCATCAATTTTACCCCCTTAATTCAATAAATCATTTTATCTAATTAATTCATTCTTTCTCATTAATTAAATCAATTTATCTAATCTAATTATCTCTATTTAATTAAATAATCAATTTTATTTAATTAAACCTCTAAATTCATCCTATTAAATTAAATAAATTAAAACTTTATTTAGTTTAAACTAACTTCATCTCCCTAGTTAAATAAATAAAAAATCTTTATTTAATTAATCTTAAAGTCATATTCTTCTCATTATTTGATTTAAATAAATCTATAGATTTAGGTCAAATATGTCACATAAGCAAATCCCTCATTAAATTAATTAATCTCTTATCATGTCCCAACCTCTAGCTTTTCCCACTTGCAGATGAAAATAGATTTAATTGATTTATTAAATCTCTATTTTCCATCAAAAGGCATCTTTAAAGAAATACTCTCCAAATTTGAATTCAAAAATATGAGTGGACTTTGTCCTTCCAACATGGCATTTACTCCACTTGACAAGTCCTTTGCCTTGAGCCAAGTGGCATTCAATGCATTATTTCTTCCCTCTTACATGTCATTTCAACAATTTCAAAATTCAAATATATGCATTTATTGGCACATTGGCCAAAACTTGCACATCCTTCATCCATTCTCATGTGGACAAGTGGCATCTTGCTATTTGTTGGTTTTTAGTCCCACATTGCTCCATTTTGTACATCTCTTCAATTTGAAAATCTATAAATAAGAGGCTTCATTCCTCATTTTATCATCCACAATTTGAGTAAACTTACCGTGCTCAGATCATTAGAAATTCTCATCCATTATCATTAAATCTTAGCTAGGTTATGCAATTTTTTCTATTGGAGTACTCATCAAGTATCAACAAAGTGGATCAAATTTCTTCATCAAATCACCATTGCATCATTGGAGTTGGGAAAGGGGAAATTTTTGCATCAAATTGGCACCAATTCCCTCAAGGGATTAGGAGTTTGTTTGCTTTAGAATAGGATTTGATATGCTTTTAAATTTCATTGTGTTCTTCATTTCATATTCTATCTCTTTTGCTATTCAAATGAATTTCTTGAGGAATCCTTGTTATTACTTGCATTTCACATTCTAATGTGGTTGTTCATGTTGTTTTGAAGGACAAGAAGTCACCATCCATGGAGATCTTGAACCATTTTCCTACTGCAAAAGCCTCGAGGAAAAGTACTATAAAATCCCCTAATACCAAAAAATGATGAGGGCCCATCTACACCATACATTGATCCTACCACTCTCGCTTCCACTTCTGCGATAGAGACACCATTCCCATCATCTCTGACATTAAGGTCATCATCCAAGATAACAGTTGTGGAAACTACATACTCCCTAAAAATGCTTTTGTGGTAGGAGAGTTACCACAATCTCCTAGATCACGGGGACGTCCGCAAGTAAATAAAGCCTCCACATCTCAAATGTCTTGTGAAGACTATCCCAACTTTACAAGTTGGAGAGATCTGGGACAAGAAATAATCAAGGCAGATCCATCTCATCTCCTATACCAAGATGAGAGACCAGCAGCTGATTTACCAATGGATGACAAAAGCAAGGGTCTGCAGATGATGCTCACAATGGGCTATGATAGAAATCAAAGACTTGGGAAAAATGACAATGGGCTAATAATACCTATCATTCCAGAGACAAGAATGATAAATCTTGGTCTTGGATGTACCCCTATGAGTATAAACATACGTGGTCGAGGTCCTCTAGTTAGAAAGGTCAAAAATCCTCCTCAGCAAACTGCAGCTGAACTACGCTTACCAGTATCTATAGGTCGCGTAATAGATAACTTTACATTTGACATAACTAACGTCTATAGTAGTAGTGATGACGAGGATCCCATAACCAACCTACCTAGGATTTTTGAGGATACCACTCTTTTCATGATTATCACCTTATCCTTTGAATTAGACCATTAAAATCATGAAATCCGCCTAGTATACCCCCAACTCATCGACTATGACCAACGAGGAGCACCAATTCTTGATACATTGAAAAACGATGAGGCACTCTCAGAATTCATGGGATTGTGGGATAACATTCCATGTGGGGATCACAAAGCAGGGTTCACCATTGAGCTAGATACACAAACCTATTATGGGGAAAAGATTGAATCCCTCAGTCACAAAAGTGACAAATTAAGAATAATATCTAAGTCCTTGAGTGGAAACCACACTATGGAACTCTCTGACTAGAAAAAAGTAAAAAGAAAGGACAAATCCAATAGTGAAAAACTCTCTGAGGCACCTGAGTATGGGGCATTCAATCTTCCTTTTAGATCTCTTCATCAAGAAAAATCAACAGTCCTAGCAGAAAAATGCAATCTGGTCAATCTAGGAATAGAGGAAACCCCACACATCACATTTTATGCGGAGTCATTACTATCAAAGGAACAAGAGCTCCTAGCAGCCTTCCTAAGAGAGACAAATAAACTTCACATGGAGCTATGTTGGCATGGCATGTCTTGATCTAGAAATTATGGTGCACCACTTAACAATATACCTAGAAGCAAAGCCCATTAGACAAAAGCTCAGGAAAATGCACTCTCAAATTGCCTTGCTAGTAAAAATGGAACTAAAGAAGCTATTAGATGCAGGATTCATTCAACCAATAGATTATCCAGAATGGGTGTCAAACTCGGTGCCTGTCTCAAAACCCATTGGGGGCATTAGAATCTGCACATACTTCAAAGACTTGAACAAAGCATGTCTGAAAGATGATTTCCCATTGCCCAATATTGACATGATCGTAGACATGACGACGGGACATGAAATGCTTTCTGTAATGGACAGTTTCTCAAGTTACAACTAGATAATGATTGTTAAAGAAGACCAACACAAAACGGCCTTCACTTGTCCATGGGGGACTTATTGCTGGAATATGATGCCATTCGGCTTAAAGAATGCAGGAGCAACATACCAAAGAGCCATGACATTAATATTCCATGACATGATCCATAAGAAGGTTGAAGATTATGTTGATGAAATTCTAGCCAAATCCAGAAGGAGAAAGGATCACACAACAACCCTATGTGCCATTTTTGAGAGGCTAGAAGAGTACAAGGTTTGATTAAACCCAAAAAAGTGTGTTTTTAGTGTACAATCAGGAAAATTGTTGGGTTACATAGTATCAATGAGAGGTATTGAGGTAGACCCTACCAAGGTAAAATCAATCCTTGAGATGGAGGCACCCAAAACATTGAAACAATTGAGAGGTCTCCAGGGAAGGCTTCAGTCCATCCAAAGATTCATCACACAGCTAGCAGATAAACATAATCCATATTCTCACATGCTTCACAAGGGAGTAGTGTACAAATGAGATAACAAGTGTGAAAAGGCATTCAATAAAATCAAAGAATATCTACTTACGCCACCAGTCCTAATGCCACCAATCCCAAGAAAACCATTAATTCTCTACGTATCAGCAACAATAGTAGCCCTTGGAGCTCTCCTAGCTCAGCATGACAAAAATGGAACAGAAAGGACCATCTATTATATTGGCAGAACAATGATGGGGCATGAATTAAATTACTCATTCATCAAGAAAGCATGTCTAATAGTAGTGTTTGCATCACAAAAATTTAGACAATACATGTTGGCACACAAAATAAAACTCATCATCAAAATTGACCCTCTCAAGTACTTACTATCAAAAGCAATGCTTACTAGAAGAATGGCCAAATGGGTAATGATACTATCAGAATACGACATTGAATATGTGGAGCGAAAATCAATCAAAGGACAAGTCATTGCAGATCAGCTCGCAAAAGCACCAATCTATTTAGAGAATCCTCTCATCTCAGAGTTTCCAGACGAATCTATTTTCAATCTCAACATAGCCGACCATTGGAAACTCTAATTTGATGGCTCATACACACAACATGAATCAAGTGTTGAAATCTTCTTTATCACCCCACAAGGGGACTGCATACCAAGGTCCTATAAATTGGTGTTTCCCTACACTAATAACATTGTAGAATATGAGGCTTTAACCATAGGTCTAAAAATAGTAGTGCAGTGGAAAATTATAGTCCTCAGAGTATATAGAGACTCTCAATTGATAATAAACCAAGTCAACAATGAGTACCAGACCAAGGATGATAAGCTCACTCCATACAAAAAATTGGTGGAGACCCTCAAAGAATCCTTCATCGAGGTTACATTTGAGCAAATACCTAGATCCAACAATAGAGCAGCAGACGCCATGGCAATGATTGGATCCTTACTACACATCCCTCACAATGTCCCAAAATATGAATTCCTGATAGAGCAACTTCTCATGCTTGCATTCAAGGTACCAGAATCAAAATTCATCTACGAAATCATTGGTCCTGGTGATCCTCAGTACCATGACATTTATACATGCCTTCGAATAGGTGTCATACTTGTTGACTTTCCCTTAACCTTAAAATGAACATTTATAAAAAAAGGAATCTTGATTTGTCATCCTAGGAGATACCATGTATCGTAGGAGCATAGAAGGAACCTTGATGCGATGCTTAAACGCTGAGGAGGCATTGACCACTCTAACTGAAGTACATAATGATATCTTTGGTTCACACTTGAGTGAAATAACCATAGCCAAGAAACTATTGAGGATGGGGTATTATTGGCCCACAATGGAAAGAGAAGCACATGACTATGTCAAAAGGTGTGTATAATGTCATCAACATGGGGACCTCATCCATACTCTAGCTCAAGGACTTCATACCATCATCACACCATGGCCCCTTTCGCAATGGGGACTCGATCTCATTGGAAAAATCACTCCCACTTCATCTAACGACCACAAATTCATCATAACTTCCATGGAGTACTTTACTAAGTGGGTGGAAGCCATACCCATGACATATATAACTAGGAAGCAGATATCAAAGTTCATCCTAAACTATCTCATTTGCCACTACAGTTTCCCACAAGCCATTATCTCAGATAATGGGACACTATTCAAGAATTAGGATTTCTGCAACTTATGTGAAAAATTCAAAATCCAACATCGCTTCTCCACCCCATACTATCCTCAAGGCAATGGCCAAGCAGAAGCCACTAATAAAACCATTTTGAAAATCCTCAAGAAAATAGTCAATGACACAGGTCGTGACTGACATCTACAACTCAATCCCGCCCTTTGGGCCTACTGAACCAGCATCTGCACACCTACTAACGCCACCCCTTTCTCCCTGGTCTACGGATCAAAAGCAATACTCCCCATTGAGATCAAACTCCCATCACTCAAGATATCACTACAAAACCTCATCACAGAAGAAGAGTATCAAGTATCAAGACTAAATGAGCTAGAGCTACTAGATGAGCGGCGTATAGATGCTTTAAATCATTTGCAAGACTATCAAAATATACTCAAAAGAAGCTATAATAAGAAAATCAGAAGCAGGACTTTCCAAGTTAGAGAACTGGAACTAAAGGAGAATTAAGAGAACTCCCAAATCCAAACAACAAAGGAAAATTTGAACCTAATTGGTTGGGACCATTTGTTATGACAACAAGCTATAAGTCAGGGGCATATCAGTTATCAACACCTGAAGGGGAACCTCTACAAGAGCCCATGAATAGCTCTCATCTCAAAAAAAATTATGCCTAATCTTTCAAGGTATAGAACCAAAAATCCAAAAAATCAGAAAATGTCCTGAAAAAATGGTTACCTTGGTGAAAACCAACAGGCATCTTGGTGACAACAAAAAAAATCAAAAAAATAAAAAATCCAAAAAAATAAAAAAAAATGATCAAAAATAGTAAAGAGAAAAAATCGTCCTCTAAGTGAAAACCACTTCGGTGGCACTTTGGATAAGTAACTTGGTGAAAACCTAAAAAACAGTCACCTTGTGTAAATAAGCACTTTCCATCCACCAGGGTCTTTATGGCTTGTTCTACATCATCCATCTATTATGTTTCCATCATCCATCGCATTCAGATCTCCATCCATCACTCATCCACCTGCATATGCACCATAGCTTGATCCTATTTTCGTATCATGATCCCTCCTAGTACTACTCGACTCATCCTCAAGGTCAGTATGTCCTGCCTTTATCAGAGTAGTCTATTGCATCATGCTAGGGGCATGTTATCATCGGATCAGATTCATGTATATTCTTGAAGTCAAAACATAAAAAAATCCAAAAAACATCAGAAAATCACCAAAATCCAAAAACATTTGAAACATATCAAAATCCAAAAACAAGTCAAAAAGTTAAAAACAAAGTCATCTTGTCGAACTATGGGTCTTTGAGCCTTTAACATAGGCAAGGTTGATCTTTGACCATCCCCTGAGACACGTAGGTCAGTCCTTTAGGAGTCTACCATAATAAACTGACATTTCATCATGTATATCTTCATCTATAAATCGGTCAAGTCATCAATCAAACTATGGGTCTTTGAGCCTTGAACGTAGGCAAGGTTGATCTTTGATCATCCCCCAAGACACTTAGGTCAGTCCCTTAGGAGTTCATCATAATAAACTGACGTTTCATTATGTATATCTTCATCTGTAAATTGGTCAAGTCATCAGTCGAACTATGTGGTCTCTATGTGTATAATGTAGGCAAGGCTAATCTATTGATTAGCCCCCGAGCCCCCTAGGATAGGTCCTTAGGTTATTTTCTTGGTCAAAATATCAGAAAACACAAAAACATTGAAAAGTCTGAAAACCCCAAAATATTTGAAAATCAAAAAAATCAAAAACATTTGCAAAATCTCTAAAATACCAAAAATAGCCTCAAAACATCCAAATATTTGAAAAAATTCCATCCATCCTCATCTCGCTTACACTTGCAATAACATCATCATCTCCAACCTTTGGTAAAACAATTAGAAACAAGTCTAGCAGATCAAAAGTGAAAACTTAAAATGTCAAAAACTCTCAAGTCTAGGTCAGTACGTAAACAAGTTAGTCAGCTCTGTGTCAATAGCCTATCATCCAGTCAGTCCCATATCAAATCATTTGATATCATCATGTCCTAGGATTCATCCTTCCTACAATAGACATCAACATCAGGCATCACTGTAGTTTAGTCTTGGCTAGCGGTATTGAGGAACATTGGCTTGTTTATTTACTTTATCTTTATCTTGATTGATTCATCTTATTGCGATCATTCCAAGGACTTCTCGATGATGTCTAATCAAAAGACTTAGAGAAATAGGAATTTGGAAATGATCATTATCTTTTTATCTATTTTTCTTGTTGGATGTCTTTGTAATATAACCTCAGTAAATACTTGCTTTATTAGGTATGTATGGAAAGTATTTCAGATATGTTGTTGACCACATAGGAAGGCTTTCCTTCCTATGTTTTGGTTAGAGATGTTTGAAGTACCTAAAGTGCATCCTTGTAAGGTTTTTGTATGTCAAGTGTGAACAAGGATACTCCTATCTGATTGTTGAGTTAAAGTCCATCACACTAAATACAACGCCATCCTGGTTCTCAATACCTTGATGCATCATATTTATGTGTGTTATAAAAAATAAGATAATTTTCCCTTTGAAAATCCCAACTCTGTGGAAAATAATCATCATCATCATCTATCATCATCATCTTTTGTCTTGTTGAAATTTCTTCTCTCTTCTTCCTTCTTGCTTTTCACGCTAACAAGGTACTATGACAGTTAATCATCATCATTAATCTAGCATCCACAAATCCTCAGCACATGGCATATCACATCATATAGAAAACATGGATCATATCATATGCATAGATTTGTTATTCTAAGCATTATTATATTACAATCATTTGCATAAATATTTCATAAATCATCCCATATCATTATAAGCATCCAATGCATAATTAAATATAACAGGTATGTAAGAATTATAAACAATCCATTAGGTGCATCCATATCACATGGAACATATCATTAAAGCATTCATTATGCCATCACACATGCATCACAAGGTCATTACTCACATATCATTTTTTGCACAACATCATCAAATATCATCTCTATACCATTTTGCATAACATATCATTTCATATAACATCACATTGCATCGTCATAAGTACATATCATACATACATCCATCATTGCATAACTGTATATTATGATCATTACATTTACATCATCACCATCACAATAGAAAAATATATCAGAAAATAAATCATCTCATAGCATAAATCATTATATTTGCATCAACATACATAAATCATCATATACATTGCATCATGCACCATCATTAAATGCATACATAAAATCCATTCATATCACATATTCATCCATAATCATTACAAATGAATATCACATAAGGCATAATATAGATTTGTTAGTCACATAATGCATACATCATCAAGAAAGAAATACATCCATACATAATACCATAACATCATTGCATCACATATAGAAATAAAAACATCCATAATGCATCAAATAAACATGGTACATGTCATATCACATCAAAATCATCATCTCATATATATCATCAAAGGATTGTCATAATACAAAATAATCAGATCATTGTACATGTGTATGTCAATAAGTACAAGGGCCCATCGGGCTATCAAAAATGAGCCCATAGGGCACAAAAAGAATAATATCTCAACCAAAGTGGAGGTCTAACTCTCTTACCTATTGCCCTCACCTCTGTCACCATGACCCTCTGTCAGTCTGTGGCTGGTCAACTGTGAAAAATCAAGAGCTCAGGCTACTCTCGGTATGGCATCATGATAACACATCCGATAATAATCTACCTCCTAGATGGCCTCCCTGTAGGACTGAAGAGATACTATGGGTTGAGAGGAGGAAGCTGTTATACTCTCCAGTTGTTGTCTATGACCCATATCTGCAGCCACCTATAGCTTTGTGCCTTGCCTCTAAAGAATCGTGTGATCCCTCTCAACACGGGCCTGATCTCTCTCAAACCGAGTCTGATCCCTCTCTATTATCAAGACCTGAACCTGGGCCTACAATTGTAATATCAGGGCATCTCTCACATTTGGCTGACTTGCTAGTGAAGGTTGCACATGAGGTTGATCCTCACCTCTATCTTGGGGTGGTGTAGCAACCCGATCCTGCTGACCCTCTGGCCCCTGATCTTGGTCCTACATGTGGACATCTACCTAATCCCTGGGTGGCTAGTCCTATACTGGCTGATCCTATGGTGGTTGTCCTATTGGAGGACCACCACCTCCTCATCCTTAGCCTATCCCTCTACCCCTGGCTCTTTGTTGAATAACAAGTGCACCTAGAACTGTCAAACGAAGAGGTGGTCGGAACCAATCTTTGTAGGCCTGATTCACCCCTAGATTTGCAACTCCCTGATCATATGCCCATGGTCAGGCCACCAATTGTCTGAAACTCTCCACTACCTCAAAGGTAGGAATGTATCATCCCCAGGCACCCTGTGATACCATACGAGCAAAAATGGCCACATAGCCATCATCTAGTCTATCATGAACCTCACCAAACTGGTATTGAACTTGTCCCGGCACGTACATCTCTAACATAGTATGCTCTCGCCCTTGCATAAGTCGATCCTGGTG
Source organism: Sequoia sempervirens (assembly GCA_007258455.2). Lineage (NCBI taxonomy): Eukaryota > Viridiplantae > Streptophyta > Pinopsida > Cupressales > Cupressaceae > Sequoia > Sequoia sempervirens. Next base: position 70,402,473 of record VDFB02379711.1, on the reverse strand, counting down.
GGAAAATAACAACTCCTATTCATCATTAGCCTATCTAGGCCATCCAAGGTATGGGCACCATGTGAACATTGTCATCTTGTCAAGAACCCTCCTCCAATGAGGAATCTCGTGCTCGCCTGTGTGTGTGAAAGACACACCACCCCTATAGCACCACACTACTGGATCATCAAGCCTAACTGGCACTACAACAACTTGTGGTCAAAGGATGGAGATATGCTCCCATGCCCACACATGAAGAAGCGTGACACATGTACCAAGTTCCTTGTTGTCCAAGTATGCATACTCATGTAAATCCCTGTAAAGGGAGGCAAGAAGAACTAGACCCCATGCAAAATGGACTGGCTTGTTGTAAACCATCCACTCCTAGCAGAGACCCTAGCCAGGACTAAAATACCGACCTCATCAATCTAGGGCAATGAGACCTGAAATGATGGCAACTATCACCAAACGAAATGGTTACATGAGTGTCCTGTTCCGATCCAGTGCTATCTGACCCTTGCAAAAAAATGTGTCCTTTGAAGCAAAGACTACATGGCAAGCATCCCGCTCGACATCCATATCAAAAATAACTCGTTGACCATGTATCAAAAATCTAAGGATGCGCCACATGTCCTCCAAGGTGATAGTGGAATTGCTAGTGGGAAGATGAAAGGACGACGTCTCACTGTGCCATCTCTTGGCAAGTGAAGACATCATGCCAAGATGAGTCTACATGGGTGTTGTGTAAGCAATGTACCATAGTCCCATGTCTCACAGCCAATCCTGCTCCTTGTCAGTCAAATCTTGCAAATAACTGAATATCTCCCGCAATCTATGCTCTTGAGAATATAGCTCCCTCCCCGCCTCCTACATCAAGAAAGGTCACCATGTTAAAATCATCAAGAAATTTCATCCCAAGCGTTCAAAAAGATAGCCCAACATTGCAAACTGTGAAGGCATCGTAGTTTGAAATTTGCAAATAGCAACGCGGGTATCTCCAAACTCCAAACTGCACCACGACAATGCACTTTGTTCAAGTGGCTTAAATCCTAATTCTAAAGTCTGTCACCGCGTCAAATTTTAAAATTCTAGTACTCCACTTAAAACAAGCATCAAAGTTTTAGGAATCTTTTCAAACTCTAAACTCCACCGCAGCAGTTCATCTTAAGATAAGCAATTTAGTTTTGAGAACCGAGCGGTCTAGTTTGAAATTTGAGCGGCGCTATATAGCACCACTGCAAGAGACCTAGTTCTAAATGCATTAAATGAATGCATAAAATGAAAAATAAAGCTCAAGTCAGGATCACTTACCGGTGCCCCAATGTCGAGAGGTCGCTAGTACGTATGTACTCAGTCGAAGATATGCAATGGGAGTTGTCATTGCACCATCTCGTCAGGATATTAGAGCTTAGATCACAAAATATCTTAAGGCTAATGTGTTCAAATGAATTGAAAGTGACCTCTTAAGGCCTATTTAAGCTTGAAAATTAGGTTTTGAACCCCTAATTTTGTTTTTGTCTGTCTAAAGGTCGTGTCACACCATTTTTTGACATTTTACCTCATTTTTTGACCTTCCGGAGCCTTTTTGGACCTGTCACATATCTTGTCCTTCTTTTTTCGCGAGATCACCCAAAAATCAAAGTTTTCATCTGATCTCTCAAGGGGGTAATATATTGGCATATTTTCCTCACTGGGGCAGCAATTGGGCAAGTTTTAAAATTGGAAAATTTTGGCTTTTGATCAAGACTGTTTATTCTTTGAACCAACACAACGAGTGCATTGCTTCAAAGAGGAGCAAAATGTAGACACGTAAAAATTACAAATTGACATCGTGCATCTGATCCTGACTACTAACATTGTTTCATCCTAAATCATCCCTCGGTCTAACCATTTAATCAGATATCCTTATATGATTAAATTCATCAATTTTTCCCCCTTAATTCAATAAATCATTTTATCTAATTAAGTCATTCTTTCTCATTAATTAAATCAATTTATCTCATCTAATTATCTCTATTTAATTAAATAATCAAATTTATTTAATTAAACCTCTTAAGTCATCCTATTAAATTAAATAAATTAAAAATTTATTTAGTTTAATCTAACTTCATCTCCCTAGTTAAATAAATTAAAAATATTTATTTAATTAATCTTAAAGTCATATTCTTCTCATTATTTGATTTAAATAAATCTATAGATTTAGGTCAAATATGTCACATCAACAAATTCCTCATTAAATTAATTAATCTCTTATCATGTCCCATCGTCTAGCTTTTCCCACTTGCACATGAAAATAGATTTAATTGATTTATTAAATCTCTATTTTCCATCAAAATGCATCTTTAAGGGAATACTCCAAATTTGAATTCAAAATGTGAGTGGACTTTGTCCTTCCAACATGGCATTTACTCCACCTGACAAGTCCTTTGCCTTGAGCCAAGTGGCATTCAATGCATTCTTTCTTCCCTCTTACATGTCATTTTAACAATTTCAAAATTCAAATATATGCATTTATTGGCACATTGGCCAAAACTTGCACATCCTTCATCCATTCTCATGTGGACAAGTGGCATCTTGCTATTTGTTGGTTTTTAGTCCCACATTGCTCCATTTTGGACATCTCTTCAATTTGAAAATCTATAAATAAGAGGCTTCATTCCTCATTCTATCAACCACAATTTGAGTAAACTTACCATGCTCAAATCATTAGCAATTCTCATCCATTATCATTAAATCTTACCTAGGTTATGCAGATTTTTCTATTGGAGTACTCATCAAGTATCAACAAAGTGGATCAAATTTCTTCATCAAATCACCATTGCATTGTTGGAGTTGGGAAAGGGCAATTTTCACATCAAATTGGCACCAATTCCCTCAAGGGATTAAGAGTTTTTTTGCTTTAGAATAGGATTTGATATGCTTTTAAATTTCATTGTGTTCTTCATTTCATATTCTATCTCTTTTTCTATTCAAATGAATTTCTTGAGGAATACTTGTTCTTACTTGCATTTCACCTTCTAGTGTGTTTGTTCATGTTGTTTTGCAGGTATTTAGATCAGGATTCATACAATTTTCTCTAAAGGTTTCTCTTAGTTTTTCATGCTAACAAACACTCCTATGTTTGATACAAAGCTCATGAATGTTGGTATGTGGCGACTGGTCATGCTATACTGTAAAGCCCATGGTATACTCTACAAAGATCTATTGCTATAGCATAAGAAGAAAGAAAATGATTATGTAGTGTTGGATGATACTCCAAACAATGATGTTTCAGTGGTTCCTCATGTTGGGCAACAACAACAACAACAAATACCATAAACTCATGTTAGATGATCTTCAAGGTTAAGTAGACCTCTAGAAAGATTTTCTCCCTCTTTGTTTACTATTTTGTTAACTGATGCTGGTGAACTAGAATATTATGATGAAGCTATGCAGGTGGATACCAAGGTTTAGTGGGAGCATGGAATGGAAGAAGAAATGGACTCCTTGCTAAAAAACCAGACTTGGGAATTATGCAAGTTGCTTGCAAGTAAAAGGGCTTTACCAAACAAATGGGTTTATAGGCTAAAAGAGGAGGATGGAGGTAATAAAAGATTTAAATCCAGATTAGTTGTAAAGGGATTTGCACAGAAAAAGGGTATTGATTTTGATGAGATTTTTTCTCCAGTCGTTAAAATGACTTCTATTTGTATTGTTTTAAGTCTTGCGGCTGTTGAAGATTTGCATTTAGAACAACTTGATGTTAAAACAACCTTTCTCCATGGTGATTTGGAAGAGGAAATATATATGGAACAACCACAAGGATTTGAGGTCAAAGGTAAGGAGAAACTAGTGTGCAGATTGAAGAAAAGTTTATATGGCTTGAAGCAAGCACCTCGACAATGGTACTTGAAATTTGATAGTTTTATGGTTGAGCAAGGCTATAGTAGGTGTAATTCTGACCATTGTGTTTATTTTAAGAGGTTGGATAATGAAAGCTACATTATTTTATGTTTATATGTTGATGACATGCTTGTAGCTGGGTCTAACATGGATCACATAAGTGAGCTAAAACAACAGTTAGCAAAATCTTTTGCTATGAAGGATTTGGGGGTAGCAAAACAAATCCTTGGTATGAAAATTTGTAGAGATAGGAAAAATAGGAAATTGTTTTTATCTCAGGCTAATTATGTTGAAAAGGTGTTGCAGAGATTTCATATAGAGAATGCAAAAGCTGTCAGCACACCTTTGCCTAGTCATGTCAAATTAACTAAGGATATGTGTCCAAAGACACAAGAGGAGGAAGAAAAAATGTCCAAGGTACCATATGCTTCACCTGTAGGCAGTTTTATGTATGCCATAGTATGCACGAGACCAGATATTGCACATGTTGTAGGAGTTGTTAGTAGGTATTTGAGTCATCCTGGAGTTGAACATTGGAATGCAGTAAAATGGATTCTCAGGTACTTGAGAGGTACATCCAATAATTGTTTATGTTTTGGGGGCTCTAATACTGACTTAAAAGGCTATGTTGACTCAAATTTGGTAGGGGATATAGATACCAGGCAGAGTACCATAGGTTATGTATTTATAGTTGGTGGTATATTAGTGAGTTGGATTTCTCGATTGCAGAAGGTGGTTGCTTTATCCACCACAGAGGCAGAGTATGTTGCTGCAACAGAAGCGGCAAAGGAGATGATGTGGCTGCAACTTTTCATGGATGAGTTGGGAAAACAATAGGCTAGAAATTACTTGTTTACAGACAGCCAGAGTGCTATACATCTTGCAAAGAATTCTGCCTTGCATACTAAAAAAAAACACATACAGTTGAGATTTCATTTCATTCGTTCGGTGTTGGAGGATGGACAGGTCAAGCTAGACAAGATACATATAGATGTCAATCCAGCAGATATGTTTACGAAGGCAGTGACAAGGGAGAAGTTGGGCTCCTCTTTAGTTTTGGTTGGTCTTCTAGGTTGAATTCAAGTATAATAGAGCAGCAGGATCCAAGGTACTTATTTCCAGTGGGAGTTGTAATTGTAGCAGTGTCATCTAGGATTAGTCTCCAAGTGGGAGATTGTGTTGGTATGGAGCCTGATCAATCTTCAACTGAGAGATTGTTGGTATGTGGTGACTGGTCATGCTATACTGTAAATCCCATGGTATACTGTACACCCCGGCACGTATCCTACTTTTTTGCGTGATCATTGAAAAAGGGAAAAATCAATGAAAAAGGAAAACTTCAATTTTGTAGAACCCAAAATCTAGAAGCTTCTAAGCTTGATAAAATAGGGTTCGGATGGGTATTTTAGTATGATGAAAAACGCGATTATTCACAAGATTGTAATAGGTTTTACACTGGATAATAAAAGTATTGGATGGCTGCGGTTTGGTGGATGTAGCCCAGATTGGGTGAACCATTCTCTGTGTTATGATTTATTATGTTTGTGTTTTAGTTTCTCTGTTTATTACTTAAATCTGCATTTAATTGTTAGATATCTGTCATCTCTAACCCTAACAATGAACACACTATCTTTTTATCTAATCTTAGGCTATATTCTAGAAACTTTAGTCATATATCTTCACTCTTAACAAAAATATTGAGATAATGATTCATGGGAAATTAAATGTATGTCTAGGTACATATCTTATTTTTATTATTAATTATAATTATAATTTACTTTAGCTCTAAATAAATCTACTTAAGTACCCCAATCTATAAATTTTCCACATGTCCATATAGACCATTAAAATAAGTACTCATGATTTCTCAAATTAATGATTACTTCTAAATGCTTATATGTAGGAAAAATAATTGCAATACAAAAATTCAATAGTTTAAAATTTAAATACCTTTCTCATCATGTGTGTCAATGTATCATTCTACATATTTGATAATAATGTATGTTTTTATTAATTACCATCTCACACTTTATAGTCTTTCATACTAATCTTATTTGAAGATTGTTTCTAATTTCTTTCTTGCGCCATAAAAAATTAAAACCCTCATCATACATTTTCTTGTTCTTCAATACTCTCAAGATCTCATCACCTTTCCATTTAAAGTAGAAAATGAAATAGAAATGAAAGGTAGAACAAAATTTTATGAATCCTTTTTCTAGAGAAAGAGGAGGTTACAAAAAGTTTCAAGGTGGTAAGGTGGATGGTATTCCTATAGAAGTTTGAAGAATATAATGATGATATATCTTAGAATTTCATCTAATATTTAGTGGATCTCACTCCATTCTCAATAGAAAAAAAATAAAGTAACTCTTTCAACCTTGACTTTCATTTCTAGGCTTTTTTAGAAGGATGTGATTTATTTCACTTTGAGGATATTTTATATGATAAATTATCTAAAACATTCCAAGGTGAAATACCCAATATAGTCTTTGGGAATATACATGGGGGAAAGTAAATTAATTAGTTAAGGCAATCTTTTAGGGCCTTGGAAGACTACTATAATGTTGATAGTTAAATATTTCACTTGTGAGTCCCAATATGGAACCATTGTAGATCCTAGTGTGTGAATGTTGAATCATTACGATATATTATAGAGAAAGAGGAATTGAAGGTAAATTTATTAGTCCTTGGGGCGGTGCGACTAGCTCAATTGGCTAAAGCATCTCGTTGTAGGCAAGAGTTTGTGAGGTCTAGTCTCCCCACCGTCCCCATAGTATTAGAGGGCATGTTGCGCTAGTGTCATCAGTCACATGAAAAATGCTTATTAGGTGCGCTACAATTTATAAGGGGGTGGATACCCAACCAATTCCTGCAATCTAAAAAAAAGGTAAATTTATTAGGATATGTCTTTGCCTCATTTTAGTTAATGGTTGATAAATATAATAGGGGATTGGGGAAATTAATGTGTCATGACCTCATCCATCTAATATGAAAACACATATTTTTGAAAAAAAATAGATATATAAAATAAATGAAAAAAATACCTAGAGGGGAAACAAGAAAATAAAATAAAAGTATAGAATCATCTATAGACAACATTAGAGTAGCCCAAGGATACCCACCATTGAATCCACCAACTTTAGAGGAGGCAATTGAGAGTGGATTAAACCTTCAAAACCAAAGAGCCCACCTTGAAAGGAAAAAATGATAGGAAAACTAACTAAAAGGAAGGGGAAATAGTCTTCCTCTAGTGCTAAGGTATCATGTGTATAAATTTAATATGTATTTATAATGAGTAAATAGGAAAGTAGGAAAGAATAACTAATAAAAAATATTCTTTTCTCCTAAGGAGTAGAAAGCATAAAACAAAGAACCCACCTCCCTCTACATATGTATTTCATAGTAGAGACAATTTAAATTATGACATAATAAAGTCATTCTAAAGATACTTTGGAGCAATTGTATTATTTTAAAGAAGTTTTGTCAAATTATCTAGAAATATTTTTTCCAACATATAATATCCTAAAAAGAGAGAAAATTTGTCTTAGACATTTTGGAGAGTCATGTACATAGTAGCCTAGCAAAATTGAAGACCAAGAGTTATAGTCCAAAGGAGAGTAGAAATAAATAGTCTAGGTACTAGTTCTATGTAGGAAAAAATTGTATTTAGTCAATATAACCAAGGAGAAATAAATAAAATAAAAAATATTAGAAGACACAAATTTAAAAAAAAATCCTTGGAAAACAAGTTAGAAGAAAAATAATCTAAAATATTGTTAAGAGATCAAATAAAATCCAAGGAAAATGATAAATCAAATCTCTAAAAGAAATATCTTGTTCAAAGATAATAAAATTAAGTATTGATGGGTTCTCTCAATTATTTTGATGAGATAATTTAAATGGACCAAGGAAAAAAATTAGACTTAGATGAAAATTTACAAGAATGATAATTTCTTGCTACTAAAATCAAGTCTTTCACTATGAATTTGATGAATAATCTTATTGTTCTATGAAAAAATACAAAAATATAAATTTAAATTAGCTAATAAAAGGAACAATATTTCAAATGTGGAAGAGGAATTATAGGAATGAAAAGTTCTTGTTGCCAAAGAGGATAAGATAATTCAAATAGATCTACCAAATTTTGAATTTTTTAAAATTAAGATTCCTCACATATTGAAACTTAGATTTTAAGATGTTTTTGAGACAATAAGGATGTGTAAATACAAGATTAATGGCACAAATTGTTGTGTTACAAATCAGGAAGAAAGCATTAGAGGAAAACATGGAAAATAAATGTAAGATGAGAGGAGTTTTATTGGCCTACATGAAACCATCTCAATTGTATAATATATTTATTGGAGACAATTATTTGTATGGAGCTTATTAAGAATCTTATGTATTCCCCCACATGATTTTTCTAATGATACACAATTTTTATAAACATACAAAGATAGATCATTTAAGTAGGAGACTATGTTATGTGAGTTCTTCACTCATATATTTCTGATAGGACATCTAATAGATTTCATGATAAATAGATTCATAGGGGGATTTTAAATAATATCATTCATTTAAATCTTGTAAAACCAAGATGCAAGGAAAGACAATGAATGAATACAATTCCCAAGAAGAATTAGTATATTTGATCATGGGATATGAGCACCTTGAGCTAAGTGCTTACATAAAAAACTTTAGGAACATTTCCAAAAACCCTACCATGTAAGAATAATATGTTGGAAGTACTAAAAAAATTATGAAGGCCTACAAGAAGTAATAAAGAATAAATTTATACCATCATATTTAACATAGACAAATCGATGATGTGAACTTCCAAATCTTCCAAAAAAAAGGAAGATTGTCTCTCCTCCTACAAATTTATAATGGAGCTTCTAGAGGGAAAAAATGGTTTTAAAAGTAATGGAAACATATAATAATCAATGGATTGGTATGAAGTTTAGGTCTCTCATATGCTTAGTGTCATTTTCCCTTATCCATAATGTATTAGAGAAATATCTTGAAGCATTAAGATAAATATAACTAGGATATTTAAAGAGTACCTTCAATACTTAATGCTAGTCTCCCCTACTTTGGACAACTAAAAAGGACACATTGTAAGTAAAACTAGGATATTTATTTAATATAAGAAAAGTATAGTTTGATCTAGAAAGGGTTAAATTTTGAAAAAGAAACAAGTAGTAGATATGTAGAGAAGAGCTTTAAGATATTTTCAAAAGTCAACAAGGGGATATTCTTGAGTGAAAGAAGACTTGAAAAACCATAGGCCTAGGGGAGATTATGAGACTATAAAATATTTGTATTTTATGAAAAGACTAGAAAATATCTCTCTTTTATGAAAAAATTAAATCTTTTTATTGTAATGTCACCTATTCCTTTCCTTGAGATGCTTATATTTAGCTATAAGAGAGGGGGACCACCGCGTGCAAGACCCCAAGTCATGGAGGGTCAAGATGCAAGAGGCTGCCCTAACTTACCCTAGCTAAGTGTAGTGTTTAGGAAATGTGAGGTGAGAGTAATGAGGACCATGAGGCCTCTTAGTCACTCTACAAACTTGAAATGAAGGAAGGGGCTAGGTGAGCCAATTTTCAAGTCTAACACTATGCCTCTGGGAGCTCTCTATCTGAGGGTGTAAGCACGGTCTCTGGATGACAACATGGCGTGCTAGCATCTCTAAAGTGCGTTGGCGTCCGTACGACCAGACAACAGTAAAGACATGGTCAAACTAAGGAAAACAAGCTAACGAACCAACTGACTAACTAAAGGGCCAAAATGATAAAAACTAAATAAATGAAATATTCCCTAATTTGATAAAGCAGGAATGCAAGAGTGAGAAGAGTAAGAAGGATATCACCAAGGAATTCATTTGTCAATTTATCCTTCATGAAGCATGCACACCTACACACAATAAGAGAGGAAAATTTTGGGTGGATGTATAGGGTCCTACCTTAGTCAAACCCTTGTTTAGGTGTTTCCACCTCCACAGACAATTGAGGAAACGGGATAAACGAAGTAGTATAGTAAAGAGAAAAGAAGCACTACAAAATAGTGTTATGCTACTCAACCAAGTGATAAAGGAGGGAAGAGGGAAGCTTACCACCTCCACCAAGAGCACTCAAGGCTACTTGGGGGAGAAATGAGAGTACTTGAGCCTCTGTTGCAATGGTATGGTCCCAAACTTGCTCTACTAAAGTGATGGAGTGTTGCTTTGGTTGCACTGGAATGCTTGAATGCTTGGAGTGAGTGAAAGTGAGCTTGTGGAGTGACAGAAATGGAAGCTTGAAGTTGTGAAGAAGATGAAATGCTTGTTCAAGGAGTGAATTTGAAGAGGGATGGAGAAAAATGGCCATATTTGGGTCGGTCAGCCAAAGAGGGTGTAACAACTTCACCTCCAATGAGAAGAGTAATGCTCTACAGGTTCAGCCACAGAAATCTACCAAGGATGTAAGCACGTTGTGTAGAAATTTGTGTGTTGCGTGGTCGTCCCTGACATAAATGCCTCCATCGATGCTCAAAATAGGTTCCAAGTGGGATGCAAGTAGCGGGCTTAGGTGGAATTAAGCCTCTGAACTTGGTTTTCTAGGGTGGGTAAAGGAAAAAAGGGATTTGCACATGGGGTGTAAATTCACTCTTATACATTTTTCCTCCATTTTAGTGAGTACAAATACTGATGAGTGCTTGGTAAAGTACATCAAGAAGAGTGTAAGGTTAGAAACATATACCTGAATCGTTGAGGAAGCAATGCTCGGTCTATCGTACTTGAAGGTCAAGGAAACTGAAGGGCTTCATAGCTACTCAAAACTATGAAGTTGAAGAAATAAAGTGCCTTACAAGTTCTCGGTCCTGTAAGGAAGGTGTCCCCCAAAAAATCTAGCATGGAGGATACCCCATGAAGCAAGTGCCTTGCAGGTTCTCAGTCTTGCAAGGAAGGTGTCCCCCAAAAACTCTAGCATGGAGGAGACCCAAAGGAAGCGCCCTACAAGCTCTCAGTCCTATAGGGAAGGTATTCTCCATGAACTCAAGTATGAAGAACACCCAAAGAAGCACCCTATAGGCTCTCAGTCCTATATGAAAGGTATTCTCCATGAACTCAAGCATGAAGAACACCCAAAGAAGTGTCCTATAGGCTCTTAGTCCTATAGGGAAGGTATTCTCCATGAACTCAAGCATGAAGAAAACCCAAAGAAGCACCCTGTAGGTTCTTAGTCTTGCAAGGGAGCCATCCCCAAGATCTCTCACATGGAGGAAGCTCAAAGGAAAGTACCCTACAAATTCTCAATCCTGCAAGGAGTTATCCCCCAAGATCTCTCACATGGAAGAAACCTGAGAAACAATACTCTGCAAAGTTAGGAAGTGACCACGTAGGTGAGTAAGTGGAAAGTTGCACAGATTGTCGATAGTTTTGAAAACTTTCTAAAGGGGTCTCTTGGGGACCCATTGTGAAGAGGGGGTCCACTCTAGGGATGCACAATCCAAAAGTAAATATTCTCTTTCTTGAATCAATCCTTCATCAAGGAATCCTTTTGAAAGATGTTCACTTCATCAAGGAATTTGAAAGGAAGAATGTGCCCCCATGCGAGGGGAAAATAAAAGTTGTTCCCACTTCAAAGGAATGTTTTCAAGTCCTTTCTTTACGAACCTGTGATGAAGGAAACACATTTTGTTATGGTTCCGAGTTGAGAATGTGATTATGAAGAAAGGTTTTTGTGGATTTTCGAGAAAAGATTCATTGACAATGAATGTATTTTCTAAAAAACCAAAATGTTAAAGAGAAGGTGTTGTCACACATGAAAGATACAACTCAAGCAAAGAATTGGAAAAGATAAAGAGACAAAGAGAGAAAAGAATACAAACAAAAGGCACAAGGGGATCTAGTTTAGCGGGGTTAGATCTTTTCAAGCTCATATAATAATAGGTAACCACAGAGCAAGGCGAAATATCATCAATCCCCAACCAAATCAGTAAGAATTCATGAAAAACAAAGTAAAAATAAAAAATTGGGTCAACATTGAAGGGAAGCCTAAATGCCCCCAATGCTTTGCATTGTCCCCAATTTATTGAAAATCAATCACAAACATGGAAGAATGATGATACAAATATAAGATAGTTTACGACACAAAAACCACGCCTGTATCCAAGCACCAACAAGGGTGACAAGGGTTATCTAGGCACACATAGCACGCTCCTCCTAACATTGATCAGTCAAGAGGTCGTCCACTTCCTAATCTAAATCCTCATAAGGGGAAGGAGGATGAGCCTACAGTGGTGGAATGTTAAGAGGAGGAGCATCTAGCCCTCCTACAACAAGGGCCAAGGAAGAGGGCCCCTCAATGTCCTTTCCACCGAGCTCTTGTTGAGTCAAGGTCAATGATTTCACAAAGATTGCTGATAGGGTCGGAACCTCATCTATAGAGTTAAACATGCACCCCATAGGAGTGCCCTATCTAGCTTCGATGTACAAGATGAGTTATGCCTAAGGTTCAACACTAAGCTCATCATGTGACTCAGGAGTGGTGATGAACTTAGGGGAAGTTAGGACTAGTTTTGTCACTAAGACAGAACAAGTCAACACAGGACCACCCTGTGAATAAAGTGGGCTCCTCTTACGTCCTTCATTACTAGAAGGACCACCCTCTACCTCTTTGTTCATTGGAGGAGATGAACTCCCCACAAATGAAGCTAGGGGTGTGGAGGAAGAAGAGAGAGAACCATAGTTGACCCAACCAAAGTATTAATCATGTCCATGGGCTTCAATAAAGGCTGGATATCCGGAATAGACATCAACAAAGGTGACTCCATCGAAGGAGTGATGAACACTTGTACTCATTTAGGGTTAGGTGCATTCGTACTCACAACATAAGTAGGGAGCAGTACGGGTCCTGACTGAAAGGAGGAAGAAAGAAGTGAGGAAGAAGACGTTGTGGGAGGCCTTGAAGAAGCGGTGGTCATTGCTTCCTCCTTCCTTTGCAAGGTAGCCTACTCAGCCAAGAGAGACTTTTGTTGGTGCTTGCATTCATGCACAAGGAAGTTTCTACAACTCTTGGAGTTAGGGGTCAGAGGCTTTGAAGGATCAGATGGCTCCTACTCAACCATAGGAATGTCCACCATGGCTATTTCTAGAGGAGGGACAAGTTCCTGTATGGGAACAGGAGGAACATGCTGAGGAGCAAAAAGGAGGAGTCAACTCAAGAGCCTCGGGAATGGGCCTCTTTCTACTCACTTCCTTAGGAGAAGGAGTAGTAGGAGGCTGCATAGGTCTAGACAAAGAGGACTCTCCTCGGGAGACCTTCCCATCATATCGAATGGGTCTAGGCTTTGTTGGCAGAACATGAAGCTCAAGTACGGGACGCTTAGGCTTCCACCAAGCAGGCACTGAAGGTTTTTGCTACAAATAAGGAGCAGAACCTGATGGTACCACCATTGAATGATAAGAAGTTTTAGACTAGGCAATGGAAGAGGAAGAAGGAGGATCACAAGACCACTTCTCTTCTTCCTTCCTTTGAGCCTTAGCAACATCGTTGTCAGCCTTTAAATAAGCCCTATGTGAAATGACATAAGGCAAGGGAGGGTATCTCACTTTTTGCCTTAGACGTCCTTTCTTATAGTTTTGGTATGTTTAGTGTAGAAGGTCTATTCTAGGTAGAAGAGGACCAATGGGCATAGGCCAAGAGTGGTTCATGGAGTAGCTACCATGTGCAACTGGCAGTCTATAATTGGTGTCATGGATTACATGCACGAAGCCCCCATGGATAAATTTTAGACATTTATGCATGACAGAGGGTACCGTGTTCATTACCACTAACCAAGGGATACCCAAGTTCACCCTAAAGAGTTTAGACCCAAGAATGATATCAAATAGGAGTTTCACAAACTTAGGTCCCACCAGGACCAACAAGGTAATGCTACCTAAAGGGGGTATAGAAAGCCCATCATGTGTGTGGATGGTACTCACAAGAACATCCTACCCATCCTTGTGTAATAAATTTATTAGTATAATCTCCTCTGTTATTATGTTCACTTGTGATGTCGGGTCAATGAGAACACCAACTATGATGTTTCCATTAATCTGTGCAAGAATGTAAAGAGGAGACGGTTCCTTGTTAAAGCCCATCGATAGGTCTTGTGAAGTAAAGGTTATACTAGTACTACTATCCACAGGCTACGTAGAGGGGATGGGTTTATGCAAGAAAGAAGCCATTATGCACACTAGACAATGCTTTCACAAAGTCCCTAAAGGTTAATGGATAAGACAATGACCCAATTAAGGTTTCGCCATGCAATACCTTTGGAACCTTCCAACTATGCCAACTAGGGATCATAGGTTGGGTTGTAAGGAAATAACCTTACAACACTCACACCCACAACATTCCTAGATTACAAGGAAAGGGACTATCAGGATCGCAAGGACAAAACCAAAATGGTTCATGTTGAGTTCACCAAAAATGTAAGAGAGGGGGACCACTGCGTGCAAGACCCTAGGTCACAGAGGGTCAAGATGTGAGAGGCTTCCCTAAATTACCTTAGCTAAGTGCAATGTTTAGGAAATGCGAGGTGAGAGTAATGAGGAACGTGAGGCCTCTCAGTCACTCTATAGACCCAAAATGAAGGAAGGGACTAGGCAAGCCAATTTTCAAGTCTAACACTACGCCTCTGGGAGCTCCCTATCTGAAGACATAAGCATGGTCTCTTGATGACAACGTGGCATGCTGGCATCTCTAAAGTGTTCTGGTGTCTGTACAGCTAGACAATAGTAAAGACGTGGTCAAACTAAGGAAAACAAGCTAACGGCCTAGCTAATTAACTAAAGGGCCAAAATGATATAGGTAAATAAATGGAATATTCCCTAATGTTATAAAACAAGAATGCAAGAGTGAGAAGAGTAAGAGGGATCTCACCAAGGAATTCATTTGCCAGCTGATCCTTTGTGAAGCACATGCTCCTACACACAATAATAGAGGAAAATGTTGGGTGGCTATATAGGGGTTTGCCTTAGTTAGACCCCCGTTTAGGTGTTTCCACCTCCATAGACAGCCGAAGAAATGAGATAAAGGAAGTAGTATAGTAAAGAGCAAAGAAGCACTACAAAATAGTGTTATGCTACTCAACCAAGTGATAGAGGAGAGGAGAGGAAAGCTTACCACCTCAACCAAGAGCACTCAAGGCTTCAACTTGGGGGAGAAATGAGAGTACTCGAGCCTTTGCTGCAATGGCGTGGCCCCAAACTTTCTCTACCAAAGTGATGGAGTGTTGTTTTGGTTGCAAAGGAATGCTTGAATGCTTGAAGTGAGTGAAATTGAGCTTGTGGAGTAATAGAAAAGGAAGCCTGAAGTTGTGAAGAAGATGAAATGCTTGTTCAAGGAGTGAATTTGAAGAGGGATGGAGAAAAACAGCCATATTCGGGTTGATTAGCCGAAGAGGTCATTACAACTTCACCTCTAATGAGAAGAGTAACACCTCTGCAGGTTCAGCCACAGGAATCTGCTAGGGATGTCTGCGTGTCATGCGGATGTCCCCAAAAAAATTTCCTCCACTGACACTCAAAACAGGTGCCAAGTGGGATGCAAGCATAAGCCTCTGAACTTGGTTTTCTAAGGTGGGTAAAGGAAAAAAAGGGGATTTGCACATGGAGTGTTCACTCTTATACATTAGCACTGCATTTTGTGTATTTTTAGATATTAGATGGTTGATTGATGATAATATTTTCTTGCTATGATATATGTAATATTGTTCCTCATTGGGTGTGTATACATTGCTTTAGCTATTATATATTGAGAAAGTATGCTTGACATGTTCTCTGAGGATGCAAATGCAAGGAATTTCTCCACCTGAATTGGTAGGTCTAAGTTATTGGGGGCTCACACAAACCTCTCTTTTCTCTCCCATGGGAGAATATTTATTGTACATTGTGGTAGAAGTAGTCCTTGGAGAGTCATCATGTGTCCTCCATATATCACTTATCTTCTTCACTTTTACATTTTATTTCATTGCATTTGTATCATTTCTCTTTTGGAGAGGGGTTTTATTTCCCATTAGGTTTTCTCCTTTTTTCTCCACATTATGAAAATTATGTACAATAGTACCTAGCATGGCCTAGTAGTTGGGACTCATCATTAGTGCATATGATACTCTCTAAATTGCATTTAAGGGGGGTTGATAGTGTAAATATAGTCATTATCATACCTAGTTAGCTAATCACTTTTTTATGATTGACTTGCTCACACCTAGTTTAAGTTTACTTAGGACTTTTAGGATTTTGTCTCACTTCATGGCATTAAGACATGTGTCCTCTTAACTTGAGACACTTATTATATGCATAATTTTTAGTTCTCACACACTTGTCAAGTGAGATCACAAGTGTTGCACATTTTGAGGGGTAGTCAGTAATTGTCTCCTACCTTCTCACCTCATCCATCTTGCCTATATATGCAAGGATTCTCATTGTATTATACACTCTTCATATTATATTGATAGACATAATATTGTGTTCATTGTTTCACTTGTGGAAGGTTATCAATTTGAGCCCTCTAATCTTGGAATTCTCCAACATATTGTTCATTCTAGGATCAAAGGGACCCTATGTTTTATTTTTTGAATTTTTTAGCAATAAAAAAAAAACTCCCGTTAATGGAGTTTGAAGCTATTTTTTTGGTTTTTGGAGAAAATAATTTTGAAAATTTGAATTCTAAAAGTGAATTTATATGAATTAGAATGTGGGATTTTGTGTCCCCTTTTTTTTTTGGTTGTCATTGTATTGAAATCATATTCATTGTTTTATGCATGTGTGTGAAAATCAATCTTTCATCAATGGAGTTTTGAAGAATTCTATGGTTTTTGTGATAAAAATAAATTGGAAAATTTAAACGTTTGGATTGAATTTAGTTGAATTATAATATGGTATTTTATGTATCCTTAATATTTTTCTATTATGATTGAACTAAATTCATGTTGAAATTGTATTCCATATGTGTGCATCATTTTGTATGTCATGCCCAATTGGTCAAATTAGAGCATGAAGAGCCTAGGATTGAGGTATAGAGTTAGGGGGAGTGGCTCTACACTTTGTCCAAAGTATGAATGTGACTTTGTGGGAACAAAAGTGGTAGAGTTGTAAATCAAGTGGAAATTGTGTAATTGGTTGAGCTACTAAGATTATATTGGCATCATAGTTTTCACACTTGCATATGATCAATATGAGTAGCCAAGTGCATACCACATTTGTTTGGGTGGTGGATGCCACTTGATTACTCTCTTTACCTTATGACAAGCTTATATACTTAGTTCTATAGTCATCTCTTTGTGCTTCATGATGACACTCCTTGAATCTCACTAGTTCCCTAATCCTTGTGGTCATTGGGTGTTATACCTAGCATGTTCCTATCCTTAGCCATATTTTATTCTTGGTTGGGTGATCTATTATTATAATAATTTTAATGACATACTATATGGAAAATTACATGATGTCTCACATTGCAGATATATATTATATTATATGATGATTTATTGTTAAGGTTCATTATTCAAGTATGATGTTATGAGGATGTTTATTGTATGCACACACACATGATTTTTTTATTTATTTTTCTTTCCATATTATGAACATAGATAATTGTGAGTGTATTTGGATTTGTGTGCATCACACGTACTATTTATTATGTGGATTTCAGAAAAAATTATATGATGTGATCTATGTGATAGAAATCCATTTATTCTACTACATTAGAGATGCAATGTATATGGAATGTGTATACTCTTTGTGCATCTCCATGAATTTAATTGTTATTGTTTTGGCTATTATTTTCATGTGTTTGATGTGTGCCATGAGTGTGTAGGAAATAGGATAATCTAATTGTAGTTATCTAAAAGAGAGTAATATTGAAGTGTTTTCGTTACCTTAATTCACTTGTGGGATAATTAAGATATATGTATATGTATAATAATATAGAGCCACATACTTGACTCTACTGAGACTCTAATTGCTCTCGTTAATATCTATTTTGACTGAGAAGATGATTTGTATAAATATTTATCATCTTAAAAGGATGTGGGAGAAAATATAAAGTGGTGAGTGTAGAGGCATGGGTAATGTTTTGCCCAAAGAGTGATTTTTTAAAGTCTACACCTTTTAAAATGCTTTGGGTGAAAATTGTAAAAGGGGAAAGATTAAAGTGTGGGTAAGTATTTTTAAAATGACTCAATAAATAATTTCAAAATGTGAAGAAAAAAGCTTCAGCAGAGAAAATTATTAAAGTGAAAGCTCGTGGATTAAAAGGTGATGGCTCGAACTTTGGAGAGTGGGGTTTTTTACCCGAAAGGGTTTTCCCCATGTAAATCTTTGTGTTCTGTTGTTTGTCACATTTTTCATGTCTGTATTGTTTTTGTTAGAGAATGTGTTAATACATGCTATTAGAATTTACATGTGATTCTCTCAGAAGGATCAATGTGGGAAATAAATTGTGTTTGTTCTACATTTGGACATAGTTGAAAGTGTTTCTGAAGTAACCTTTAAAGTTACTGAAGACACTACTGTTTGGAGTTTTATTAGAATCGCTCCATTGATTTCCTTTCAAGTGGTATCAGAGCCTTCTTCTAGTTGTTGGTTCTGGATATTTCTCCTGTGAAGATTTCTCAGTTTGTTGGGCTGGAGGAATGGACTGATGTATTAATCCTTTGATGAGTGGAAGCCTTGTGGTATTATGAGATAGCACGCAACTTAAAGGATGGTCAAGATGGAAAAGGGAGTTGATCATGTTGTGATCTTTCTCCTGGCTGGTAGAGGTTTAACCTTGAAGTATGAGGTGGATTTCTTTGCTTCGTGGCTATGTAGCAGTAAAGCTTTCATATTGGTGTCTATGTGACAGGCTCCTGGGAGATATGAAGAAGCCTAGGTTGTTTCTTAGTCATGGAAGTGGGTGCTTATGCTAGGTGGTGGTTCCTATTGTTGGAAGGCATGGTTTCCTGTCAACCTCTAATACTTAAAGGCTATGAAGTTAATCATTAAATGATTTGCAAGCTTCTGAAATAGCCTTTCTCTCTTTCTCGATTGCATGTACATGGTGGTGGTTTTAGAGTTGGTTTTCAAGGGGCCTGGATTCTACTAAACTGCTATTTTCTTTATAAGGATGATTTGTACTTGCATGGCTTTGTGGTTTTGTAGGTTTTACACAGTTAAGCAAAACTTGTGATTATGTGGAGTTGTTGTTAAACTATTTTCTAGAGCCTGGTAGGGGTGTTGTTGGATGAGATAGTTGCAGTTCTGCATGCAAGCTAGGTGCATGGTTTGGAGGAGGTATGGCTCCTTCTCTGCATGGTAGTGTTGGTAAGTGTTTTTATCACTCAACATTCTTGTGGTAATGCTTATGGGTTTCATGATTATGGTGCTCATTGTGGACATGACTGGAAAATCAGATTTGGCATAATTTGGTGTTTGAGTCATGTTGTCTATGTGGTTATTCTCTTTGAAATCTTAGTGTTGCGGTTTTCAATGTGATGATGGGTTTGCATGTTTGATGATTGTGATCTACAAGTTATGCGGTTGATGGATTAGCTAACCATTGGCTACAGTGAGATAACTTGGATGTGGACTGTCTTTATCCATGAGGATTGATTCATTCTTGGTGCAGACTTGTTAGCTGGCCTTGTATGTGGTCACTTGTGCATTGGTGTGATTGTTTTGAGATGAGAGGATGGATATGGTGTTGAGTACCTGAATAGTCAATTATGGGAATTTGAAGCAGGTAGTCATGATGCTTGGAGAGCTCAAGTGTTACTTTTCAGTGGGAGCTCTAGCAATGACTGTGGATTCATCACATGGTGGTGAATAGTCTTCTTTAGTGTTGCAGAAGGGTTCTTTCACTTTTGCATGGACTTTATTTGAAGATGTGCAACATCTTGGAACCATGGAGGACACTTGGATTCTTTGGCTAAGGTGTTGATGGTGCTTGACAGGTGATGTTGGTGTCATGATAAGTTCCTGATTCAGATGATTGGAGCTTTAACAGTGGTCTCATAATTCATTGTGTGTTGGGTGCTTTGATTATTTCCTTGTTACTTCATGATAGTGCAGTAATGCAGATGGCGTTTGGCATGAGATGATCGGCTACTAGTACTCATGGATACATGAAGAATAAGGTGAGGCTGTCTTTCTCTTGTGAGAGAAGTGTTGCTACTTGTTACTCTTGTTAAATTTTTTTAGCAGAAAGTCTGAGAAGCCTACACCTTGGTTGAACATGAGTTCAATAAGAGACCTATGAGGAGATTGCTCTTGGATTAGTCATGATGGCTTGGATATCTTGAAGGAGCATTCTCGTTCCCACTCTTGGTCTACTCGGTAGTTTAGCTAAAAGGTATTTAGCTCATTATATATTTCATATGTGTTTTATATTCACTTTCATGATATGGATCTTGAATTGTTGTTTAATGGTTCTAGAGGATTCATAGTGGAAGTTGTACAGTTTTGTATTATCTCCTTGTTACTAATGAGAATTGGTAGGAGATGATGTATGGGTTGATTTCTTGAAATGGGAAATGTTTTAGCTTGATCTCCTTTTAGATGCTTACATCCATGTTGTTTTTAAATATGGTTTGATCTTGGTGATTGAACGAATGGATGTTGTTAAGGCTTTTCTTTCAGGATGTCAAGGAGATCTTTCTTGACACTACTGGTTGTTAGAAGTGTATGTAGGAGGATTTTCTACAGGAAGATGATGTGCATATTTTATCTCTGTGACCATGAAGGTTTTGTAGTGAGAGAAAAATTTCTTGTAGCAGTTTGTTGCAGGTTGTGCATGTCATTGTGGATGTTTCATTTGTACTACATGGCTACATTTTCTATGTGTTGTTATTGGTAGACTTGAGATGCCTTTAATATTTTAGATCTGGATTACTCAGGCAGTGGGAGTTCCTGTATGTGTCTTGTCTTCTTCGACTAGTTGACATTGGAACTTGTATTTGTTGTTAAGATACTGGCAGAAGTTTACTAATGGTGATATCTGTGAGGTATGTGGGATTGGATGGTATAGCACAAGCTGTGGGTGCTATTTTCAGTCGCGTGGTTTATCAGTTGGATGGAAGCAGTCAGTCTGATTGTTGTTCTAATTGGTGTTGTTAATCTTGTTTCTAGATAATGACTTCACTGTTGTGTTTTGTTTGAAGCTTTGAAGTTGATATTGCTTATGTATAGCATTTTGAGCACAGTGAAGTGGTAGCAGTATCTTGTTGGTGTTATCACTGGGACCTTTTGCTTGTGTTTGTTGGAATGGTGCTTATTCACTTTGGTGATGTATCTTTCTTCCACATGTGGAAGATGATAGGATTGTTGCTTGAATGGTGGACATCTTGGATGTTGGAGCTGAATTCTTGATGGAGCATGAGAGCATGCTTGAGGTCTATGTGGTGTCTTGGAGGGCTGTGATCGGATGCCTTGTGGACAGTGAGTTGCAGTTGGATGCTTGGTCTTGGTTGCAGATTGTTTGGTGGACTATTATCTATGGAGTCTTGTTGGTCAGGTGTCTTGAGTGTTGCAGGGTTTGAACTAGTGGAGCTAGTGTGATCTTAGTTCCTGGTTGCATTAGAGGTGCCTGTGTGATCTTCATCAAGTGGGAGATTGTTGGAAAATATGCCTTAATCTCACAGGCTGAAACCTATGAGAAAGCACAGTCACTGTGACATTCATGTTGTCTGGCCGACTGGCAGTTTACCTTGCGTATTGCTCATGTCGCTGAGACAATACTTCTGTCTTACTGAATAGACCTATCGCTATGATATGGAGACTCATGGAGATCTCTTATCGACTGGGAGATGTCTGGCTGATAGTTGGTGTCTACCAGATGTTGGGGAGACTTATGGTGACTAATGATTTCGGGGAGACCTGACCGAAAGGTTTATGTTTCAGTATGAGGTCTTATCGAGATGAATGTCTTGCCAATTGTATTGTCTTCGGGTTTGCTATGACTCTCGGTGAAAGACATATCAGAGTAACATAAGGGTTCGGCAAGAAGTCTTAGCAACTGGGAGAAGTCTCATCGACAAGCAGGAGTCATCGGTGTAGCTCTCGGCGCCCAGTGAAAGGTCTTGGCGAAGTTAAATGTCTTGCCAAATCGGCAAGACATGAGTGCTCAGTATGTGGTCTCGGCGAAAGACATAAGTCTTGCCGACTGGTGAATGCAGCGCTCAGTGTGACTCCTGGGCTTAGCATGAAGTCTTGGAGAATGTGAATGTTTGGCCGACAGGATTGACTTGGGGTGACTTGCAATTTGTGGGGTGAAGTCTTAGTGATAGGTGTTGGTCTTTCCAACGGAAGCACATTTTGATATGACTTTGGAACCTCGGTATGAGTCTCGCTGACTGGTGTATGCACTTGATATAACATGAGCCTCGGTAAGATGTCTTTCCGAAGGATGATTCTCTCGCCGATAGTAGAGCATTGCGGTGTGACTTGAAGGCATCGGTATGATGTCTTGGTGATGAGATTTTGTCTCACCGATGCGATGAAGTCTTAGCGAATATGGAATGTTTGGCTGATAGGAGACTTCAACATAACATGGAGGCATTGGTATTATCTCTTGGTGAAGAGTGATTATCTTGTCGATGGGAATCCTGATGTCGGTATGACTCTTGGTGACTAAGGAACACTTCAGAATGACTTTTGAGCTCAATGTAATGTCTCATTGAATGGCAATTGTCTCGCCGATGAGAATGCTAAACATCGATATGACCTTTGAACTTCGGTGTAGTGTCTAGGCAAAGAGCCATAGTCTTGCCAACTGATGAACTCTTCAGAATACCTTGTGATCTTTGGTGTGAGATCTTGGCGACATGAAAAAGTCTTAGCAATAACTCTCTGGACTTGATGTAACCTCTTGCCGATAGTGAAGACTCTTGGCGATGAATGTGTAATCAGTCATGTGGCATCGGGGAGACATGATTAGTGTCTCACTGACATGCGACACAAGTTGAACGCCTTTGACCATTGGAAGATCGTCCTACGTGGTGTGATGTAGACCAATCCAAAAAGGTAGAACGTGAACCATTTTTTGAACCAAGGAAGTGGAAACATCTTTGATGTGATGAGCTAGAGATTGTGATTCAATAGTTGGAAACAAACTGATTCATAGATCTTGTTGAAAATGAATGAATACATGGATGCATTGAGCGTTCTGTAACACAAAGAGTGAAGAAGAGTCAAGAGCTAGAGAGAGAATGATGAAAAAGAAAGGATCGAGTGGCTGGCCGAAAGGCCAAGGCCATGAGGATGGAATCTCTTCTGATCATGGATCATGATAGATCTCTCTCGTGTTGATCTGCACTGTGTACTGTATGGGCATTGTAACAGTGTGAAGGTTGTATAGTCTAATGGGTTGATCTATTGTTACCAGTTGTATCCAGATGAATAAGATGTAATCTCTGAAAGGAAAAGAGCCTAAAACTGTAATGTAACTTTTTGTTACTGAATAATACAATGGCTTAAACTTTGGAGAGTGGAGTTTTTTACCCGAAAGGGTTTTCCCCACATAAATCTTTGTGTCATGTTGTTTGTCACATTTTTCATGTCTGTATTGTTTCTGTTAGAGAATGTGTTAATACATGTTGTTACAATTTACATGTGATTCTCTCAGAAGGATCAATGTGGGAAATAAACTGTGTTTGTTTCAAATTTGGACATAGTTGAAAGTGTTTTTGAAGTAACCTTTAAAGTTATTGAAGACACTACTGTTTGGAGTTTTATTAGAATCGCTCCATTGATTTCCATTCAATGTAGTTGTTCTTACTCAATGCAGTGAAACTCAGTCAATGGAATTTTTGTCACATTCATACAATGAAAATAAACAATAGCTAGATATTCTAATTATAACCTATCGAAAGGAGGGGGGATGAATGGATTTTGACCTTAAAGTACATAGCAAAGCTAAAGTAGAGGCACACTTGGAAACCATTAAAGAGTACTCACCTTTCAATGAATATACCATTGGAAGCAAGTTTGCAAGCTTCACAGAGAATGGCACTGGGACAAAGTCACTACACTACTTAATCTTACTCTGTCTTTGAACAACAATATGATAGTAAAAAAACAAATCATCTTACACAAGCCTAGAGTTGTTAGGGTTTCCATATTGTATGGAATGCATATTTACAGCTTCTGGTCGTGGCTTAAGTCTTGAAATGAGATCTAGCTATGATTTGATGGAATTGGGATGCACCCAAATGTGGATAAGAGTGAATATGATGTTCTATGTCCCCTTGGCAACATAGAAAAAAAAGCTACGATGGTTGGCTCGAGAGCGAGGGAAATATTAAAGTTGCACAAAGTGGACTAGGTGTGAAGGGTTTTGATGTTGAGTTTTTACTTTGAACTCAGAGTTTGTGTTGTCACTTTGCACTAATGGGAAGGATCTAAAAAGCATGACACCTAGCAGGAAGAATCTCAAAGATGATGTTCTATGTGTTGGCACAGAGAATTAAAATATTTTTGTTGCGCATAGGGCAACCATTGTGCCAGTTAGAAAAAGGTTAATTTGGCATTGCAAGGAAAGCACTTACACTAATAAAAGAATCCAACATAGGAGATGTCTGTCTTGGTGTCTCATGCTAGGAGCCACTGGAATTCTACGCTTGCAATGAAAATGTATCAAAATTGGTTGAGGGAGTGTTTTGTTGCAAGATGGGGCGCCATTGAGCTTGCAAATATGGAGTCTTTTGATGTTTTAATGAATTTTTACACAGCTATAGGGAGCTACCGCAAGAAACATCTTTGTTTGGATACTAGGTCAGGGAGAATCTAGTGTGTCAGATTCAATGTTTGTAGTGTTACAAACCCTAATTTCCCATTGCCCATCATTGAAGGTTCTTTGCATTCTCTTTGCATTTCGGCAATCAGCGATGGTTGGTGTGATTCCCATTTCCCATTGCGATAAATTGTTTCCATCCTCCTACTTCTTCAGCGATGCACAATATGAGAGGGATGGATTTCAAGGTGGGCCTGTGAATAATGTGAAAGGTGCTGGTAAATTGTTTATAAAGCCTAATAAATGAAGGTATTTAGTATATGATGGTAAAGACAAAATGCACAAGTAATATCTATTTTTCTTGAGAAGATGATTTGTTTAAATCTTTATCATAAAAGGATGTGGGAGAAAATATAAAGTGGTGAGTGTAGAGGCATGGGTAATGTTTTGCCTGGGGAGTGAATTTTTAAAGTCTTCACCTTTTAAAATGTTTTGGGTGAAAATTGTAAAAGGGGAAAAGATTAAAGTGTGGGTAAGCATTTTTAAAATGACCTAATAAATAATTTCAAAATATGAAGGAAAAAGCTTGAGCAGGGAAAATTATTAAAGTGAAAGCTCATGGATTAAAAGGTAAAGTATTTTTATTGCTGGGCAAATAGTTTGAGTGCATAGATAAATACTTTACCACTAGATAAAAGATTTTAAAAGGCCTTCCTAGGTAAATGTGAATATTTTATTTTCTGGGAGTGACATTAGAAAGTGCAACATGGTAAAAGAAGAATAAAACAAATGCAGAGTTAAAAGGGCTTTCACAAGGAGAATCATTTTCCCAACTACAGGGTAAAATGGAGGTACAGTTTGTTCACGAGGTGAGGAATTTTCTTTTGAAAAAACATGATGAGTGCAAGCAAATATTTTCTCAATTGTAGAGGAATGGTTTGTTATTACAAATGAGGAGAGAAGAGATGATTTTTCCTACTTCTTGTTGAAGGTTAGGTGGAGATCGCACTACCCATTGTAGACTATGGATACATTTTAGGGTTGTTTCTTCTTCTTTATCTACCCCATCTTTCTCATTTGGAAGGGTTCCATTTTCTGAAAGTATTGCAAGGTAGACAAAGGCTTGTAAAAACTATAAAGTGTCAAGTTAGGATGGATTGTGTAGCTATTAGTCATTAATTTGAAGTATTTCTATGTTATTAATTGAGCTTCATTAATATATTTTATCTAATGATTGTCTCCATGACTGAAATGTAACTCTTTTGAATTCAATAATCAAAGATTATTTGGGTTTTTTCATGCACATTTGTTACATTTGAGTTGCATTTGTTATTGCCTTCTATTCAAAGAATGGAGTAATTACTTTAGCGAATGTAATAGGAGTGTTGTGTTCCTAGGTGGATTTACAAGAATGATCATTTGATAAAGCTTCAGTGGTGTTGTTATAATAATGTGATAACATTGTCAAATATGTTCAAAGCATGTTTAACATTGCAGGATAAAATGTTGACTATATGAGTCCATAGCCCTTATCTTGGCACTGGTCAATCCTTATGTATCTTTTGTTTTCATTTTGGTCCCAAATCCTAAAATCAATTTGAACCTTTCAATTTTGTTTATTAGTTATTTGTATCCACAATGTTCTACATGATAGTTAATGAAATTTGCTCAATATTCTAGCCATTGTTGAGTGATGTTTCATATTTCTCAACATATTCTTATAGGAGAATTATCTATTAAGCAACACCCTATTAAGTGTGTGTCTAAATCTTTAGGTGTTGCTAAAAGGGTCACCCCCTAGGTCCTATAGAGCTTGAAGTGTAGGAGCAGAGACCTCAGAATATTTTACTTGTTGCACTGGCCACTAGCCTTGAAGATTCTTAACCATAAGGGTTGGCTACCCCTTAGAGAATTTCAAGTTTTGCTAGAAAACACCAACAAAATGGCGACTCTGCTTGGGAGAATTTCATATCTCCAATTGCATACCGTAATATTACAGAGTCAAGCATTTGATGGATCTTAACGTCTAGTTTAGATGTTGAAAAATTTCTTGGACCTAGAAAAGGTTTTGTTGCAGCAAATTTCAAATAATTTATGAGTGACTATGTTGTTGGAGAAGACCCAAAACGAGATTTATCTTTAAAAGAGCTTCATAGTGCTTGAAATTCAATCCTTTATGAAAAGAGGTGGTGACTCTGTCTAAAGAACCTATTAAAGATGTGAAGAAAATTTCCAAATTTGTAGAATTTGCGGTTACGAAGAAAGGTTAACAGCTGCTACAAGTTTCCAATTATTCTCATAAATCTAAAGAAAACATTATTCAGTTTGAGAGTAATTTATGAGAAATTTTCAAGACTTGAGAAGATAAATGGTTTCCTATTAGATGAAATTGCATTAAGAAAGGGAATGGTAGATCTTTTCATACTTCTAATGTGTAATGTGTAATATCTATAATCATTTGAGAAGTATGCTTATTTCTAAATTATACCTTTGAGAAAGCTTTAAGGCATGAATGCTTGATCTATATTTTAGAATCATCATTGAATTAGTAAATGAGGCAATTGATAACTATGTATGAAGTTGATAATGATTGAATACGGATATAAGAAGGTTTCCCTATGAAATAGCAAGTAAAAGTATGTAGGGAAAACCATTTTTACCATGCCCTCAAAGGAATTTTTCTATTGAAAGGTATATGCAATTGGATTTTAGTGGTATTAAAGGTTTCCCAAACCTGATTCCTAAAAATGTTAGGAAATATTTGCCCAAATTCACAGGGCAGTGTTCAGATTAAGCTTCTAAGCATTTGCATACATTTATGGATTTGATGGGTGATTATGAGGTAAATCATGAGGATGTTTTCATGAAGCTTTTTGTTCTATCTCTGAAGGATGATGTAACACCCCTCCGATCTGCTATGTTTTCTCTAACAGTTATGATTCTTTGATAGACCTTATTTTATGTGATTGTTATTCTATTGTTGACAATGGAGCAATGATAGACTATATGGATGTGATAATACATTATATGCATGGTAATTGTGTTTAATATGCTTTATGTTTGCATAGATGCTTGGTTGTGATGACATTTCTATATATGCTTATTGTAGTTTAATTGATATATTATATCATTAGTTGATGTGACATTGTATTGGTGAAGAGAATGGTATTGCATCACTCATTTGCGGGTGCCCTATGATTTCCACGATTCTCTTTTCACAGTGTGTATCAATTATTATCTATATACATGTATGACTTTGGGTTTGTTGTAGCTTTGCAGGTACAGGACAACGGCTTCAGCTAATTTCACAGGTCTAAGTGTGTCCACTAATCAACAGTAATGATTGGGAGATAGTAACTGGTTAAACTTGTTAAACCTTTACCCTAGCATAGTGTGTTGTCAGTCCGTATGTTGGTCATGTTCCTTATCCATGTTGGTCTTTGTATTTTATTCATCGTGCAAGTTTAAATTGTAAGGACTAAATTATATGTTGTGATTAAGTATTTAATCAATATGGAGATTTTATTATAAATTAATTAATTTAATTTAAGTTATATTATTAAGTAATTTTAATTATTAAATTAATTGAGAATTAAAATAAATAAGTTATTTAATTGTAAATTAGATTAAATAAATTGTTTTTAATTTTAAATGCATATTTGGGAAAAGATCTTAGAAATATCTTGGTTTTTTAAAGAAAATCTATTTGTTGTGTGAATTTGAAGTTAGAAGGATTTGTTTTCTTATTGTCTTAAAATTGATTTACGGAGAGATTCATAGAAATTGGTGGGAAAGAAGAGGAAGTTGTTTTCACAGGAAAAAGAAGAACAAACGTTTTTGGGAAATAAAAGATTTGTTATGTGGTTTGAAGAAATTGTAGATCTTCGAAGCTTTCTGATAATTTAGGAATCTAGTTGTTATATTCTTGGTTGTGGATTATTTTTGTTCTCTGGGAAGTGGCAATTTTTTTGGAGGAAGCTTTGGCAACATTGACAAATTGAGGTTACAGAGAAGCTCGACATCAATCTTCAAGGCAACAATTCTTCTGGAATAGGTTATTTAATTATTTTTGTGAATTTTGATTTGAAAGATTTATTTAATTATTGTGATGCAAATTGGAAAAGATTAGAAGAGGTTTTCATCATTGTAGAAGCTTTTGTTTTTAAAAGATTGTCGTGAAAATTGAACCTCTATAGAAAACAATTTAGATCCTCTTTGTAAATTGATCAATTGAAATAGATTGATACAAAAGGAAATTATAGATCTCTATAAAAAATTATCATTTTGTTTTGGTTTCCCTATTTCTTTTAATTGTCTGAGAAAATGAAAATCTCTGATCTTTCATGTAGAAAACTTCTGCTGTGAAAATTTGTTGCCCAACTTAAACCAATGCTTGGATTAATTTATATATAAATATACATATATATTGAAATATATATGTACATATACATATATATATTATATATAAATATTTTATTTTATTTAAAGCACTGTAAATTCCCTGTAGGAAATTTTATTTTGAAACGAAATTGTAAGAAATCGACGTACGACGAATTAATAACAGTGATGAAATTAAATAAATTTAAGTTTGTATTTTGGAGGTGTTGGGGATTAAACCCCATTGCCACCTCCATATTATGGTGGGGACGGGCCTGCTGTGGCAGTGCCCTCCACACATGTGTGGGGAAGGCATTGACACAGACAATGTTGTCTCTCTTAATAAACTTTGACGCGGCCAATCTGAGCACTGCAATTTTCGTACAATGGTTTCTTTAATGGTTATTTTACTATATATAATATATTTATATATGTATATATATGTTATATATAATATATAATATGCTTATTATTTATAATATGTATTTTATATATTATGTATATATTATATATATATAAATATATAAATATATATATATATATATATTGGAAATTGTATTTTAATAGTTGAATAATAAATAAATATATTTATTTAAAATGCATGATTTGTTATGTAATTGTTTTTAAATGATATTTTGAAAAAAATAATTGGATTATATAATTAGAATATATATATATATTTATAAAAGATATTATTTAAATGAATATTATGTTATTAATTAGTGCATGCAATACACAAGTAGGTGTTTTATAATAAAATGATTCTATTAGAAAGATTGAGATTTTTATTTATGTGTTTGTGAAATATGAGTTAACAACTAGTTTTAATTTCTTTATGGTTTGTAAATGGAAGTATATATTTTAATATAACCATGCAAATGCATGGGTTAGTTTCTCTTCCTGTTCGTGATGGCAGGATCTTCTTGTTCGAGGAGCTCATGTGGTTCTATGGATTTGTACTTCTCTTTTTCATTGTAACAAATCGACACTATGTATTTGTATTTCTTGTTTGAAATCAAGGAGGATTCTTTGTGTTGTAATTGTAGCATTATGTATGATCTATTTGTTGTTGGATTAAATTGTATATATCATTTTAAGTGGTGTTGTATTTGTGGAAATATGTTCATTACATTTCCATGTTTAATTTATTATGCAATGGGTTAATGCTTTGAAGTATGTTGTTATCATGAGTTACTTCCATATACTATGTTTAAGAATAATTTTGTAATTTTTGAAATTCACATGTAGACGCATTGTGTGGCCTAGAGGATGTATGTGTTAGAGTGGTTTACTTTACTCGTCATTATTACTCTTCTTAAGAAAAAAAATTAGTTGTGCTTCTGCAGTGTTGCATCATCCTCTAGGTTGAGTGATGGGGTTTTACATGATGCAAACTAAAGTTTCGTGTCATTTTGTCTATAGATTCTAAATATATTTTTTTCAAAATTTTTGGAATTAGATTGCACTTCTTTTTCCATCTCCCTCGAAAACTAGTTTTTTTCAAAAAATATTTTAAAAAAGTGACGCTCACCGTATAACACATAACTTTTTTTCCATGAAGGATAAAATTCTAATTCTTTCGAATTTAGATTTTTAACTTTGATATCTAGTGCTTCCACTTGGTTAGATATAGTTTTTATTGAATTTTTTCTTTAATCAAGTTTCAAAGTCAAACCAATTACAATTCAAACATAGCACGATCTATAACACGTAATTTTTTCTATGTATCAAAATTCAATTTTATTTTTGTTGGATCAAGGACTTCAATATCTAGTGCACTCATATTTCTCAATTTTTTTTGATAATATTCTATTTTTCCACATGTTCAAGAGAGAGCTTGATTTTCGATGAAAAACCTACATTCACAAGAAATAAAAAATAAATATAATATTCAAATTTAATTTAATTAAAATTATACTTTTTTGGAAGCTTATAATAAGGACTACATACTTACAATTTTTTTTTTAAATGAATTCATTTGATCTCCCAAAAGGTAAATCAAAAGTGGTATTTTATCAACATTTTCATAGGTGTAAAGGAGACTTTGTTATAAGTATGGTTAAAACTAGCAGGGTTCTATCCAAGGGGGCTTGGTCTAAGGTGGTTTGATCAAACCCTCTTCAATTGGAATCATTTAAATGGAACTTTTCAAGGATTAAATCATTATATTTTCTAAAAACATGTGATTTCAGTAAAAATCAGGATCTCCCAAAAAGTGTAAACCACTATTGTGGCAACACGCACAAACAACACATATAAAGAGCAACACAACAATGATGAAGAAAAGGATACATGGGATGATAAAAAAATGAATATGCATGAATGATATGCTTGTGATATCTCACGTGATGGAGAAATAAAAGAGATACAAGGTGTTATTCCATGTCATATTGTGATCAGTGAAAATAATGCATGTGTTGCTGATATTTCATTACAAATTAGTGATCATAATTCTGAAAGTGCAGCCTTAAGCATTCACTCTGAAAATTTTGAACATGGTTATATAGTGATGAATTTTCTTGTGATAAAAATCATGATGAGGTTGAGGTTTTTGATGGTCTCTCTGAGGATTGTGACTACTCTTATGATGATGATCTAGAGGTATTATCTTCACACAAAGGATGCAATGATGCAAATGCTCATGAAGTCACTTTTCCACAAGATAATGAGAAAATTATAGATGATGAATACCGGGATTGTAGTTCAGGTTTTCCATCAATGGAGCATGTTAATTGTGTGAGTGATGAGGACTTTGAAGATAAGAATGTGTGTGTTTAGTATGTTGATCCTAAGCATAATGCTAACTATAATAAACATGTTGATGAATGTGCTTATGACCCTATTCCTCATGATTGTTTATATGAAGCAAAGATGAAAATTTTTGTGATACATGAAGAGGATGATGATGTACATGATGATGAAGTAGGGGGTTCATTTTGGAATGATCAAGTTGTACATTGTGACAAGTATATGGATCTACAATCAACATTATTGCCCATTGATGATATTGAAGAGCCTGTTGATTCATATGGATTTAAAGTTTCAGATTGTGTTGATATTGGAGAAATTCTTGATCCATGTGTAGAGCAGCCAAGAAATGAAAATAATGGTGAATCTCATGTTAGTGAGTGTGAAATTGAGTACAATTGCTTCTCATTTGATGTTCATTATCTTCATAGTGTGAACGTGGACATGTTTTTATCCCATGTGAAAATAATTTATGTGAAAAAAAATGAAGATTCTAGTTCTAGTGCTAATGAGGAAATTGCAGATAGCAATGAGTCTTTCACATTTGGGTCGGCACACATATCAACTGATATTGCACATGAAGTTACCAATGCACATGGGTGTCTTTCTACTGCCCCTATTGATATTGAATTTCTTGAGCCTACTTTTGAGGTAGTTTGCATTGAGATGAATGATGATGTGAAGAATGAATCACAATATGTTATTGAACTTGAGATGAGTGCATTTACTCATCTCCTGGATGTTAATGATGCATATGATCTCCATCTCCATGATACCAAGGTGTGTTCTGATATACTTGAACCAAAATTCCAAAAAATGTACCCATGTTGTAGTGATCAATATAAGGATGCTCCAGAATATGCATCTTTTATTTTTGACTTATTTGTTGACGATCTGCATGGTGCACAATAGAGAGTGTGCGAAGGTTTTCAATTTGGTATGCATGATGCCAAAGTTCATGATAGCAATAATGAAGTGCAATATGAATGTTTCACCTTTCCAATTCAATTAGATAAGCTTATATTGGATCAAGTTAATGAGAAAATTGGTTGTATACATTACATAATGTATGGGTTTCAAATGTGGTTTGATTTTAGTTTTCAGTTAGGCACATTCTGTGATGATAAGGGAGGATTTGGAAACATGACATGTATGGTTGACAATGCTAATCACAATGGAGTTGACTATTGGGAAGTGCTTGGTAAAAATGTTGATCCACTCCAAACAACAACAAAAAAAAGTTTTTGACATGGGTAAGAATTGACTCCCCTTTTTCATTTGGTGGCCTGGGGTCATCAAATGAGGCAAAAAAGGAGGATGAATAAAAGAACAGTTTTAGAGCACCTAATGGACTCAACACCCAGTCTACTTCTATAGAGGATCTAGATTCTTTCTATGCCTACGGGGGGCATACATCCCTAGTCGGAGCCACAGTTGGGACTATAAAATTTTGCAAAAGTTTAAGTGCCTATGATGTGAAATTTTTCCTCTACACACTCAAAAGTGCACCTAAAAAATCTGTCCAAGTGACCTACTTTGGAAGGTCATAATTCAAAGCCAGTTAACTTTCATGCCAAATCCCTTGGTGAACTTATACATTTGACATATGTGAACATGCTCGTTAGTTTTTAGCCCCCCATGATGAGTTTTGACAGGGTTTTGAAATGCAAAGTTGGAGGGTTCTGGGACTATTTTGTTGTTTGCAAACTTTGTCCCGCAAAGTGTCCTATTCAAGCTGATATTTCACAACTAGATGATTGTCATGAAAAAAGGATTGTTGCCATACATTCCCCCTACATTAATATGCTACATGGTCCCATTTCAGAGCCTCACGATCATATTTGATATTTTTTTGAGATCAAAAGCAAATGCAATTCTACTTACATCTACATTTTTAGAATATTTCAAGGTGGTCAACTTTGACCCCTAATATCTCATGAAGAATGATGATTGAAGGAAATACCTCTTGCACATGTGCTTAATGGCCCTAAATAATCTTATGTTTCCATTGGTAGCTTCCCAGAAGATGGTTTGGTATTTTTTAAAAGTGGTGACTTAATGAGCCCCGATTGGTTCTAAACAGGTGCAGTTGCAAAAAAAGTCTGAGTGCCCCACTTTGACATTGAATATCTTGCACCTCGAAATATTTTTTTCTAAGCCATTTGTTGTATTCCATTCTTGCATCAAATTCCTACAGGCCTATACATTTTCATGACTTCACGAGCTCATTTGACTGGTTTTCTAGAGTGATTTCAGAGGCCACTTGACCTGTTTTGATCACTGTGAAGATGTGATATAAAGCAAATTTTAATGACAACCCAATTCATTTTTTCACCTCAGATGCATTCAGAAGCTATTTTATATCAATTGAGCATGAAACTTGTTTGAAAAAAAAAAATTAGTTGGGCCCACATGGTGACTCGACATGCTTTACCTAGTTTTGAGGGAGAATCAAGATGTGTGTTGTTTGCAATGTACTTGATTCTTTTTTTAAAACTCTTGATAGTTTCAGGCCCCAAGAGATTGAGTGTATTGACCAATTTATCGAAATGTATGATCCAGATTAGAGAAGGTGTACCTAAATCTCATACTACTGCATCACATATTAAGGGATCACAACTGATTGTAAAATTTGAAGATTTTAGAAGGGTAAGGGTCATCACAAGAGATACTTTCCTAATCTTAACCCTACAAAAGAGTAAGATTTGTATCAAAAAATTTATTCATTTCCTAGAGCATCTATAAATTTTAAAGAGTATATGCATAACTCTTCAACCCAAATTCCACTTGAAACTCCCCACTATTCATTAAAGGAAGCCAAATAAGAAAAATCAGTTACATATCAAGTCAAGGCCAACTATGAAGTGAATCCTAAATACTTGAATACACTTCATCAGAGTCATAATGGATGACCTCTTGGTGCTCTTGTGGAGACAATTGATAATACCAAGGACGTTAA
The DNA here is from genome assembly GCA_007258455.2 of Sequoia sempervirens. Classification (NCBI taxonomy): domain Eukaryota; kingdom Viridiplantae; phylum Streptophyta; class Pinopsida; order Cupressales; family Cupressaceae; genus Sequoia; species Sequoia sempervirens. Next base: position 70,367,790 of record VDFB02379711.1, on the reverse strand, counting down.
TGCTGCAAAGTTGGATATATCAATTCAAATGGAATTTAATAAAAGTGATGGACAAAAGATACCTACTCTTTCTGTCATTGATAATGGGCCAGACATGTCACATTTGGATATTGTAAGGATGGTTAGTTTTGGGCATGTACGAACCATTGACAACAATAGGGATTATATCAGAAGATTCAAAGTTGGATTCAAGACAAGATCCATGCAAATTGCAAAGGATGTAGTTGTTTTTACTCAATGTAGTTAAACTCGATCGATGACATTTTTGTCACATTCATACAATGAAAATAAACGAGAGCTAGATATTCCAATTATAACCTATTGAAAAGAGGGGGGGTGGATGGATTTTGACCTTAAAGTACATAGCAAAGCTGAAGTAGAGGCACACTTGGAAACCATTAAGGAGTACTCACCTTTTAATGAATATACTATTGGAAGTAAGTTTGCAAGCTTTGTAGAGCATGGCATTGGGACAAAGTCACTACACTACTTAATCTTACTTTGTATTTGAATAGCAGTATGATAGTAAGAAAAACAAATCATCTTACACAAGCCTAGAGCTATTAGGGTTTCCATACTATATGTAATGCATATTTACATATTTTGGTCGTGGCTTAAGTCTTGAAATGAAATTTAGCTAAGATTGGATGAACTTGGGATGCGACCAAAGGTGGATAAGAGTGAATCAAATGTTCTATGTATAGTTGGCAATGTAGAATAAAAAAAGCAATGATGGATGGCTCGAGAGCAAGGGAAATATTAAAGCTGCACAAAGTGGACTAGGTGTGAAGGGTTCTTATGTTTAGTTTTCACTTTGAACTCAAAGTTTGAGCTGTCACTTTGCACTAATGGGAAGGATCTAAAAAGCATGGCACCCAGCTGGAAGAAGCCCAAATATGGTGTTGTATGTATTGGCGCAGAGAATTGAAATTTCTTTGTTGCGCATAGGGCAACCACTACACAAGTTAGAGAAGGCTTAATTTGAAATTGCAAGGAAAGTTTTTACATTGATACAAGAATCCAACATAGGAGATGTCTATCTTGGTGTCTCATGCTAGGAGCCACTGCCATTTTGCGCTTGCAATGAAAATGTATCAAAATTGTTTGAGGGAGTGTTTTGCTGCAAGATGGGGTGCCATCGAGCTTGTAGATAAGGGGTCTTTTGATGTTTCAATGAATTTTTACATAGCTACAGGGAGTTTCCATAGGAAACATCTTTATTTGGATGTTGGGTAAGGGAGAATCTAGTGTGTGAGATTTAGTGTTTGTAGTGTTGCAAACTCTAATTTCCCATTGATTGTCACTGAAGGTTCTCTGCATTTCAGTGATGAATGATGGTGTGTGTGATTCCCATTGCCCATCACTATAAATTATTTCCATCCTCCTACTTCATCAGTGATTCATGATATGAGCAGGGTGGATTTCAAGGTGGGTCTGTGAATAATGTGAAAGGTGCCAGTAAATTGTTTATAAAGCCCAATAAATGAAGGTATTCACTATATGATGGTAAAGAAAAAATGCACGAGTAATATATATTTTGCCTGAGAAGATGATTTTTTTAAATCTTTATCATCTTAAAAGGATGTGGGAGAAAATATAAAGTGGTGAGTGTAGAGGCATGGGTGATGTTTTGCCCGGGGAGTGATATTTTAAAGTCTTCACCTTTTAAAATGCTTTAGGAAAAATATGTAAAAGGGGAAAAGACTAAAGTGCGGGTAAGTATATTTAAAAAAACTTGATAAATAATTTCAAAATGTGAAGACAAAATCTTCAGCAAGGTAAATTATTAAAGTGAAAGCTCATGGATTAAAAGGTAAAATATTTTTATTATTGGGAAAATAATGAGTGCATAGATAAATACTTTACCGCTAGATAAAATATTTTAAAAGGCCTTCCTAGGTAAATGTGAATATTTTATTTGTTGAGAGTGAAATTATAAAGTGCAACATGGTAAAAGAAAAATAAAACAAAGGCAGAGTTAAAAAGATTTTTGAATGAGGAGAAACATTTTCCCAACTGTAGGGTAAAATGGAGGTGCAAATTGTTCACGAGGTGGAGAATTTTCTATTGAAAAATCATGATGAGTGCAAGCAGATATTTTCTCAATTGCATATGAATGGTTTGTTATTGCAAATGAGGAGAGAAGCTAGGATTTTTCCTATTTGTTGTTGAAGACTAGATGGAGATTGGGTTGCTAGTTGTCAACTATGGATACATTTTAAGGTTGTTTCTTCTTCTTTATCTTCCCTTTCTTTCTCATTTGGAAGGGTTCATTTTTTGAAAGTTCTACAAGGCAGACAAAGGCTTGTAAAAATTGTAAAGTGTCAAGTTATGATGGATTATGTAGTTGTTAGTCATTAATATGAAGTGTTTATGTGTTATGAATTGAGCTTCATGAATATATTTTATTTGATGATTTTCTCCATGCATGAAATGTGATACTCTTTTGAATTCAATAAACAAAGATTATTTTGGTTTTTTCATGCACATTTGCTGCATTTGAGTTGCATTTGTTATTGCCTTATTTTCAAAGAATGGAGTAATTTCTTTAGTGAATGTAACAGGAGTGTTGTGTTTCTAAGTGGATTTATAAGAGTGATCATTTGATAAAGCTTCAGTGGTCTTGTTATCATAATGTGATAACATTTTCAAAGATCTTCAAAGCATGTTTAACATTACAGGGTAAAATGTTGATTATATGACTCTGTAGCCCTCATCTTGGCACTGGTAAAGCCTTATGTATCTTTCATTTTTAGTTTGGTCCCAAATCCTAAAATCAATTCAAACCTTTCAATTTGGTTTATGAGTTATTTGTATCCACCATGTTCTCCATGCTAGTTAATGAAAGTTGCTCAATATTTTAGCCATTGTTTAGTGATGTTTCATGTTTCTCAACATATTCTTATGAGAGCATTATTTGTTAAGAAACACCTTATTAAGTTTGTGTCTAAATCTTTAGGTGTTGCTAAAAGGGTCACCCCACTAGGTCCTATAGAGCCTGAAGTATACGCTTACAGACCTCAAAATCCTTTACTCATTGCATTGGCCACTAGCCTTGAAGATTCTTAAGCATAAGGGTTGGCTACCCTTTAGAGAATTTTAAGGTTATGCTAGAAAAACACTAACACAACCTTTGCCACGACATCAACATTTGAACACATTCAACCAAAACATCCCAAATTTCAATCAAAAATCAAACTATCAAAACACAAACTTGGCTATAGGTCCTACATAGAGTCAAACATATAATGCACAAGTAAACACAACTCCTATACCACCATCACCAACAAAAATATTGGCTCAATAATTGAAAAGCTTGCAACAACAAGTCACAAACATGTAGTTTATTCAAACCAAAAAGACACACAATCGAGGACTTATGTCCTTACCCCTTCAATCAAAGTATATACATGCCACCTTTTCCCTAAAAACTTTAAAGCACCAAAATTCAATAAATACAAAGGGAAAGGCCTCCAGATCTTATAGAGCATGCCAAGGAATTTCACATAGCCTGTCTAAATCTCACCTACGATCACACATACTTGATGCACATTTTTCCATGTAGCCTTGGAGGACATGTTATGGAATGGTTGGCTCATTTACCTCCTGGTATAAGAACTTGGAATGAAGTAGCTAATTATTTTATTGCACACTTATCCTATAACATTGAATGAGAGATATCCATAATAAACTTATGTAATCCAAAAATAAATATGAAGAATAGTTTGCTTCATTCTTATATAGATGGAGAAATCTTGCAAGTAAATTCTCTTGCCACATACCATCAATTTTTTATGGAAAATATTAATTTAAAATTGATGTTTCATCTTTAAGTCCATTTTTCCAACACATTTAAGGAAGTCATTGAGAAGGGTATCACTATCAAGAAATCCCTTATTGCAAAAGGACTCATAAATATCTTCAAAGAGACCAACAATAATCTAGCGCATCAAATGACAAATTAAAGTTTTGGTCATGAAACAAAAATGTAACAATGATGGCATATTGGATACAAAAATGGTAAAAAAAACTCATCTTATTGGTAGTCTTAAAGGCCCTTCCATATCAAAGATGTACACATCAAATAAAAACCAATCACAAACTCATCCATAATTGATAATTGCATTCTAGAAAACACATAGCATGGTCCTCCAAGGACTAACATAAATCTAAGATGATAATACACACCCCTAAGGGAACCAGTTGAATCAGTTTTGAAGAAGCTTCTACAATCCAATGTATTCAACTTCCAAAAATAAGACATTATGTTCTAGGACCTTTCAAACCAGCCTAGTGGAATGATAATGACTTCTACAAATATCACATGACCAAGGGCCATAAAACTTCTACATAATTTAAACTCAAGAACATAATTTAAGATATTATAGTGTAGGGAGATACATAGTGATTGATCATACTATATTCAAATACCCTCTACAAAACCATTGGCAAGGGAAAGCCTCTAGTTCAGGGTCTAATACCAAAGATAATTCCAATTACACTAATGCCACCTACAAATACACAATCACCCATATCCAACATGAAGACAATAATGTCTCAACTATAACAATCAATAATTAGAATCATGAATGTGCAGTTGCCAGATGTAGATCCAAAGTGACTCTACAAGGGGCCACTTCCAAATCTCAAACGAAAAATCAATACAATATCTTGGATCATTTAGGGAAGAAACCTACATAGACATCTATTCTAGAGCTACTAAGTAGATTCCCTACACATAAGGATATCTTGGATAAAGCTCTATAGGATTCCTTAGTTACTACTAACTTAAATGTCAACTAGTTTCAAGCCACAGTAGGATATATTGCTGCTAGCCACCATGTTACATTTACATAGCATGATGTCCCTTCACATAAGCCTCGTCATAATCTTTCCCTCCATCTTGGAGTCTTTATCAATAAACGCAAAATCAAACGAGTTTTGGTAGATGGTGAAGTAGGCCTAAATATCTGTACTCTAAAATTTGTCACCATATTGGGATTATCCAAATCATTCTTTAATGCATCAAAAAGGATTGTCATAAGAGTCTATAATGATGCAAAAATTTTCTTCCAAGGGAATTATTTCCCTTCCTATTAGAGTTGGTCTAGAAATTAAAAATATATTGTGTCAAGTCTTGGACCTAGACCTTCTATATAATCTTCTCCTCAGTCATCGATCAATTCATGCCTTGAAGGCCATCCCTTCCACATACCATCAATGCATAATTTTTCCACATAATGGAATTGAAGTGATTGTACATGATCCCAATCCATTGGACAATATTGCAATTTTTTACAAAGTAAGATCACAACCTTTCACAATATTGTCCTTCCAACACTACATCACCATCTTCATCTTCATACATTGATCCTTCATTGCTACGGTCCGCCTCTCAAACTCCCTCGGAGATCAAGGCTAAGATCAAATACTTGGGTATTGGAGAATATGAGCTACAAGTCTTCCATATTGATTCTACACCACCAGGACACCTCATTCCAATATTTTGATTTCCATGACAATCCTATGTTTGATCATGATATCTATGATAATCCACTCTTTGATCATGATCCTATTGAGGATATCCAAGATCATACCCTTCTATCTCATGATACTCTTCCTTCCACTCCATCTCATGAGCTACCATCCTTCCATTTTGACATCCTAGGTTAGGGTATGCATCTCCTAATACTACCTCTACTAAGCCTTCTTTCCAACTCACTAAGGATGTGCAAGCCTCCTTTGACATTAATAGGGTTGAAAAGGATAGTAAAAAATAATTCGTTGAAGGCATCACCAATCTCTTTCATGAATCCCACATCTTTGACCATTTCATTTAACACATCCAATGTATCCACTTTCACCCATCCTCTAGACTTGGATCAAGTATCATCCCAAAATAATAAGGCTATCAATCAAAATTCAAAAATAAAAAGCCTTTATCAAAAGGATATCAAAAATAAAATGAAAAAAAGAAAGATCAAGAAAAGTCCATTAGTCCATATCAAAATCAAAAGCTATTGGAAAAATCAAAAATCAACATAAAAAATTAAAGAAAACAAATATCAATCTCCAATCATGTCTCTCCATCCAAAATAACTGGGGGCATCTATCAAAGAAAAATATCAAGAAATGAGCTTGTTGATCCTAAGTCTTTATCCTCATCTTCACACAATCCATACACTCTACCTAGTCCACCCATATCCATACACCCATCATATCACTCCACCCCCATTGGTCATGTCTCTCGATGGACCTTTGATGGCGACCCCTTCACATGCTTTAATCCAATGGTTTCCCAAACTCCTTTTTGTGTAAAGCATGACATCCCACATAGTGCATTTACTAGGAATCATACCTTAGCTTCCTCCATTCATTGCATAATCCATCCTCCATCATCCATATCATACCATTCATATCCTTCCATCCAACATTGTCATCCAGCTATTAAAGATCATCCACCATGATCTCAACATCATCAAGTCTCATTTATTTCAATTTTTTTTTTAATAATACAAAAAAAGTGAAAAATTCAAAAAATACCAAAAAAAAAATGTGAGTTCTTTTCAAAAATATATATATATATTTTAAAATTGATAAAAGAAAAAAGAAAAAAAGAAGTAAAGAGAAATAATCTACCCTATAGTGAAAACCACTTTGGTGGTGCTTTGGGTAAGTACCATGGTGAGAACTTGACAAAAATGCACCATGTGTAGTAAGTCATTGCTCTTCCATCTACCATAATTCTATCTAGTTTTTCACTGCATCCACAATAACCTGAGCATATGCTCCTTCATAACAAAATCCCACTCTCCCCCATACAACCATAATAGATCTTGTCACACCTCTCATTGCTTGAGATTGGTTGATTTTTAACATCACCTACTTTCCATCACCATTCATTATAAAGTCAATCCACCTGATTCTTTCCATAATAACTAGTCCTATACCTAACTAGGGGCAATCCTCAACCTAGGTTTTTCAGATGGGATATTTGACATAATATCAGAGGATACAAATTATAACATTCAACTCATTAGGATCACTTTCACCCATCATGATCCACCCTCCATAATAAATTATCCCTTGCTAAGATTGGCACTTTGATTAGACATAGACAAAACATATTGCAAACACACTGAGCTTAACAAATCATGAAATAGCAAGAAAACTACCAAACTAGCCTTCTCGCCTAATTGAACAATTTCCTAATTAATATCATCTATTTCCATCATCTATAATTTTTCTTATACAAGTTGTTGCATCCTCGAAACCAAACTAGACATCTTATACACTTGATGTTTCATTTCTAAAACCAAACACAATCCTTAGAATCGTATCAACAAGTACTCAATTTTGGCAAGAAGATCTAAATGGTTGTTGACTCATTTGGTCTAGTGAGCCTTATCTTTTATCTGATTTATCTTCTATCGTGGTCCTATGCTACTCGAGGATATCCACACGTGATTAGAGGAGCGAGGATGGGTCATATTTTTTCTTCTTGATTTTTGTTTGTTGTTTCTCTTGATGATATTGTTGGGGTAACTAGGTTCCTTGTGTGTAATTGGTGTTCTGGTTGGCATAATCAAACCATCTTATGCAAGTTAAAGGTCATATAATTCTTTCTTGCATCAAGATCGACATGCTTTGTGGTTACTCCTTCACATATTCTGATAGACTTCTATTGTCACTAGTATGAGTCATGACACTCCTTGTTTGGAATGTGTTTGTCTACACAAAGGGATAGCATTTCAAACCTTGGTCTTTCTATACCTTGGTGTATGTTATCCATTTCCAAAATAAAAATGCTCTATAATGATGATCCTGCACTAATAAAAGCTCAAAGTCTATCCATCAACCCATTTCCAATCTTCATCAATTTCAATCAAGCTTATACATATCCAATATCAATCAAGCTAATTGTTCTTCACTTCTTATTAAACTTTTCTTCTAGCTTGTCAATAATTTAGCTCATTTTCCAAATATTTCACCAAATTTTCCCATGGGATGTACCATACTATCCTGTTTCTTTTGGAGTACACTAAGGAAAGTCCTAAGAAGAACAATGGAGGTAAATTGATAAGGGTGCTAGAAGGTATAACATTTTCTTGTTTTTCTTTATATTTCTTGCATTCTTTTATCATACTTCATTGTTATATAATTAGAATCATTTTCCTTAAATCCTATAGTTTTTGTGATTGCTATTTAATAATTTAAGCTTTGATTTGGATTTCTAGTCTTAAAATATGAACTGATGATGAGTCCCAACTACTAGGTCATGTTAGGTACTTATGTACAAATGTAATCTCTTAAAAAGCAAAGTAAAAGAGAAATCCCAATGGGAATAAAACTCCTATCCAAAAAGAGATGATACAATGAAGAAAGAATATGTTATTCCCCCATAAGATAATGATGAATTCTATGAATGTTTCTCAAATGCTCCATGTGAAGAGTGGTGTAGAACATGTACGAAAGAATTGATGCGAAGTCTTTCTAGAAATAATCTCTGGATGCTCTCGGTGAAACACCTCTGAACTTTGATGTAAAAAGCGATGTCCTACTAGAAAGAATGTCTTGATGCTCTATGTGAAGCATCTCTAGAATCTTATGTAGCATTGAGTGATGGTGGAGGATGAACTATCCATACTTCTTTTCAATCATTCCCACATTATTTTATTTGTCAACTTAGAATCATAGAAGAAATATAAAGTTCACAAGGCACAATAACAATGACAACCCCCCTTGATTATTTTGACCCCCCCTAAATTGACACTTTATATTTATTAGTGCATATAACAATTTCAATATAGCAAATAATGACACTTTATAATTGAGTGCAATATTGTTTCCAATTAATTGGGAAAATGATATTCACTTTCACAAAAGAAATACTCAATTTGAGTAGCTAATGAAAAGATACAATAATCATATGTACCTAAATTTGCACTTAGAAACTTAAAGTTTCCCTATTAAAAGAGGAGACAAAATATGTGTTAAACAACTCATTTTTCTTGAAATGTTTTTAAGAAAATAAAAAAATGACAATAACTCACCAACTATTGATGATATGAGTTTGATTTTTTTATTGTATCCTCCTAATATGATCCCTAACCTTTAGTAAAATATTTGTAGAAAAATACAAGATATGATAAAATCTTTGAAAAATATGGTTTTTCCTTATTTGATAATTTCATCATTATTTTGATCTCAAAAATTAAAATACAAAGAACATATCCTTATTCAATTTCTAAGAACTTTTAAAAAATATATAAATATTTATGAAAATTTTGCTGATTTGTAACCTAAAAATCAAATTTATAAAAAAATATAAAATGCTAATAGTGCACCAAATATTGATAATCTAAACCCGATTGTTTTATTAGAGCATCTTGAGATCATCCAAAACCTTCAATATAAATTGTGTAGGAAAAAATTGTAGTTGTTTGAAAGATATGATGAAATATTTGAAACCCTAGTGTTTTTCCTTCAACTTACAAAAGTTAGCTCCAATTTTTTTTACATAAAAGAGCTAAAAACAAGCAATCTAGGCTTAGAAAAATTCAAAAGCAAAGATCTAATAGAGATGTGGGTCCCACCGAGCATGCCAACATGTGGATGATGAAAATGTGAATCACAAATAGTAACAATACAATGGAAGATCTAATTTCACACTTCAAGAATCACTCAATAAAGCCTAAGATCTATGCATAAAATCAAATGATAAATAATAATACCATAGCAAAAACCTTAGATTGCTCTATTATTTATTTGATAAATACTTGAATGCTTGATGTAGATTGGTCTCATATTTTCAGCATAATCTTGATATCAACATGATATAATGAAGACTTGATGTTTGATAATACTTTATATGGATGCTTGATAAAAGCTTGCTTGATAACAACAACTTGATGATATTAACTTGATAATGGTCGCTTGATAACACTTCATTGTAGAAGTGTTGATATTAATTTAAAAGAGAGGTGTTATTTAATTATAGAGGACCAAAGATAAATTGAATTTAATGTTGGAGGGAAAATGATAAATGATGAATTAATTAAGTAATTAAAAATATTTAATTAATATAGATATGATAAAAATATTTAAGATAATTAAAGAATTAATAATTATTTAATTAATATGGATAGAAGAGATGATAAAGATAATGATGTAATGATAAGATGAAAATGCACTAGTCATTTTTAGGTGTCTATAGATCCTACTTAACCCTTAATAATTGAAGATGGCTTTATGACTAATATGAATTTGAATATGAAGTGTCCTTGTGCCAAGACGATTGGATATCATATTGGTCATCACCTTGGAATCCAAAAAATTTCATGCCACTATTTAGGGCAAAATCTAGGACCACAAAATTGTCCTATGTGATTTGTCTTGATTGGTTTACTTTGCTTCCCCTAATATATGGTAGTATGTTTTGATCTATCTTCATGAATATTTGGGAATTTGACAATATATAGAAATATCTTAAAAGGATTGTTGATTAGAAATAAGGATTCAAGTTCTCTTAGATCAACCATTAAAAATTAAATAATAATAAAAAATATAATCTTTAGTAATGTAAGTACCTTATAAAATAATTGTATAGAGCTAGATTCCTTTTAGAAAACTAATTGAAGTGTGTAAATGCAAGCGATATTCAAATTACTAATTGATTCCAATAAGATTCTAGAATAAACACTTTGAATTGCTTTAAGGTCAAAAATATGAACATATCACACAAACTTGTGCTCAATTGGCCATAGGTAGGAAATGCACATGTGGAAGTCAATTATTTCTTAACTTAAATAAATAAATTTGGGTGGAAGTTCATGACCTTGCAAATACAAACTAGTCTCAATAAACAAGAGGTCAAATCATAGTGGACAGCATGTGCATAGAAATGAGTATGAACATTGGTGTGACAATAAAGTGAATACGACACATGTATAAGGGTGTCTAGACATATAAATGTGGATGACTAATATGGAAATTGAAACATGTATAATGATGTTGAGGTAGGCAATGACCTCCTAACTATGAACTAGTCATGGGATAGAAAAGGGGCCAAATTATAGGGAAGTGACTATTCTCCTTAAAAATGCACATGTGGCCATCAAAGGCACATGTATGGCCATCTTGTCGCATAGAAAATATTTAGAATGTTTTTGAATTATATTTTTCAATACATTATTATGTAAATAAGCTAGGATTCAAACTTGTGACTTGTATTTTATTAGTGCCTATGCCAATCAACTTTGCTTCATGAGGCAACAATGCTACTCAATGTAATGAGATAATTTTTTGAAAGTAAATGACTTTGACCTTTTTTTACCAGCCATGTGCATGGTATGGATGCATGCATGATGGACATATTTGTGTATTTAATGGCATAGATGCATTCTATATGGATAATAGCCAATCCCAAATCATAATGGATAGCATGTGCATTAAATGAGTGAGTATTTATGTGACAATCAAGTGAATAAGTCAAGCATATAAAAAGTATGTGGATATATAAAAGTGAATGAGTGATAAGTGCAAATAAATATTTGTAGTGACGTAGATCGATAGAAAAGGGAAAGAGATCCAATTTTATACAAAATTGTGTTTGTAGACGCCTAAAAATAATTAATGCATTTTCATCTTATTATTTCATCACCATCCTTATCATTTCTAAGCTAACATTTTCCTCTTTTTATCCATAAAAAATAAATAATTATTTAATTATCTTAATCTTTTTATCATATCTAAATTAATTACTTTATCATTTTTCCTCCAATATTAATGAAAAATAAATTCAAAATTATCTTTGATCTTCTATAATTAAATATTAATTAAAAATAATTTAATTTTAATTAAATATTTTCCTCTATAATTAAATAATTTTAATTAGTTAACACTTCTCTTTAAAATAAATTAAAAATAATTTATTTAAATTAAATCTTTTCTTCTAAAATAAATATTAATATTTATTTATTTCTCCAAACTATCAAACTTTATTTATTTAATTCCCCTTTCCTTTCAAATTCAAAATTTAGGTTTTATCCTATCTTGAATTTTCATATCCATTGATCTTACGAATCAACTCCGCCATTGATCAAACATATAAATAAGAAACTTTCATTTCATTCAAACCCCTAATATTTTTATTGTCAAAATTTCCTAACACTTTTATTGTAATTATTTATTAGTTATGATGACTTTGCTTATTATCTAAATTCTATATTCTAAGTCAGAATCTTGAATTTCATCTTGTAATTATAAAAATATAAGATTTGCATTGTTGATATTTGTAATTCATATTTTCATCATTCACAATGTTAAAATAAATAAAAAATGAAAGCCAATATACAAGCCATCATTCTAAATATGTTTTTTATTTTTATTTTTTAGGGCACTTCCCCATGCTGCTGCTTAGTTTATTTTGGCTAGCAGCCACTGCTCAAGGAACATTTTGTGGAGGTGGTGGCCCCATTATTGGTTTTTTTCTACTTACTTTTAAGCAATCAATTTAAATTTGATTTTTTCAACTCCTAATAAATATTTTGTGCAAGTAAAAATTGGAGGCAAATAGAAAAAGATTCCACAAAAATAAGAAAAGATTCCAATTTTCAGTTTTTAGGTAGTTGCTGCTTGATAGCCTATTTTCAATTTTTACCGGTTGCCGCTTCACAAAAATAGGAAAAGATTCCAAATTATCCTATTCCCATAAATAATTTTTTCCATAGAGACATCTAGTTGCTTAATTATAGACATCTAACTGCTTAATTATAGACATCTAGCTGCTTAATTTTAAACAGAAAATAGACCTTAATCAGCAGGATGGGGACAGAGGGTTAAAATAGGAATGGCCAGGCCAAATGTCAACCTAACACATATAAACCGCGTCTCGGAAAGCAGCCACCTTGGGAAGAGACAGCATAGATCTTTTTTCAGGACAATGAAGGTCAAAGGCTTAGATAGACAATTGTCCTTGTTCCTTGAGATCCGACTCATATGTTCTTCTGCGACCGATATAAATGGTTTATATGATTCAGAATAACGTTTGATAGACATTTGATTCTTCATGACAATGTTTGGTAGAAGTTTGATTGTTCTCTGAACCTGTAGTGTGCGCTAATTGATTTAATTGGGGTTCATACAGGCACAATTCGGTATAGTTTGTTCACCTTGAATTGAATTGTGAATTCGGAGTTTGGGTGGATGCGCCTCCTTATATGGATTTGAATACAGATTAGATTTTGGGGATCATCTCATCAGGTTTCATTAAATTATGTTCAACCCTCTTTATATTCAAGGGATTTCACCTAATTGCATGATGAATCTGCGAGGATGGACCATGAACTATGAAAGCACGCAGCAAGGAATTTACCCTACCCAGCTGGATCTACTAGAGAACAGAATGAATTACACAAATACTGATGATAACTCCACAACTGAAATTAAGAGCTGTGAGTTCACCGTCGATCATGATGGCTTCTACGATCCTGTAAGTGCAATTGTCTACTTTTATTAATTTATGATGAGATACAAATGCTTTTTTATTCTCTCTTTTGCTGAACTAACATAATTTTAATTTCTTAGATCTTTCTTTAAGGTTAGCTAAACATTTTGAGATAGATTAAGGTGCTTGAATTTTTGAACCGGGTTTGCGTTTTTGGTGGATCAGAGTGATGATTTGGCAGAGCTTCATTGGCTTGCGAGCTTTATAGATGAACCTTTACTAGGAAATTTACCAAAACCACTGGTTTCTCCTCGTTTTGGAGCAGAAACTAAGGATATACATGGCGTAGAACAAAGTTCTGATGAGTTTAGAAGCTCAAGTAATATATCAGCATTGGAAAGTAGCTCTTGTTCTGGAAGTATACCTACTTGTACTCCTGATGTGACTGCTTCACGAAAGGTAAGAAGTATCACGGCAAGAGTTCCGTTTAGCAATTGGGATTCCAGTAATCCTGCCCTTGCTAACTCTAATACAGTTTTCGAGAATTGTCCAAACTCTTCTGTCTCTGCTAATGCTGCTGTCTCCAATTATTCAGATTTCTTGAGTTCTGAGCAAGCAAAATCCCATCCCTCAAACAGACTTTCAGAGACAGATAGTATACCTACTTGTATTCCTGATGTGACAGCTCCAGGAAAGGTAAGAAGTATCACGGCAAGAGTCCCGTTTAGCAATTGGGATTCCAGTAGTCCTGCCCTTGCTAACTCTAATACAGTTTTGGAGAATTGTCCAAATTCTTCTGTCTCTGCTAATGCTGCTGTCTCCAGATCAAACAGACTTTCTGAGACAGATCGGAGGATTGAAGCAAAGTGCGAGGATGCGACAGAGGTCATTAAATGCATGAACTGTGACACACAGAAAACCTCTCAATGGATAGATGGAGAAAAGATACAATGTGCTAGTTGCCATACAAGATATACGCCTGTAGGCAATCTACATCACTTCGCCTATGATCAAGATGAATGCCATTTTTCAAACAAAATTTCCAAGAGAAATCAGGGGATCAAAAAGAAGGGACAGGGCAAGTTACATGTCATAAAATGCATGCACTGTGGCACCAAGAAAACTCCACAGTGGAGACCTGGACCAATGGGTCCTAAGACACTATGCAATGCCTGCGGCGTGAGATATAGATCTGGAAGACTTGTACCAGAATACAGACCTTCTGCAAGTCCTACATTTTCAGTTGATAAGCACTCCAACTCCCACAAGAAGATATTGGAAATGATCGGTCAAAAGGAGTTTATATCACAAGCCTCTGCAGCAAAACAAACATGTTCTGGTTCTGAAGTACAAGCTTCCTACACGAAACCATCACAAGAAGTATTGGAAAACTGCCCAAACTCTTCTCTTTTTTCTAATACTGCAGTATGTAGTGGTTCAGATTACTTTGCTTCCAAGCAAACAAAATCTGATTCCTTAAAAGAAATCACAAAGACGAAGCAGGGGATTATGAGAAAGGGGCAGGATGCAATGAAGGTCAGGAAATGTGTTGACTGTGGTAGCCAGAGAAGCCGACAGTGGAGAGCTGGACCAATGGATTCTAAGACACCATGCAACACCTGTGGTGTGAAATATAGGTCTGAAAGAAGTGTGCCAGAGTACAGACCTGTGGCAAGTCCTACATTTTCAGTTGATAAAACCTCTTACTCCCACAAGTTGGTCTTGGAAAGGAAGGCTCAGAAGGAACTTGCTTATCAGGAAAAACAAACACATATTGCTTCCGAAGTACAAGATTCATGTGCGGAACCACCACAAAATGGATTGGAGGATCAACCAAAATCTTTTCTCTCTGCTAATGCTTCAGTCTGTAGTGTTTCTAAGCAAGCAAACTCTGATCCATTAAAAAAAATTCAAAAGACAAACCAGGGGTTCATTAGAAAGGTGCAGAATGCAATGAAGGTCAGGAAATGCATGCACTGCAGCACAAGTAAAACCCCACAATGGAGAGATGGCCCAATGGGTCCTAAGACACTATGCAATGCTTGTGGGGTGAGATACAGGTCTGGAAAACTTCTGCCAGAATACAGACCTGCTGCTAGTCCTACCTTTTCAGCCAATAAACACTCAAACTCCCACAAAAAAGTCTTGGAAATGAGGAATCAAAAGGAATTAGCAGCTCAACCTTCATAGAAAAATTAGCACATTTTGGTTTCCAAATACAGTCTTCTTATATGAAACCATCACAAAAAGCTGGTAATATTAATTATTGAGGAATTGAGACATTCAAAGCTCATCTCAGCCATGTGGCTTTTGAGTAAGTAGGGATTTTTATATTATTTGTATTCGGTGCAAAGTTCAGGAGGTTGCTCGGTGAAATCAGTCTTGTAGACATTTATCTTTAATAAATACAATCAATATTTAAGGTTCAAAATTTTAGCTTCTTGCAGTCAGAACATGTAAATTGTCTTGAGGGAAGGGGATAAGAGATGAGGTTTTAAAGTTTAAACTTATTGAATGTAGTATTTTCTGTCTCTGTGTTGCTTACATGAAGTTGAGGGTGGAATGCTCTAGGAAAATAACTAATGTCCCTAGGTGTGAAGTGAACCCGATGGTCTCGTAAAATCGAATTTGGATGATGCAGACAAGAATAATCCATAGCTTGATAGCATTGGGGATGTCCTCTGTACCAGTAATGGTCATACAGATCTCCCATGTGCTTATGTTATAGGCTTTCCCAAAGCCTCAAACAACGATTTTGAAGCTTCAGCCCTAGTGCTAGGTCTAAGGATTGTGTCTATATGGAAAATATGAGGATGGTGATGAGGGTGACTGAATGTTTGTTATCATTAACTTGAAAAATAAGGGTTAGAGATCCGCCGGTTATACATGGTACATAGTCATGACTCATACCAACGACATCTTCTATAGTCTGGAATCGGTTATTTTCAATACTCAAAAAAACATCTAACTAAAAACTTGATAAACTATTATTAGTACTCAGAAAAGTACATGAGATCTAATGCAGAGGGGACTTCATCATGAGAAATGCAGTAAAATACATAACATAGAAATCTGAATAAAAAGTACATTTTATTCATTCTTTAGGAGAGATACATACTACAATAATTCGGTCTTTGGTTTATTCACATATGTGTAAATAACTTGCCATTCTAGAAGCTAACTCTTCTACTCTCTCTACCCAATATAATTTATAGATCTGTCTCATTGGTTTCCCTTTCTAAATGTTTCAGATTAAAAATTGTTTCTCTTCCCTAGCCATTACAAGTCAGCTTGTTTCCCTCTACCTCTTCTAACTTTCTACATGGTACAGAACACTGTTTCATACAAACTTCTACTTGAAGCAACAGAAACGTCAACTTCACACTTAATTACATACATAGCAAAATACGTATATAACTCCATATTACATTTATACAAAGAGTATGCAGAAACCCCCTAACAGTAAGGCAATCACTAGCTGTCCCATGAAGACCATCTTGGATGAGGCCTTCCAGCTTGTAACCTCCAACTAGTAAGGAAATCTCTAGATGTCCCTGAAGGCCATCCTGGACGAGACCTGCCAGAATTGGTGTCTTACATGATATTACTGCATGGCGTACATGATGTTGCTGCGTGGCAAACAAGATTGAAGACCACCTAACTAACAAGGAACTTCTCTTCTCACAGACCAAACTCAGACGATTGCAAGCCACATTTCAAAGCATTAGGAGGGGTTAGAGAGCCCTCTAGAAAACATACTTCATAAAGCTCAAGGTATTGGCACACTAATTAAGAAGAGTGGGATAGCTATAACAAAGAGCATGTTACCTATACATTCAACAAAAGTATTGTGTTTCTGGTTGGGCCACGCTAGGTCATCAACCGTGCTTGCCCTTAGAGTATTTGATATAAAGTGATACGTTTACAAGCAAAGACACTGCTGGGGCATATGCATCACTGGAGTTACTAATGCAGCAGGAAGATTGACAGAAGAAATTCAGACATCCAAGGCCAGTGTTACGCATCAGGTGCACCTTGCAGATTGAATTGCTGGGAAGAGTTTACAAACTTGAAACAGGTAGGTTATCTGATATAAGCTGGTAATTCAGGAAACAATGCAGTTGTTGAGGAACTTAATGCATTATAAGCAGCGATTGAACAAAACTCAAATAAGACAAGATTGACAAGAAGAAACTTTTATATTGTCATCCCAATGATGGATCATGGTGTGTGATCTGAAATGTTTTTTGATGAAAAATAAAGTAGACACTGGTTTTTCCAGAAGCTTACTACTTTTTAACTCATAAACTGTGAAACCTCATGGTCAGGAGTCAAGATTGACAACTGCAAATTGGGGAACAATGTAGATTCTTATTTCAATTGAAAGCTAAAAAGAGCTCGATTGTAGCTATGTTGGAAATAGGGTAAGTTCTCATCTCATGTGCAGGCATGTTTTGAGTGATACCTTGGAGAATGTGCATAATCACAAGTTTGACAACTTCTGTCTGCCTATTTGTTTGGGGATGGAATGCTGTGAATTTTGTCAAATTTGTTAGTCGACATCCATAACCAAAAATGCTTGAGAAACCCACTATCCTTTTCCAACACGATGGTCTATGGTAGGCCAAAATTGAATTATTATACATGTTCAAAGAACATCTTAGCAATATCCTTTGCATTGGACCCCTTCTTGCAAGGGATCAAAAATCCCATCTTTGAGAACATGTCAACCACAACATATAGAAAATCATTATCATGTCTGCTTGTAGAGAGACCTGACATGAAATCCATGAAAACAAATTGCCAGGACTTGTCAGGAATAGAGAGGCTATGCAAGATAGGATATATACAATTTCTTCTGTAATTTTGGCCAGTAGAAACTTCTCTATCCCAAAATGTTCTACCACCCAATTGTAGTGAGCTTCCTAGATCATCTTTTGATGCTCTTCAATAGGAACACCATTGTGCCCCATGTGGCATAGGAGTCTGTTCTCTAGGGGATAGTCAAGAACCTAATGTCTAGTTGCCAGTCTCTGGTACATGTCAGAAAAGTCAAGAGCTTTGAGATAAAGTTTGGGCCACTTGCTATCTCATTCTCCTCCAAGTGTAGAACCATTTTCAAGGCTGCAATTGGAGATCAGCTCAAGAAGTTAGCAACTCTATTGGTACTCTTCTCGTGTCACACGTTGAGGTGGAATTGTTGGAGATACGTAGATCACCTTTGAATTAGTCATTCTATAACTTTCCTTGAGTTTACATGAACTATGGAGGCTTGTGATCTATGTGGATGACCATCTCTTTCCTTGTACATAATGCTTCCATTGCTTACAAATCTGGACAATAGTGTAGGGCTATTTTTTCATATTTTGGATAGCTATGCACTTGTTGGCCCATGTTTTTTGTTGCATCAAAAGATTGATCGATCAACGCCCAATACAAATGGTAGAGACATGGATCACACAAGAGGCGGTTAGTCCCTTGTCACAAATCTCGAGGGGAGCACTAACCATGTTCCAACAATCTCCCCCTGAACATTACTTGAGGGGATTCAAACCCGTGACACAAGACTCTAATACCAATTGTTGGCCCACATTTTCCGTTACGTCAACAGATCGATCTATCAACGTCAGATACAAACGGTAGAGACATGGATCACACGGGAGGCGGTTAGTCCTTTCTCTCCAATCCTAAGGGGAGCGCTGACCATCTGCCAACATGCACTATGTCAAAAAAATTCTCACTATGATATGCGATAGAATGATCATTCCTACTGCATGCTCAAAGACATCTACCTCCATCTCAAAAAGTGGTTGCAAATTAGGAAAAACAAGAACTAGCATTGAACACAATCTCTGCTTCAAGTATGTGAATGCTCAGTGTTGTGCCTTTGTGCATATGAACTTTACTTGGGAACCCCTGCCTAGTTTAGAGGCCATGCAATGTGAGAGAATTCAAGCGCAAACCTTAGAATTTTCTAGGCCTAAAAAGCTCCTAAGTTTTATGAGACTTTTTGGGGCTAGCCAATTACTTATCACTTAAATATTCTCTTGGTCAACACATACACCATCTCTCTTGATAGTGTAGCCAAAGTATTGGATTCTATCCATTTCAAAAGAGAATTTCTCTACGTTGGCATAGAGCCTATGTTGCGATAGAGTTGAAATAACTTGTTCAATATGTTGTAGGTGCTCTTCCCAAGATTTATTGAAGATGAGGATGTCATATTAGTAAAAGACCACAAAATAATCAATGAAAGTCTTGAATGCAACTTTCATCATTCCCATGAAAGTGGTGGATGTATTTGTTAGATCAAATGGCATAATCAATCACTCAAACAATCCATCCTTGGACTTGAAAGCAGTCTTCAAAATATCAGCTAGCTCAATAAGTACCTAATTATAATCTACTATTAGATCATTCTTTGTGATTTTTTTCCCTCTAAGCTAGTCTATGAGGTCATCGATGCAAGGAATTAGATACCTGTTCTTCATAATGATATTATTTAGGGCACGATGGTCAATTTAGAATTGTTGCACCTTGCCTTTCTTTCTTGACAATATAATTGGACTATCGTGAGGTAAAGGCACTTGTTTGAATGTGGCCATTTTGAACCAACTCCTAATCTCATCATTCTCAAGTATTTACCACCTATACAATTGACCATTTGTGATGCATAAGCATCTTAAGGGTTGTGCAATTTTGCATCACTTAAATAGATATGTTTTGTTTTCTTCTGTGTTTCACATTCTTTTGGCAGAGTTTTGGAGTTTTCGTTTGAGTGTGGCTTTGTAGTTTTAATAGTAGTCTATATCTAGCCTAAGAATGAATATTGTGGTGGCACATAATCATTTTTTGAGATTTGTTGTCCACATGAAGATATAGGCCTAATTAGTGGGCTAGAGCTTGTGCAATATTGCCTAAGGGGCAATTCATCATTTGGAGGCCATTATGTAACTCCATTGGTCCTTATTTGCTTAAATAGCATGATTAAGGGTGTTACAAAGTTTAATAATTTAATTTGAAGTTGTTTTCTTTTACTTGGAGGATAATAAGGATGCATCACATGACTTGTGGTGAAGAAAGGAGCCAATAAGAATCATTCCCAAGGTACAGGTGTACATGTTTGATGATTTGGGGCCAAGTTGATCCTTAGTGAAGACCTTTTTTGGCTCAAATTAATTAAGGATTTATTATGCTTGGGAATTGGTGAAAATAGGATCAAAATGATAAATGTTTCATGAGGTAAATTGACATTGGGATTCGATCATAGCGAGTTTTCTTCCTTGATGAGTTGTGGATTTCCTTTGTGAATCATCTATATATATTATAAGCCAAGGTTTTTGCCTCTTGTTGGCAATGTTGGAGGTGAAAGGATAGAAATGGGCTTTATAGTTTAGAATGTAATTGAAGATTCAGGAAAGGAGGCTAGATGTGAGTGTGAATCCAAGTAGCTGAGATTAGGAATCTAAAGGTGCATCAGTGAGGATCTAAGTGTACATTCCTTGTGGTGTAGAAAAGGGATCAAGATTTGTAGTAACCTAGTTATGGAATTATTTTGTAATTTATGTGTGAATGGAGAATGAACTCCTAGTGAAGTCAAGCATTATAAATTGTAAGATCTTTCAGTTTATGAGTGTTGCAAGGCTTTAGGCTTGATTGTAATGCCTGACAACTTGTTGTAGTTATTGTGGTTGACTAATGACATCATTCTCTCTATGCATTTGTTGTGTATTGTATGTTGTTTGATTAGACTTTGGTGTTTGTTACTTAGGTTGAGGATTGCATGGTTGGACATTCTTTCATTATACCCTCCTTTAGGAACTCAAGCAAATGGTAATAGAGCTTATGTTACTATGGAGTGTGTAATAACCCACAACAAAAGTTTTGTGCATGTGTTATATTGTAGGTGATCCATCAGAGTGGTGGTTTCACTTTCACGTAAACTTAATACATGTAGGTGATCTATTTGAGGGGTAGTTCTCACAAACTTTGTGTGTGTGTTGCACCATAAGTGATCCATCTTGGGGGGGGGGAAGGGGGGTCATTCACAAAAACTTTGTGCATGTGTTGCACTGTAGGTGATCCATTATAGGGGTGGTTCACATAAAATTTGTGTGTGTTGCATTGTAGATGATCCATAAAAGGGGTGGCTCACATAAATCTTGTGCATGTGTCACATTGAAAGAGATCAACTAGAAGGGTGTCTCACAAAAATTTTGTACATTTGTTGCACTATAGATGATCCATAAGAACGATGATTCATAGAGAAGAGTAAGATTGTCTTCAAATGTTGTGGTGTTGGGTAGAAGATATCCATGTGTATACATCCTCGAACAAGTGTGAGTTGGATAGAGGTTGCATTGGATTGGAAGATTTGGAAGTAGACCTAGTTCTTGAAAGGGTGGCTTGTGAAAAGGTGAACAACTAGATGCATCAGGCTTGTGGTGATAATAGGAGTTGTGAATTTCTTGTAAAGAGTGATTTGAATTGAGAAGTAACTTGGTGGGCCTTGTTTAGAAGATGTAGACTAAAGGGTTGATTGTCAAAGGCAAGTTGTAGTTCCTCGTTTGGAAAAAATCCTATAGAAGCAAAGGGAAAATAGTAGGGAAAAGTTGCCAGAGATGACGGGGAACATATCATCGAGAATTGATTGCTTTGAAAAGAAAATAGAAGTGATGAGGCATCCCATGGATGTCTGTGCAAAGTGAACCATAAAGTGTATGGCAGTTTCCAAAGAGAGTGATAATGTAGAATGTGCTAGCAGATCTAGTGACAAGGTGAAGAGAAGTAGTTTCCCTATAGGCAACAATTGATTTTTAAGGAACAAAAGTGTAGTGAGATAGTTGACTCAAGATAGTGTGAGCAACTAGTGATTGGACGCCTTGTGAGCAACTAGTGACTAATAAAGAAGGGCAAGACAGTGGCAATGTTGCTAATGTTGAAGAAAAATTAGATGGGATGTTTGATTTGGTTGAGAATGTGGAAGATGATTGGTAGAAATTAGCGAGAAGAATGGTGCCAATGACTAAAATTGAGAGTTTTGTAGGGAAAGTTGTTTTTTTTTGGAAACACAAATTCTTCTAGAGGATGTTTAGCAAGCTAATTGATATTAGGGGGTAAGGAAGATGAATTTCATTGCAGAAATCAAATGGATTTTATAAGGAATGAAGAAATCTAGAGAGGTCATGTGTGGTCAAAAGAAGAGGAAGTAATGTTCATTGCTGAGAATCAAATGATTGAAGTGATGCCTACAAATGTAGAGGCACTGAAGGATTGTGATATCTAGATTATTTCAGTAAAAGGAGTAGTAATGATGGAGGAAAAACTTTCCATGGATTGTTTCCTTGAACTGCCAAGAACTTAGAGAGGTAATAGACCTAACTTCATAGTTGAAAATAGATTTTCAAGAATGCAATATATCATTTCTTGTTAATAGTTAAGTGATGAGTTGAAGAATGCATAGTTGAAGAAGAGAGTTTTTCCTTGCAATTTAATGATAAACATTTGGAAAAGTTTGAGGAGTGGATTTGAAGAATTGTGGCTTGATCTATGTTGCACTAAGTTGCAAATAGTTGAGGTTGGATTCATGTGCGAGAGCATAGAGGGCTGCAAGGTGATTGCATTGAGACCATAATTATCAGTTGTGGAAATAGAGAATTCCTTTGGAGAAGGTATGAGAGAAACTGAGACCCTAATGACAGCAATAGTGAAGGTGAAGGATTGTGTGAAATCCTTGGATTAGGAATATTGGTGATTGATCCAAAATATGTGGAATGGATTGGTTTGGAAGAAAACCTAAAGGATGTGGTTCAAAGGAATGCATCAACAAAGTACCTTCTATGGGTATTGAAGAAGAATAGAGTTGCCTAGGTGGAAGAGACCAAGTGGAGGAAAGAAGTGGAATTTCATGAAGGTGTTGCTAAACTTGAGATTCTGGATGCACATGTGTTGACATAATGTGTGGTCATACTTGCAAGAATGAGAAGATTGGAAAGAAGGAAAAGAGTGCAAAATGATTTACCTAACAAAGAAGAAGATCCAAGAGGATGTGGTTAGCACATGATGGATATGGATCCAATAGAGGATGGGATAGTGATAATAGTTAGTTGGAGGCAGTAACTAAGAACTGCTAGGAGGAGAATATGTACATGTGCCATTGTAGATATGTGGTGATAACTTTGTTGAGAGAGTTATACCACAAGAGAATGCAATAGAAAAAAACTTGAAGTTCCAGGATTGTACAAGAGAGATTCTAGTCCTTAAGGTGTGGGGAAGGGTGCAGTAGTGGAGCCAATATGGGGCAAAGGATGCTCTAATTCTTGCTTTTGGAACAAGAAGAGGTGTAGGGAAAGATACAAGCATGTTTTCTAAAACCTATTTAAGTGTTGAGGATGCACTATGGTTGGGATGCCAACTTAAGAGGTGGCTTTACCATTCAGTCCTATTTGCCATCTCCAAGATTGCGAATTTGTCACCTAGGGTGTTTGATGTAGGAGCATCTCAAAGGTTTCCTTTGAGAATCATCTATATAATATTATAAACCAAGGGTTTAGACTCATTTTGGCACAATGGAGGTGAAAGATAGAACCAAGTTTGAGTGTTTAGAATAGAATTGAAGATTTGAGCAAGGAGGCCATATTTGAGTGTGAATACAAGTAATTGAGATTAGGTGTCCAAAGGTGCATCAATGAGGATTTAACCATGCATTGCTTGTGCTGTAGGAAACAGACAAAAAGATCTGCAGTAATGCTTAGAGTACAAAATTGTTTTGTACTTCATGTGTGAACTAGGAATGAGTTTTTAGTGAAGACCATTGTATTGGATTGTAAGACCTTTTGGTTTGTTAGTGTTTTAAGGCATCAAGGCCTGATTGTAATTCCTAGTGGCTTGATGTAATTATTGTGGATGAATAAGGACATCATTGTCTCTATGCATTTGTTGTGTATTTTCTATTGTCCATTGTTGATTTGAATTGGGTCTTTGTCATTTGTTAGTGGTGTGCCAAGGATGATACAAATCAAATGTTTCTCTTGGCAATGCAAAGGTACACCTACTAGTGAAGTGGACACATCTCTGTATCTTGAAAATGTCTGATCTAGTTGCTTTTGTTGTGCTGTCCAAGATAATGTTGCAGCACAAGTGGCAATTGTGACCTTTTATTTTTTATTCAGTTTGATCATGGGAAGGAGAAATGTTCCAGTTTGGCCAATGATACATCAACATTGCTTCACACTGATTAAAGACTATCTCTTTGTGGGAGCCACTTTTGGCATCCCATACTTTTTGTCAGTCTAGCCTCATAGACATCATGACACTTGTATGTGTAGGTCTGTCCCAATCATCACAAATTCCAAGGGTGTCATGTCACAAACTTCCTCATCTTTGAAGTGCTTGATAAAATAAGAGAGGTGATGTCAACAATTGGCACAAATTGCTCTACCACACTCCGTCACCCATCCAATGGCATATGGATGTGGGTGAGGTTTTTTCAGATTTAGCCTTTTGACTATTTTTGTGAGTATCAAGTTCTTTTGATTTCCACTATCAACAAAAAATTGCTCTAAGTGAAATAGGCTCTCCTCACCTTGTGGTGAAAAGATCTTCGAACTTGTAATGGCTGCATGTAGTTATGGATCAATGATCTGATCTGTACTTTGTTCAAATGAATTTTTAGGTAATGATGTTGAATCTGTTCTTGGTTCCTCTGACTTTGTCAAGAAAGCCTTTTTGGGATGACAATCCTTGTGGTCATGCCATGGGCTCTTGTCAGTTTTACATATGCTTGCTAGTTCTGAGTGTTCTTTCCACTTTTCTTTGATGTTTGAATCTGTAATGGAGTATCCTTTGTTTCCTTGCTACAAGCCTACTTTTGCTGTCTCCTTTTAGCTTCACACTTGCAAAAGATTATTTCCTACCTTTGGGCTTGAATTTTTCTTCAAATTTTACAGCATAAAAATAGATACTTCCTAAGGTTTGATATAAAAAAATGCCATCTCCATATGAATATAGTGATGAAGGCCACTATGGGACTTCAGGACTCGATGCTTCTTTGAATCCTTGATTTTGAGCTTTGTAGACAACACATGGAAAGTACTGTAGTTTTGTACTGACTGATCCTTCTTCTGTCACAGACTCACAGTAGTTGTCGTTAGATATTCTTTTCTTTGTATGTATCCACAAGAAAAATTCCTTTGATTGCCTAAACGAATTCTTCCCAAGTGGAATTCACCTTCATCACTTCATCAAAATGGAGTCCCATTGGTTCCTTGTTGGCTAGCATGCTAGCCTCACACCATTGTTGAACATAAGGTTCAATTTTTATGAGAGAAAATATGATTTTTTTGGAAACTAAAAAATTATTTATAGAGAAATAGTTTTCCAATTTGGAAATCCAATCATCAACATCTGCAACAATTTTTCTCTCAAAGGTGTAGGTGTCAAAGTTTACTTGGACTTTGAAAGGAGTCTGAAAACCAGATAGTTTTTCTCGCAGGGTTCACACTGCATTTGAAGCATTTTCTCAAGTTAGTTAATTATCTATGATCCTTGTCTTTCAAAAGCTGCCTTGAAAATTTCAAGGAATTTGAGGAGTCAACAACTCATTCTTCAGTACTCAGCTGTGATCGTTTGTGCCTGTTAGGAAGATAATCTAAACATATCTCTTGTTTTCAACCAAAGTATCTCATATCTTCACCATGTTTCCTGGTATGTGTAGTAGCGATTAGGCTTTGATACCATTGGTGAATTGAGCTGGTAATTCGTTGGACAATACACTAGTTGAGGATCTTAATGTATTATAAACAACAACTAAATAAAAATTCAAACAAGACAAGATTGACAATTATTGAATAGCTGTAAAAAGTAGATTCTAACTTAAGTTGAAAGATTATATTAAATGAGAAAACTCTATAGGAGAGGTTTATGTCATCTACTCTGGTTACATGCTTTAAATATAGCCATCACATAACTGTTCAGACAAGAAACGGAAAACTTACTAAAAATAGCAAATTATGGTTCTTGGTGACAGCCAGAGGGTCACCACACTTGGTAGTGACAGTGACCTGTATACTCTTTGAAAGTTGAAATGAACAGCCGGATAAGGACAAAAATTTTAGAAAAATAGAAATGTTTGTTGGAGTAATTGAATTTTGGTACCCCTACTTGTTGGGGTCATAACTCCTAATCCATTACTCAAAATTTGAAGCTTGTATATAGTAATATGCTGGAAAGCTTGGGTCATGAACTAATTAATCCAGGCTGGACAATAAGAAGAGTCCAACTGTCATATTGCCAAATTATATTTTCTAATAAAATTATCTGGGAATCTATATAATGGGCCCTAGTCCAACAGCAAACGTCACAACAAGCTAAACATCACACAACAAACTAACCAACCAAAACATAGAGAAAACCAATCTACAATTTGCCTCTCTTACAACATGATCTAGTCAAAATATGACCTCCCACTTGAGATTTAACATCTTTCTTTAAATATTTAACCGCTTTCCAGCTTGAAGATGCTTCATTGGCTTCATAATCTGTATAGGAAGTGTCCAACTGTGGTTGGTTAATTGCTGCTAGCAGCGATTCCTGAAAGTGGGAGCCATCCCCTATTCTTCCTCAAAGTGCATGAGGCCAACTGGACCCTGGCAAAGTAACTACCAATTGCTTCAGATGTATAGGCCAAAGCACAGGTGGCTAAACATTAAAAGAAACTGATTTCACTTGCTTCTCCTTATAATGTGCTCAATTTACCAGAACTTTCTACATCCCTTTCTCATTGGATTGCTTTTGCTAAGAATGCAGAGAGCTCACAACATCAGAATATTCAATATTTTGGAGATGAAGGTGGCTGAGTAGAAACCTTATGAAGAATGTTCTCCTGCATATGCACTACCAGCTGCACCTCACCACCATTGGATTTAACCTTTTCTTCCTCAAATGCAAAAGAAATCAAAGCTGCCCTTTTAACTGAAGTGTGGGAACTGCACCTGGTGCCACCATGTAGCTTGTTTTGTATTTTTTGGCTTCTCTTTTTGGCAGTCAACTGCTATATGCCCTTCTTGAAAGCAACACCTACAACAAAATGAAAGATTTTCATAACCCAAGACCTACTTCTAGAGTCTTTACCCCAACTTTGAACCAAACTTCCTTCAGTAGGCCTTTGCATATATCCATCACCACTCGTATCCTTGCAAAAGTCAAACGAATTAATCTATCTATTTTCAGATCAATTGCTAGAAACTACCCTAGAAAATTGCCTATCCCTTGATAACAGGTATCCACCAAAACTAGAGTGGAAGATAAGGTAACCTAATCCAAACTGGCATAATCAAAAAAGATTTAGTCATTGAATTGAACTCCATAAACCACGGCTTTAACAAAAGCACTGATTTATCCCAAAACCACAGCCCATTGGTGAGAATATACCCTGTAACTTCCACACATTGTCACCACATTGTCACCACAAGACAAAGACCCCTTGAGCACTAAGATATATTTCCATATTATCTGTTACCCTTTCAGACCAAATTTTCACTATCCAAAAATGCAGATCTACTAGTCTTGGCCATAAAGTATTAAAACAACATATCAAACCTCTACTAGAAAACTTTTCTTCCTCAGAAACAATTTCATGGTCCAAAGAAAGGATCATTTTCTCACCAAAACAAGGGATCAGATTTAGCTGCTGCATTTGAGGAGCCAATCTTGTTGACTCATTCTTGCCACCATTGCTTGCACTTCATGTGCTAGCACACACCAATCAGACGGAAACAAAGATATTCCAGTTTTACCTTGCTTTTCCGAAGATTTACACACCCTTTTAACATTGCCTGGTTTGCAAGGAGTAAACAGGGCTTCATGCCCCTTCACACCGACAGCAAGGGGCCTAGAGTTGACTTCCCAGCCTCACAGGATAGACCATAAGCCTCCAAACCTGCCATGCCTGTGCCTACCACTTGGGACGGAACCTGCATTGTGGCCACCTTGAGGCTACACACTAGGGTTTCCTACTGTTTGAGTGGGAGAAAAAAATTGAAATTCCACCATGCTTTGTCTCCACTAACCGGAGAGGCAAATTACCAAATTGTGTTATGAAGGGCTTAAAAAATGCAAAATACAAAAATGTAGAAAAGATACTGAAAAAAGATTTTAAAAAATCTTCCCAAGATTGCCACTTTGATGAGTTGAGATGTTTTCTAGATTGGTGGTTTATATTAAATCTGTCTATGTTGGAAAACCTCTTCCTTTCCAATTTGATTTTGGGATGAAGAGAAATATATTCTGAAATACTCAAAACAGTCCTCACCATTGTCATTCATTATCAGAAGATTCTTCAAGAGTATCTAAAGAAAAAAATCTAGCAGCCTTTTATCTACCAATTTGGATTATTATGGGAATTGTTTAAATGGATCTGTGACATTCAATTCCCGCAATGACATTACCTTAAATCTTAACAAGAAGTCAGATAACTCCATATCCGGGAGCCGTTGCAAAGACATTACTTTATAAGTGGTCCAATCAACTTCAGCAACAGAAGTCTATTCTCAGATCGCAGTCCTCCATGTTTTAGCTCCTTTTCATTATCAAATCAAACCAACAAATCCATACGTGTTTAGAGGTATTGAAAACTGAGAAATTTCAAAATGGTAAGCTATTCATGCTCACCAGACAGAAGTCTCTCAAAAAAGGAACAAAACTTTATACTGCATCATTTCCAGGATATACTTTCTCAAAGTCGGGTGTGACAAAGCCAACCATGGGAGGGAAGACCTTTATCCTATGCCGACACCTTTAGGCAGATGAGTTGGAAAGATGGCATAAATAATATGCTATGATTTTTAATACTCTTTAGGCCAAACTGGTCTGTAGAACTTCAGATACATGTTTCTATGGTTCTGCTTCTCTGATAAAGTATCCAAGTTTTGTTTGATTGTCTTGGTTTAAGATTTTTATTTTACTCCTCATGGTTATGATTGCAAATACTAATGTAATTGTGCCTAGTATCCTATTATATAGGATGAAATTCAAAAGACAGTGTGCTTCATTTAAGTTAAATGCTTTAGAGATTATCTGAACCTATGGTGCCTTCAAGTAGGTTACTCTTCAGGTTGGGCACAGTATCGAAAAATGATATGTGCCTGATACAAGTTGACAGTGTGATCAATATATTCATCAGAGGAGGGATGAAATTTCTAGTTATTGTTGGATTGTGTTATTGCTGTGGAATTTCGCTTCTATCAGTTTTTATACCAGCACTTACATAGGATACATGGACAAGGAAATCATGTATATATGACTCAAGTATGTTTTTCTTGAGGGATGACAGATAATGTATCCTCAGTGGACCGTGTGAACCATATAACTGTCAATTTGAAAGTAGTCTTGAGTTTGCAAGTCCCCAGGTTGATGTTGTAAAATCCTCCTCTACTGTGCTAACATGCTTAGTAATTTTAATGATCTTTGTAGGTCATCTTGCCGTGATACTATTTTGAATGTTTCGAACATTACAAGGTTCATTAAAGAACAAAACAACGCCATTTTGCTGCTTGGAATTAGAATGAGAAATTTTCAATTTGAAGCATATTTCTTCCAATTGATAAATCCTGGGACATGCTTACATTGATTATCTGCTAAAACTGGTTGATCTAGAAGAGAAAAAATATGTATTTATAATGTCTCTTTAAATCCTTTACTTAGAAAGATTTTTAACTACCTAGTACAAGTTAAAAAGGATTTTGTGGAGCAGAGATGTGCAATTATTTTGGCATGGCTACTATTTTAGTTTTTCATTTCGCTAAGCAATGTAATAGATTATTTTTGCATTATGTTCTTGAAAGTAGTTGTACATTCATCCAACTGGGGTAGTGGTTAGCTTTACAGCCATTACATTCTCTTTGGTTCTATTTTGTCTTTATCAGTTGGATCTTTAGCATTCCTGAGAAGACAGAAGGCTGAAGGTTCTGCCCATTTGTATAGGTCATGAAATAGAGGGCGGTAAATGTCAAGTAACACAGATTTTTCCAGAAGCTCTGCCCTCATTCTAATGGACTATGAAAACCTATCGAGTAATTGAATTTTATTCATTAACCCTCAGGGAGAAATTCTCCAGTCAATAATATTCATCGATTTCGTCTGTATTCAGCTTTCACTTTTTAATATTTCATTGGTTCAGTCTTCCCCTCCAACAGAATGGGTACTTAAACGTAAAATTTCTGCAGGTAATAGGAAAATGATCATCGACATGCCTCATAGGCGTCACTTAGATGATAAAGAAGCATTTCCCAATCTCCCACTTCTTAAATTTGATGGCCGTATGGCCGTTTTTAGTCATTTTAGCTTTAAAATACAATTAAAATTTTAGGAAGACTGTATCACTTGAAAGGCAAAATTTTAGTTAAACTCTCAAAATTTCTATGTAATTATTCCTCTATATGTTTTTTCAATCTGCATATATTTTTCTTAAAATAGATAACCTTTAATATTTGAAAGGCAACTTCAAATAAATGACCATCACAAAAAAATTGCTTGACAGACAGGATCAACCGTCAAATTTAAGCCCGGCAGTCCCATGGACTGTGAAAACCTTACGTTCTTAATAAATATTTTTCTTCCAAACAGTAACATAATTCTGACCTTAGATGCTAATTTTCCTCCCAACAACAACTAGTTCTATTTGAGTAAAAACAAATCCAATTGACAATAACACGTTTCTACCATACACTTTGCATGTTAGAATTTCAGGTGAAATAATTCTGATAATGTCATCAATTTATCTTTGACAAGGCCTTTGTTGTAGGGATCTAAAAGGTCCGAGTTGGAGCATCCACAATATAAAATAAAAACTATCTTTGACAACTTTAGATGGTCTAATTTTAAAGTATCCTTGGGAGGGCACTAGTTATTCGGATGATAATGCACATTCGACAGTAATTATTAATTTAGTGAAAAACAAAATAAAACGGATTTTTTATATTTTCAATTAAATGTGACTATTCTTCCTACAAACATGTCTGAGACATCATAACATACATAACATCATACAAAATAGTACATAGCATCATATGGAGGGACCCACCAAGTCGGGGAGCTAATTCACGGGAAACGACATGTCTAAGACATCATAACATACATAACATCATACAAAATGGTACATAGCATCACATTGACGGGACTTGTTGATGCAAGGGATGAAAACGACAATCAATGGCGTGTCGTTGGGTATAATGATAACCTTTCGTGCCATATTCCTATAGTGAACAAACAAACGTACACTATTTTTTTGGTGTATTGTATTTTGCGACCAAATTTGCCACCACTTAGCATGCCATTTTGTATAGAGAATAGTTATAATGTTCTTTTTTAATATTTAATTTAAGCTAATAGTCATTTTTTTTAAAAGGGTAAAAATTTATTCCATCGTAGAAAAGCCAATAGTACAAGGAGCAAGATTACAACCATTCAGAGCCCAAAAGGCTCAACTAACCAACAAAAAAACCAAAGAACACCAAGCCACACACCTAGGAACATTGCAACCAATTCATGGGCCATGAACATCCTCATGGATCAATATCTTCAACCTCTAGACACAACCCCCAGGAAGATGTTCCCAAATCATCAATCTTCTGATTCCCCCCTAAACTTAGAATGTTGTTTAGAAAGACGATTTGCCACATTGTTCCACTCCTGTGAAATATGAACAAAGGACACCAACTCTAGTGAACTACTTAACTGTGAAATTTGTTGCATAGTCGAAGACAGTTGCGAGTTCACCTCATCAAAAATCTGCTTGTTTAGTAAATTAATCACAATATGTGAATCTTACTGACAAATAACCTTGTGCTAGCCAAGAGCACAAGCCTTTTCCAGAGCAACAAGGATTGCTAACGCCTCCATGTGATTATTAGTCTGGTGGCCTTGATACCTAGAGAAGAGGAAAATGGTATCCCCAAAGCTATTTCTCCTTGTACCTCCAATACCAACATAGCTCGGATTTCCCCTAGAAGACCCATCAATATTAATTTTCAGGATCCTAGTAGGAGGTGGGGACCACCTACCATCTCTCTGGACTTTACTGTTGGGATGTCTCCTCCCTTTGGAACAAGTTCTCCTTAAGCTTAGACCATTCAGACCCAAACTTTGACGCATCATGGCCTCACCCGCATCTAGAGGAGAACCCGCCACACAATGAGCTGAAAGAGTCTCCTAGAGCATACCAATAATCTGCTACCAGACTTGCAACACCATCAGCGTTTTATCTTGAAAAATCTTGTGATTCCTCTCCAGCCAAACTTGCCAAAGGATGCATGAAGGCCCAATAGTCCACACCATTTGGAGAGGGAAAGAATGAGTTGGGGGACTCCCCAAAGTCCTCCAAAAATCAGCAAGGGAAAGAGCATGCACAAAAGAGTGTCTCCACACCCCCACCACAGGTGCTAGATAGATCTAGAGAAAGCACACTGAAGAACAAATGTGAAGAAGACTCCTCACTATTTCCACAAAGGAAACATATGGAAGTGCCTTGAAAGCCCCTCTTCAAAAGGTTATCCCAAGTAAGACACCTGTTACAAGCAACTAACCATAGGAAGAAGTTGTACTTAGGCCACACAAGCTTATTCCAAACATATTTCCACCAAGGAACATCAACCTCCCCATATTTCCTTCTATCCAATTCATGGAACCCAACCACCACCAAGTAAACCCCTTTAGGATTAGGAGCCCAAGCCAAGTCATCACTCTACTGCAAAGAGTTGCATACTCTCTCCGCTAAAAGCCTTGCCAACTCAGCACGGTCCTCTATTGAACCCCCTCGGGCTACAAGTGGCACCCTTTCCACTTAAGCACCTCCACTTGATCAAGACACAACTTTAAAATCACTCACCTTCACCCAACCGACCTCGTGAAATCACAAACCTAGAATATTGGGGGGGGTAAGCTAATAGTTATCTAAATAGTAATCTAATTTAATATTTTTTAAAATTTTAAAAACTATTAAATTCAATTATCTTAACTTAAAGTTAAACTATCAAATCTAAATATTAAATTTTAACTAATTAAATTCAATATCCATTTTTCTTAAATTTATTTCAACTATAAATTTTAAAATATTAAATTT
Source organism: Sequoia sempervirens (assembly GCA_007258455.2). Taxonomy (NCBI): domain Eukaryota; kingdom Viridiplantae; phylum Streptophyta; class Pinopsida; order Cupressales; family Cupressaceae; genus Sequoia; species Sequoia sempervirens. The sequence continues at coordinate 70,334,227 of VDFB02379711.1, read as the reverse complement.
AAACTATTTTTTTAATTGATTAAATTAAATTGAACTAAACTATTAAACCTAATTTCAATAAATTTTATCCTTCAAAATTATATTATAATTTATTTAATATTATATTTTATTTAATTAAATTCTCATAAAGTAATTTAAATTTTATATCTAAATTTGAAATAAAAATCTTATAAACTTAAAAGTAACTAAAACATTTATATATTTAGACAATTTGATTAAATTGAAAATAAAACTAATTGATTCTTGATAGTAGGATTAAAGAATTCACCCACAAACTTTTACTTTGCTTCTTTTGTAATTTTTGGTAGTCTCTTCCCCTTTTTTTTTTTTGTGTTTCTCTTTGTTTACTAGTTATACCATTTTCTAATGCTTTATTATTATTATTTTATAATCAATTTATTGTTTAAAAACTTCTTTTAAATCTTCAAAACAAATTTATAGATAAATAGAAAATAAAAATATTAATTATATTATTTTATTCAATATTCCATCTCGAATATGTTTAGAATAATTCAAAATATTCTTTAAGATAAAAGTTGCGATAGAAAAATGATAGTATTAAATTTAATATAGGATAATTTCAACAATAATTATCTCATTTGGACTTTCTAATGTTTTATTCCACAAAATAAAATAATTTAATTTTCTTCTAATAAAAAACTAAAAGAATCTTATTTCAATTTATTTTATTTTTGAATAATAATATTTTAATGTGTTTAATATTTATTTCTAATAAATTATTTACTTAATTATTGTAATGCCATGTCGTGCGAACCCCAAAGGACAATTAAAAAACAACAATTACTGTACATTTTTTTTTATAGTAAATCTAAACATACATGAGATGCACATTGAGTCATAAGTCATAAACTCAATTAAACAAATCCATTAACACTTACGTCCCTTGGGGTACACAAGGAGTCATTACAAAAATTAAATCTATACAACAATGATAAAAGATGAAATCCAAAACAAAGTAAACATCTATGAATGCAACACATACATGACAAAACATTAATAAGAAACCATCCATGTACGAATATACAACATATATACATAATTACCTCAAAACTCATAATGATAAACTTTATATCATCATATAAACTCAAGGGACATATTTCCACACATACAACATAATGAATAATAATTGCCATGGATCAAAAGTTGTACAAGGTATAACATTACATTTTATTACAATGTTCAAGAGTAACAATGATACAACAATGTTCCCCAACATGAATGAGAATCCATATAGAATGATATAGCTGAATAGATGAATACAAAGTATCATAACTAGCTCAAAGATAGATATAACTTGGAGTCGCCATAAAGGACACCAACCCACACTTCACGATTCTCGTTTGGGGACCCAATGGGGTGCTTAGCACGTTCCACCCAACCACGTGAGTCCAAAGACCCACCCCCCGTGCTAGGAGCTGACAAGAAAGAGACCTCGACCAAGAACATCCAAACAAGGAACCACAAGGCTCAACATCATACAAGAGTAACATGAAACCCAAGGATAGTCACAACATCAATAAACCATGACCATAAAACATGACAACAATAAAACACTTCATAACAGTGATAAACCACTTTAGAAACATAGTAACAATAAATCAAATATCATAACATCATTAAATCGCCACAACAACAATAAACCACTTTCCTCTCATAACAACAATAGATCGCCAAAACATATCAATAGGCCACTTCCAAGATCGCCACAAGACCAACCCAATAAAGAATATCATAGTAACAATAACTCCAAAAGCAACAATAGAAGTTTCCATAGATCATAAATGACAACAACCAAGATCCAATCATAGTAAACACAAGACCATAAAAACACATCATAGATAAATCAAAAGCAACAATCATAATCACTTGCAAAGTGAATCCAAGCCAACAATCATAACACACTTCCAAAGGCAACCAAGAAAGCAAAGCATAAGGGCAACTAGTGGAGAGTGTCATCGCATAGTCCTACATAAGTTATCCTGTGCCCTTCCTCTAAGCATCGGTTGTACTAGGCTGCTTGAGGCGTTGGCCCCCATCTATGGTTATCCTGGCCCTTCCTCCTACTTAAGGCACCGACCCCATAGGGTGACTCAT